>CM060245.1:16289809-16349242 GCA_030555515.1 Acutogordius australiensis | reverse complement strand
ATTTTTTTTGAAATTTTTGCAATTTTGTAAGAATATTCAGTTTGAAATAACTAAAAAAGCATTTTTTTAAATTTCTTGAAAAATTGCTAAAATATACTCCTTAATATTCTTTATAAATATTTTTCCAACCGGGGACTTTTTTTGAAAAAAATTCAAAAAATAATTTTTGATTTTCAAGACAAAATTAGCCCCCGCACTATATTAAAATATTTAAATGTTTCAAATTCTCATATATAAGAAGCTAGACATTGTAAAAGCAATTTGAAAGTTGGCTATAACAATTTTATTTATTTTGATCTATTAATTATTGTCATTTTTAAGAGAAAAAAAAAAATAAAACTAAAAATAATTTTCATATTTTACTTCCTATTTCAAAGATTTCAGACCTACAAACAAACTAAAAACTACGAAAATGCATTTTATACATAAAACATCACTGTTTTCTAAAACATTTTAACGGAACTCCATTTTTATTAAATAAAACAGCTTGTTGTTTTTTAGAATTTTGAGGTAAAAAATAAAATCTTAAAATTTGTATGCTTACATTTTGTTAACTCTTACTAGTCTTTTTTAGTTTGATGAACAATATTAGAAATTTACATATAATTTTTTAATATTTATACTTGGTAAAATTCAAAATTTGTTAAATATTGATGGAAATTAAGAGGATTTCCAGAAAGAATAAGGTTTGCTGTAAAAAATTAATTTTTCTATTAATTAATAGTTTTTAAATAAAACAGTTTTCAACAACGTTAAATCCATAAAAATAAGTAAAATAGAACAGTTTGCCTATTTAGAATATTATGATTCAACAGATTTTTTTTTTTATGATTATCAACAAACTTTAAATAACTGTAAAAAGTCACTATTTTATGAAAGATAATGATATGGATTTGATATAATTAGCTATAATTTTAGGGTTAAACAGGGGGGGGATTGTAACGGGCAGAAGTGTGCTTTACCGACAATTTAAGACATATTCGACCCAATTTAATATAAACAAAATATAAATATTCAGTCTTTTACTACTTTAAATGCCAAATATGTTTTTTGAAAGGTTATTTAGATATATAACACCATATATACCTAACGGACCTAGTAAAGTTAAAAACCAACAATTTTAGTTCCAATTACATTTTAGTTTTGAAATATAGACGCATTCAAACCTGTTAAAGAAAAGAGAAAATATTACTGTTACTTGATTCTATGGGGCATATGGATTTGGGCATTGACCTAAAGTTTTTTATAATAAATAAATTCTTACGTTTTAACACAAGAATGTGTTTTAATAAACTACGTTAAACAGCAAATAATAAAAATAATGGAATGATATTTAATTCTAATTTTATATAATTTATTTATCTAGTTTCTTTTAACATTTCTTTTCTATACATATTGATATGGTATTAATTATTTTTTTTAACACTTAGATTGTACAAATTACGATCGATTATATAGGTTCTAAATATTAGCTAACGTAGAAAAAAATAAAAAAATAAGCTTGCACAGACTAACAAGTGTTAGTTTGACACTCGAAAATTTGCTGTTTCTTGGCAAAATTTAGGTATTTTTTTATTGTAGAAAGTCAAAATCGAGTGTGTGGAGGGGCTATTATATGTTATTAAAGGATATTTTATCTATAAAAAATAAATGTTAAAATATTACAAAAAAAGATGAAACACAGAAAGTCGATATTGAAAACAGGCAAAATTTTCAACTTTTCGGTTTTAAGGTTCACTTTTTCATTGTAAATTTAATAATAGTAATAATTAATTAAATCAAACTATTATGGTCTAACATAATTGTTCTATATGTCCTGCTTTTTGAATATAATTAAATTTGGCAACATTTGCATATTCTAAATATATGTGCACATATCGCAAAAAACCAAAATAAGCGCAAAACACTTAAATTTTAGAAAATATGCTGGTCCCAAACTTTAAATCATTTATTAACATTATTAAGGGCCATATAAAATTTTTCAGAAAATTTAAAGATACGTTTTTGGCTATTTGTGTCTAAACTTGACTCTAATTTTTTGCAACTTAAAAAATTTTTTTTGTTTTTTGAAGGGGTGTGCATCTATGCAGCCTTATTACGATCTTCAAATAAAAATTAGTACTCTAGCTATAATACATTTGACATACATGCGCAAAAAGTTGCTCAAATTTTTTTTGCAAAAAATGAAAAAATATTTTGCTCATATCTCAATACCCATCATCATCATCATCATCATTCATCATCATCATCATCATCATCTCATCATCTTCATCTGAAACCCATCATCATCATCATCATCATCATCATTCATCATCACCATGTCATTCATTTTCATGAAATCGTTGTCGCCGAGGGTTCAAAGATCTTCCCGCCAAAACCATCGTCATGATATTTCATCACCCCTTCATCCCCCCCCCGTCCCTCGGTTCAAGTAGTTTTTTATATTGTATATATATATATATATATATGGTCAATTCCACCTCAAATCGACAAACTTTTTCCCTTGAAGTCTCAGTTTTGGCTGAAAATTGGCACACTGGTAGGGTCCTTGGGTGCTGATAAAAACCTAAATTTTTTTTGACCGGAAGTGATTTTTGACTGAGATATGAGCAAAAATATTTTTCATTTTTTTGCAAAAAAAAAATTTGAGGCAACTTTGCGCGCATGTATCATCAAATGTATTATAGCTAGAGTCATAATTTTTTTTTTATTTTGAAGATCGTAATAAGGGCTACCTTAGATGCAAAAATATTAAAAAAAATTTTTTTTTAAGTTACCAAAAAATTAAAGTCAAGTTTAGACACAAATAGCTTAAAAAACGTATCTTTAAATTTTCTGAAAAATTTATATAATATGGCCCTTAATAATGTTAATAAATATATGATTTAAAAAGTTTGGGACCGGCATGACTTTTTCTAAAATTTAAAAAAATTAATTTTTTGCACTAATTTTGGGACACATTTATGCCCTTTGCACTATATTAGAATATGCAAATGTGCCAAATTTGACAGTATTCAAAAAGCAGGACATATGGACAATTATGTTAGACCATAATAGTTTGATTTAATTAATTATTACTATTATTAAATTTACAATGAAAAAGTGAACCTTAAAACCGAAAAAAGTGAAAATTTTGCCTGTTTTCAATATCGACTTTCTGGTTAACCAGCCAACCTTTTTTTAATATTTAACATTTATTTTATAGATAAAATATCGCTTAATAACATATAATAGCCCCACCTTTTTACACTCGATTTTGACGCTTCTACAATAAAAATACCTAAATTTGCCAAAAAACAGCAAATTTTCAGGTGTCAAAAAACTAACGCAGATTGTATTCGTCTGTGCAAGCTTATTTTTTTATTTTTTTTGCATAATTAACTAATAATATTTAGAACCTATATAATCAGTCATAATTTGCCTGTCTAAGTGTTAAAAAAATAGTATATATCTTATGTATAGAAAATCTTAAAAGAACTAGATAGGTAAATTATAAAAAAATGAGATTATTAAATCATTCCATTATTTTTATTAAATTTGTAATTTAATGAATTTATTAAAACACATTCTTGTGTTAAAACTCGTAAGGAACGCATTTAGTTATAAAAAACTTTAGGTCAATGCCCAAATCCATATGCCCATAGAATCAAGTAACAGTAATATTTTCTCTTTCTTTAACAGGTTTAGTGCGTCTATATTATAAAACTAAAATGTAATTGGAACTAAAATTGTTGGTTTTTTAACTTTACTAAGGTCCGTTAGATATATATGGTGTGCCTTGCTCTAAATAGCCTTTCAAAAACATATTTGGCATTTGTAAAAATTAGTAAAAAAGACTGAATGTCTATATTTTGTTTATATTAAATTGGGTCGAATATTTAGTCTTAAAATTCATCATTAAAGCTACTTCTGCCCGTTATAATCATTTAAGGTTGTTTAACCCTAAAATTGACTTCTTTTATGTAATTATAATATCAAAAAACCATATCATTATCTTTCATAAAATAATTGACTTTTTACGGTTATTTTAAGTTTGTTGATAATCATAAAAAAAAAAATCTGTTGAATCATAATATTCTAAATAGGCCAAATATATTCTATTTTACTTATTTTTGTCAGATTTAACGTTGTTGAGGCTGTTTTATTTAAAAACTATTAATTAATAGAAAAAAATTAATTTTTACAAATTTTTTAACCTTATTATTTTTTCTAAAATCCTCTTAAATTTTTTTTTATCCAATAAATTTAACAAATTTTTTGAATTTTGCCAAGTATAAATATTAAGAATTATATGTAATTTCTAATATTGTTCATCAAACTAAAAAAGACTAGTAAAGGTTAACAAATGTAAGCATACAAATTTTAAGATTTTATTTTTTTTACCTCAAAATTCTAAAAAACTTGGCAAACTTTTGTTTTTATTTAATAAAAAGAAATGGGTTCGTTAAAAAATGTTGGGGGAAATTTATGTTATACAGTGATGTTTTATGTATAAAATGCATTTTTAAATTTTTAAATTGGTTTGGTAGTGACCCAGAAAGTCGGCTTTGAAGATAGGAGTAAAATACTGAAAATTACCAATTTTTTTGATCTGAAGTTCCCTTTTTCTTCCTAAAATTGACAATAGTATGAATCAAATAAATAAAACTGTTATAGCCTAACATGATTGCCCCTATGTCTAACTTCTTATATATAATGAAATTTGGCACATTTAAATATTTTAATATAGTGCAGGGAGCAAATTTTTGTCTGAAAATCAAAAAAAAAATTATTTTTTTGAATTTTTCAAAAAAAGTTATGTCGGTCCCAAACTTTTGAGTTCGAATATTTATAAAGAATATTAAGGAGTATATTTTAGCAATTTTTCAAGAAATTTAAAAAAATGCTTTTTTAGTTATTTCAAACTGAATATTCTTCATAAAATTGTAAAATTTTAAAATAAATTTTTTAAAATAATAAACATATGCAAGATAGCCCTTATTGTCCTCTTCAAAGTAAAAAAAAAATTAAGTCTCTAGCTATAATACTTTTTGACTTATAACCTCCCAAAGTTGCATCAAATGTGAAATTTCACCTTGCAATTTTTTTTTCTTTTGCCCCTATCTCCGTCAAAAATCACTTTCGGTCAAAAAAAATTTCCAGATTATGAGATACCCTTAGATACTACCTCCATGCAAAATTTCAGCCAAATCAAAAGGGGTACCCTTCCCGGATTTGTTGGATTGAGGTGGAATTGACCATATATATATATATATATATATATATATATATATATATATATATATATATATATATATATATATATATATATATATATATATATATATATATATATATATATATATATATATATATATATATATGTCAGCGCCCAAACGTAATATTCCGCCGGCGGAATATTGTCTGAACTTGACCTCAGCGTCCAAAGCTTATATTCCGCCGGCGGAATATAAATTGGCGTATAGTCAACGACCAAGAGGCATTTTCGCCGGCGGAATATTGTCTGGACTTGAGCTCAACGTCCAAAGCTTATAATCCGCCGGAAATTTTTTGCAAAATTTAAGGGACAAACAGTAAACTTTATGTGATCAATTTAGAAATATTGATTATTAGACGTTTTTGATTTTTTATGCTTAGAATATGAAATGTTTAATGAGGTATTTCTGTAATTTACCTTTGACTTTAAATGCACCAAGAATCCTAACTCGCAATAAAGATTCAAATGTAAGCAGGAAAAAACATACTAAGGTGCCTTAAAACGCCTAGGTGATAATGAGAGCTCGCAAAAGACTCCTAAAATAGTGCAAAAAAATATATTAGGACTGCGCACAGGTGTCGAACTAGGAGCACCAAAATAATAAAAACTTTACAACTTTTAAAATTTATATAAGCCTTACTTAACCCTTTGTTAATATTAGGGCATTCCCTGCCTAGCTGGCCCTTAAAAATGCGATATTGGAATTAATGGAAGGTTTATATTTTTTGGCGGCAACATCTGCTTACATTGTGATGATTTATTGCTTTTACCGAGTTGGTAGCCTTTAAATTTAAAAAAACAAATTTTGGTTCTAAATTCGCGCCTTTGTAAATACTCAGCGTCAATTTAATATCGTTGGGCTTTTGAAAATTTTAATGTAATTTAATTTTTGCACGTTAGAGGTTTCGCTCAAGTTTAAGATACCTCAATTCTTTACAAAATAATTGGGGCGATCTTAAATTCAGATTCGTGCTTTTGAGCCTTGATTGGTTCCCTTTTAATAACCAAAAATACCTCAATTCTTTACAAAATAATTGGGGCGATCTTAAATTCAGATTCGTGCTTTTGAGCCTTGATTGGTTCCCTTTTAATAACCAAAAGTTTTTAGTTATGTGAGCACGCGTCTTTTCAAATATTGGCTGGGAATCCAAAAAGATTGTCAAAATATACATATCTGATAAACTTTGAACTTGAAATTATATTGTGCCTATAATAATCCAACCGTATTTCTTTATTCTTTGAAAATGTTTCTTAATTGGTACAAAATAGGAATATTGAAATTAAAAAAATCTTAAGGAAGGTCTAAAGCCGGTTCGTTAACTGGACTAAAATCGGAGATATTTAACTTATAAACCTTCCATTAATTCCAATATCGCATTTTTAAGGGCCAGCTAGGCAGTGAATGCCTTAGTATTAACAAAGGGTTAAATAAGGGGTGCTCCAAAAAGTTCGACACCTGTGCGCAGTCCTAATATATTTTTTTGCACTATTTTAGGAGTCTTTTGCGAGCTCTCATTATCATATAGGCGTTTTAAGGGACCTTAGTATGTTTTTTCCTGCTTACATTTGAATCTTTATTGCGAGTTAGGATTCTTGGTGCATTTAAAGTCAAAGGTAAATTACAGAAATACCTCGGCGTTTTTTAGAGTCTTTCGCATTTTAAAAACAAAAAAATTGCGCGGTTTATTATAAAATTAGCGCACTTCTAAGGGTATCTAAAAAATCTAAGCGCTTCTAAGCGCTTTCAAATGTGCAGTTAAAGCGCTTCTAAATACGCCGGTCCTAATATGAATCTTTAAATCTTTAAGTTTTTAGCACTAGTCTAGCCCATAACCCTAATTTTAAATTCAACATGACCTCTATTCATTAAACATTTCATATTCTAAGCATAAAAAATCAAAAACGTCTAATAATCAATATTTCAAAATTGATCACATAAAGTTCACTGTTTGTCCCTTAAATTTTGCAAAAAATTTCCGGCGGAATATAAGCTTTGGACGTTGAGCTCAAGTCCAGACAATATTCCGCCGGCGAAAATGCCTTTTGGTCGTTGACTATACGCCAATTTATATTCCGCCGGCGGAATATAAGCTTTGGACGCTGAGGTCAAGTCCAGACAATATTCCGCCGGCGGAATATAAATTGGCGTATAGTCAACGACCAAAACGCATTTTCGCCGGCGGAATATTGTCTGGACTTGAGCTCAACGTCCAAAGCTTATATTCCGCCGGAAATTTTTTGCAAAATTTAAGGGACAAACAGTAAACTGTATGTAATTAATTATGAAATATTGATTATTAGACGTTTTTGATTTTTTATGCCTAGAATATGAAATGTTTAATGAATAGAGGTCATGTTGAATTTAAAATTAGGGTTAAGGGCTAGAATAGTGCTAAACACTTAAAGATTTAAAGATTCATATTTGGACCGGTGTATTTAGAAGCGCTTTAACTGCACATTTGAAAGCGCTTAAATTTTTTAGAAATTAGGGTTAAGGGCTAGAATAGTGCTAAAAACTTAAAGATTTAAAGATTCATATTTGGACCGGTGTAAGAAGCGCTTTAACTGCACATTTGAAAGCACTTAGAATTTTTAGAAATTAGGGTTAAGGGCTAGAATAGTGCTAAAAACTTAAAGATTTAAAGATTTATTTGGACCGGTGTATTTAGAATTTTTTAGATACCCTCAGAAGTGCGCTAATGTTATAAAAACCGCGCAATTTTTTTGTTTTTAAAATTAAGCGAAAGACTCTAAAAACGCCGAAGTATTTCTGTAATGTACCTTTGACTTTAAATGCACCAAGAATCCTAACTCCAAATAAAGATTCAAATGTAAGCAGGAAAAAACATATTAAGGTGCTTTAAAACGCGTAGGTGATATTGAGAGCACGCATAAGACTCCTAAAATAGTGCAAAAAAATGAATTAGGACTGCGCACAGGTACCGAACTTTTAGGAGCACCAAAATAATAAAAAATTTACAAATTTTAAGATTTATATAAGCCTTATTTAACCCTTTGTTAATATTAGGGCATTCCCTGCCTAGCTGGCCCTAAAAAATGCGATATTGGAATTAATGGAAGGTTTATAAGTTAAATAAATATCTCCGAATTTAGTCCAGTTAACGAACCGGCTTTAGACCTTCCTTATTTTTTTTAATTTCAATATTCCTATTTTGTACCAATTAAGAATTAAAACATTTTGAAAGAATAAACAAATACGGTTGGATTATTATGGGCTCAATATGATTTCAAGTTCAGAGTTTATCTAATATGTATATTTTGACAATTTTTGAATTCCCAGCAAATAGAGCATATGAAATTCTAAACTTTAGCCCATCTCGGCCCGTAATTTCTAATTTTAAATTAAAACCCAGTGCGTTTGGCCAGTTATAAATTTTGAACCGTCCTGGCCCTTGATTCCTGGCGGGCCGGTGGCAGGACTTTCGGTTCTCGACTTTTATCTCTAATGTGATTGTAGGCAAATCATTTAAGAAAAAAATAAAAAGCACCAAATCATCACAATATAAGCAGATGTTGCCGCCAAAATTATAAACCATTCATTAATTCCAATATCGCATTTTTAAGGGCCATAGGCAGGGAATGCCCTAATTTTAACAAAGGGTTAAATAAGGTTTATATAAATCTTAAAAGTTGTAAATTATTTATTCTTTTGGTGCTCCTAAAAGATCGACACCTGTGCGCAGTCCTAATTCATTTTTTTGCACTATTTTAGGAGTCTTTTGCGTGCTCTCAATATCACCTACGCGTTTTAAGGCACCTTAGTATGTTTTTTAAATACCTGCTTACATTTGAATCTTTATTGGGAGTTAGGATTCTTGGTGCATTTAAAGTCACAGGTACATTACAGAAATATTTCGGCGTTTATTAGAGTCTTTCGCTTAATTTTAAAAACAAAAAAATTGCGCGGTTTTTATAAAATTAGCGCACCTCTGAGGGTATCTAAAAAATCTAAGCGCTTTCAAATGTGCAGTTAAAGCGCTTCTAAATACACGGTCCACCTATGAATCTTTAAATCTTTAAGTTTTTAGCACTATTCTAGCCCTTAACCCTAATTTTAAATTCAACATGACCTCTATTCATTAAATATTTCATATTCTAAGCATAAAAAATCAAAAACGTCTAATAATCAATATTTCATAATTAATTACATACAGTTTACTGTTTGTCCCTTAAATTTTGCAAAAAATTTCCGGCGGAATATAAGCTTTGGACGTTGAGCTCAAGTCCAGACAATATTCCGCCGGCGAAAATGCGTTTTGGTCGTTGACTATACGCCAATTTATATTCCGCCGGCGGAATATTGCGTTTGGACGCTGACATATATATATATATATATATATATATATATATATATATATATATATATATATATATATATAATATATATGAAGTCTCAGTTTTGGCTGAAAATTGGTACATTGGTAGGGTCTTTGGGTGCTGATAAAAACCTAAATTTTTTTTGACCGGAAGTGATTTTTGACCGAGATATGAGCAAAAATATTTTTCATTTTTTTGCAAAAAAAAAATTTGAGGCAACTTTGCTCGCATGTATCATCAAAAGTATTGTAGCTAGAGTCATAATTTGTTTTTTATTTTGAAGATCGTAATAAGGGCTACCTTAGACGCAAAAAATATTAAATAAAATTTTATTTTGAGTTACCAAAAAATTAAAGTCAAGTTTAAACACAAATAGCTCAAAAAACGTATCTTTGAATTTTCTGAAAAATTTATAGAATATGGCCCTTAATAATGTTAATAAATATATGATCTAAAAAGTTTGGGACCGGCATGACTTTTTACAAAATTTAAAAAAATCAATTTTTTGCCCTAATTTTGGGACATAATTATGCCCTTTGCACTATATTAGAATATGCCAATGTACCAAATTTGATAGTATTCAAAAAGCAGAACATATGGGCAATTATGTTAGGCCATAATAGTTTGATTTAATTGATTACTACTATTATTAAATTTACAGAGAAAAGGTGAACCTTAAAACCGAAAAAAGTGAAAATTTTGCCTGTTTTCAAAATCGACTTTCTGGTTAACCAGCCAATCTTTTTTTAATATGTAACATTTATTTTATAGATAAAATATCGCTTAATAACATATAATAGCCCCAACTTTTTTCATTCGATTTTGACGCCTCTACAATAAAAATACCTAAATTTGCCAAAAAACAGCAAATTTTCAGGTGTCAAAAAACTAACGCAGATTGTATTCGTCTGTGCAAGCTTATTTATTATTATTTTTGCATAATTATCTAAAAATATATAGAACCTATATAATCATTCATACTTTGCCTGTTAAATTGTTAAAAAAATAGTATATGTTATGTATAGAAAATCTTAAAAAACTAGATAGGTAAATTATAAAAAAATGAGATTATTAAATCATTCCATTATTTTTATTAAATTTGTAATTTAATGTATTTATTAAAACAAATTTTTGTGTTAAAATTCGTAAGGAACGCATTTAGTTATAAAAAACTTTAGGTCAATGCCCATATCCATATGCCCATAGAATCAAGTAACAGTAATATTTCCTCTTTCTTTAACAGGCTTAGTGCGTCTATATTATAAAACTAAAATGTAATTGGAACTTAAATTGTGGGTTTTTAAACTTTATTAAGGTCATTTAGATATATATGGTGTGCCTTGCTCTAAATAGCCTTTCAAAAACATATTTGGCATTTGTAAAAATTAGTAAATAAGACAGAATGTCAATATTTTGTTTATATTAAATTGGGTCTAATATTTAGTCTTATTATTCATCATTGAAGCTAATTCTGCCCGTTATAATCATTTAAGGTTGTTTAACCCTAAAATTGACTTCTTTTATGTAATTATAATATCAAAAAACCATACCACTACGTTTCATAAAATAATTGACTTTTTACGTTTATTTTAAGTTTGTTGATAATCATAAAAAAAGAAAATCTGTTGAATCATAATATTCTAAATAGGCCAAATATATTCTATTTTACTTATTTTTGTCAGATTTAACGTTGTTGAGGCTGTTTTATTTAAAAACTATTAAATAATAAAAAAAATAAATTTTTACTAATTTTTTAACCTTATTATTTTTTCTAATTAAATTTTTTTTTATCCAATAAATTTAACAAATTTTTTGAATTTTGCCGAGGATAAATATTGAGAATTATGTACATATTCTAATATTGTTCATCAAACTAAAAATGACTAGTAAAAGTTAACATACATAAGCATAAAAATTTTAAGTTTTTATTTTTTACACCTTAAAATTTCAAAAAACCTGGCAAACTTTGGTTTTTATTCTATAAAAAGCTATGGGTACGTTAAAAAATGTTGGGGGAAATTTATGTTATATAGTGATGTTTTATGTATAAAATGCAATTTTAAATTTTCAAATTGGTTTTGTAGTGACCCAGAAAGTCGGCCTAGAAGATAGGAGTAAAATACTGAAAATTACCAATTTTTTTGTTCTGAAGTTCCCCTTTTCTTTCCAAAATTGACAATAGTTTGAATCAAATTAATAAAACTGTTTTAGCCTAACATACTTGCCCCTATGTCTAACTTCTTATATATAAACAAATTTGGCACTTTTAAATATTATAATATAGTACAGGGAGCAAATTTTTGTCTAAAAATCAAAAAAAAAATTTTTTTTTTTAAATTTTTCAAAAAGTCTAGTCGGTCCCATACTTTTGAGTTCACATATTAATAATGAATACTAAGGACTGAATTTCAGCAATTTTTTAAGAAATTTAAAAATACGTTTTTTTTGTTATATCAAACTAAATGTTCTTTACAGAATTGTAAAATTTTTAAAAAATAATTTTAAAATAATAAACACATGAAAGATAGCCCTTATTGTCCTCTTCAAAATAAAAAAAAAATTAAGTCTCTAGCTATAATAATTTTTGACTTATAACCTCCCAAAGTTGCATCAAATGTGAAAATTCACCTTGCAATTTTTTTTTCTTTTGCCCCTATCTCCGTCAAAAATCACTTCCGGTCAAAAAAAATTTCCAGATTATGAGATACCCTTAGATACTACCGGCAAAAGAAAAAAAAATTGCAAGGTGAATTTTCACATTTGATGCAACTTTGGGAGGTTATAAGTCAAAAAGTATTATAGCTAGAGACTTAACTTTTTTTTTATTTTGAAGAGGACAGTAAGGGCTATCTTTCATGTGTTTATTATTTTAAAATTATTTTTTAAAAATTTTACAATTCTGTAAAGAACATTTAGTTTGATATAACAAAAAAAACGTATTTTTAAATTTCTTTAAAAATTGCTGAAATACAGTCCTTAGTATTCATTATTAATATGTGAACTCAAAAGTATGGGACCGACTAGACTTTTTAAAATTTAAAAAAAAAAATTTTTTTTTTGATTTTTAGATAAAAATTTGCTCCCTGTACTATATTAAAATATTTAAAAGTGCCAAATTTGTTTATATATAAGAAGTTAGACATAGGGGCAAATATGTTAGGCTATAACAGTTTTATTAATTTGATTCAAACTATTGTCAATTTTGGAAAGAAAAGGGGAACTTCAGAACAAAAAAATTGGTAATTTTCAGTATTTTACTCCTTTCTTCTAAGCCGACTTTCTGGGTCACTACCAAACCAATTTGAAAATTTAAAACTGCATTTTATACATAAAACATCACTATAATATATTTCCCCCAACATTTTTTAACGTACCCATAGCTTTTTATGAAATAAAAACCAAATTTTGCCAGGTTTTTTGAAATTTTAAGGTGTAAAAAATAAAAACTTAAAATTTTTATGCTAATATATGTTAACTTTTACTAGTCATTTTTAGTTTGATGAACAATATTAGAATATGTACATAATTCTCAATATTTATCCTCGGCAAAATTCAAAAAATTTGTTAAATTTATTGGATAAAAAAAAATTCAAGAGGATTTTAGAAAAATTAATAAGGTTAAAAAATTTGTAAAAATTAATTTTTTTCTATTAATTAATAGTTTTTAAATAAAACAGCCTCAACAACGTTAAATCTGACAAAAATAAGTAAAATAGAATATATTTGGCCTATTTAGAATATTATGATTCAACAGATTTTCTTTTTTTATGATTATCAACAAACTTAAAATAAACGTAAAAAGTCAATTATTTTATGAAACATAGTTATATGGTTTTTTAATATTATAACTACATAAAAGAAGTCAATTTTAGGGTTAAACAACCTTAAATGATTATAACGGGCAGAATTAGCTTCAATGATGAATTTTACGACTAAATATTAGACCCAATTTAATATAAACAAAATATAGACATTCAGTCCTTTTTACTAATTTCTACAAATGCCAAATAAGTTTTTGAAAGGCTATTTAGAGCAAGGAACGCCATATATATCTAACTGACCTTAATAAAGTTTAAAAACCAACAATTTAATTTCCAATTACATTTTAGTTTTATAATATAGACGCACTAAACCTATTAAAGAAAGAGGAATATTACTGTTACTTGATTCTATGGGCATATAGATTTGGGCATTGACCTTAAGTTTTTTATAACTAAATGCGTTCCTTACAAGTTTTAACCCAAAAGTGCGTTTTAATAAATACATTTAATTACAAATCTAATAAAAATAATGAAATGATTTAATAATCTCATTTTTTTATAATTTACTTATCTAGTTCTTTTAAGAGAATACAATCTGCGTTAGTTTTTTGACACCTGAAAATTTGCTGTTTTTTGGCAAATTTTGGTATTTTTATTGTAGAAGCGTCAAAATCGAGTGAAAAAAAGTGGGGCTATTATATGTTATTAAGCAATATTTTATCTATATAATAAATGTTAAATATTAAAAAAAGGTTGGCTGGTTAACCAGAAAGTCGATTTTGAAAACAGGCAAAATTTTCACTTTTTGCGGTTTTAAGGTTCACTTTTTCATTGTAAATTTAATAATGGTAGTAATTAATTAAATCAAACTATTATGGTCTAACATAATTGCCCATATGTCCTGCTTTTTGAATACTGTCAAATTTGGCACATTGGCATATTCTAATATAGTGCAAAGGGCATAAACGTGTCCCAAAATTAGTGCAAAAAATTGATTTTTTTAAATTTTGTAAAAAGTCATGCCGGTCCCAAACTTTTTAGATCATATATTTATTAACATTATTAAGGGCCATATTATATAAATTTTTCAGAAAATTCAAAGATACGTTTTTTGAGCTATTTGTGTCTAAACTTGACTTTAATTTTTTGGTAACTTAAAAAAAATTTTTTTTTAATATTTTTTGCATCTAAGGTAGCCCTTATTACGATCTTCAAAATAAAAAAAAATTATGACTTTAGCTACAATACTTTTGATGATACATGCGCGCAAAGTTGCCTCAAATTTTTTTTTTGCAAAAAAATGAAAAATATTTTTGCTCATATCTCGGTCAAAAATCACTTCCGGTCAAAAAAAATATAGGTTTTTATCAGCACCCAAGGACCCTACCAATGTACCAAATTTCAGCCAAAACTGAGACTTGAAGGGAAAAAGTTTGTCGATTTGAGGTGGAATTGACCATATATATATATATATATGGTCAATTCCACCTCAAATCGACAAACTGGTCAATTCCACCTCAAATCGACAAACTTTTTCCCTTCAAGTCTCAGTTTTGGCTGAAATTTGGTACATTGGTAGGGTCCTTGGGTGCTGATAAAAACCTATATTTTTTTTGACCGGAAGTGATTTTTGACCGAGATATGAGCAAAAATATTTTTCATTTTTTTGCAAAAAAAAAATTTGAGGCAACTTTGCGCGCATGTATCATCAAAAGTATTGTAGCTAAAGTCATAATTTTTTTTTATTTTGAAGATCGTAATAAGGGCTACCTTAGATGCAAAAAATATTAAAAAAAATTTTTTTTAAGTTACCAAAAAATTAAAGTCAAGTTTAGACACAAATAGCTCAAAAAACGTATCTTTGAATTTTCTGAAAAAATTTATATAATATGGCCCTTAATAATGTTAATAAATATATGATCTAAAAAGTTTGGGACCGGCATGACTTTTTACAAAATTTAAAAAAATCAATTTTTTGCACTAATTTTGGGACACATTTATGCCCTTTGCACTATATTAGAATATGCCAATGTGCCAAATTTGACAGTATTCAAAAAGCAGGACATATGGGCAATTATGTTAGACCATAATAGTTTGATTTAATTAATTACTACCATTATTAAATTTACAATGAAAAAGTGAACCTTAAAACCGCAAAAAGTGAAAATTTTGCCTGTTTTCAAAATCGACTTTCTGGTTAACCAGCCAACCTTTTTTTAATATTTAACATTTATTATATAGATAAAATATTGCTTAATAACATATAATAGCCCCACTTTTTTTCACTCGATTTTGACGCTTCTACAATAAAAATACCAAAATTTGCCAAAAAACAGCAAATTTTCAGGTGTCAAAAAACTAACGCAGATTGTATTCGTCTGTGCAAGCTTATTTTTTTATTATTTTGGCAAAATTATCTAAAAATATCTAGAACCTATATAATCAGTCATATTTTGCCTGTTAAAGTGTTAAAAAAATAATTTATATGTTATGTATAGAAAATCTTAAAAGAACTAGATAAGTAAATTATAAAAAAATGAGATTATTAAATCATTTCATTTTTTTTATTAGATTTCTAATTAAATGTATTTATTAAAACACACTATTGTGTTAAAACTCTTAAGGAACGCATTTAGTTATAAAAAACTTTAGGTCAATGCCCAAATCTATATGCCCATTGAATCAAGTAACAGTAATATTTCCTCTTTCTTTAATAGGTTTAGTGCGACTATATTATAAAACTAAAATGTAATTGGAACTTAAATTGTTGGTTTTTAAACTTTATTAAGGTCAGTTAGATATATATGGCGTTCCTTGCTCTAAATAGCCTTTCAAAAACTTATTTGGCATTTGTAGAAATTAGTAAAAAGGACTGAATATCTATATTTTGTTTATATTAAATTGGGTCTAATATTTAGTCGTAAAATTCATCATTGAAGCTAATTCTGCCCGTTATAATCATTTAAGGTTGTTTAACCCTAAAATTGACTTCTTTTATGTAGTTATAATATTAAAAAACCATATAACTATGTTTCATAAAATAATTGACTTTTTACGTTTATTTTAAGTTTGTTGATAATCATAAAAAAAGAAAATCTGTTGAATCATAATATTCTAAATAGGCCAAATATATTCTATTTTACTTATTTTTGTCAGATTTAACGTTGTTGATGCTGTTTTATTTAAAAACTATTAATTAATAGAAAAAAATTAATTTTTACAAATTTTTTAACCTTATTAATTTTTCTAAAATCCTCTTAAATTTTTTTTTATCCAATAAATTTAACAAATTTTTTGAATTTTGCCGAGGATAAATATTGAGAATTATGTACATATTCTAATATTGTTCATCAAACTAAAAATGACTAGTAAAAGTTAACATATATTAGCATAAAAATTTTAATATTTTTTACACCTTAAAATTTCAAAAAACCTGGCAAACTTTGGTTTTTATTTCATAAAAAGCTATGGGTACGTTAAAAAATGTTGGGGGAAATATATGTTATATAGTGATGTTTTATGTATAAAATGCAGTTTTAAATTTTCAAATTGGTTTGGTAGTGACCCAGAAAGTCGGCTTAGAAGATAGGAGTAAAATACTGAAAATTACCAATTTTTTTGTTCCGAAGTTCCCCTTTTCTTTCCAAAATTGACAATAGTTTGAATCAAATTAATAAAACTGTTATAGCCTAACATACTTGCCCCTATGTCTAACTTCTTATAAATAAACAAATTTGGCACTTTTATATATTTTAATATAGTACAGGGAGCAAATTTTTGTCTAAAAATCAAAACAAAAAAAAATTTTTTTTTGAATTTTTTAAAAAGTCTAGTCGGTCCCATACTTTTGAGTTCACATATTAATAATGAATACTAAGGACTGTATTTCAGCAATTTTTTAAGAAAATCAAAGATACGTTTTTTTTGTTATATCAAACTAAATGTTCTTTACAAAATTGTAAAATTTTAAAAAAATAATTTTAAAATAATAAACACATGCAAGATAGCCCTTATTGTCCTCTTCAAAATAAAAAAAAAATTAAGTCTCTAGCTATAATACTTTTTGACTTATAACCTCCCAAAGTTGCATCAAATGTGAAAATTCACCTTGCAATTTTTTTTTCTTTTGTCCCTATCTCCGTCAAAAATCACTTTCGGTCAAAAAAAATTTCCAGATTATGAGATACCCTTAGATACTACCTCCATGCAAAATTTCATCCAAATCAAAAGGGGTACCCTTCCCGGATTTGTTGGATTGAGGTGGAATTGATATATATATATATATATATGGTCAATTCCACCTCAAATCGACAAACTTTTTCCCTCGAAGTCTCAGTTTTGGCTGAAAATTGGCACACTGGTAGGGTCCTTGGGTGCTGATAAAAACCTAAATTTTTTTTGACCGGAAGTGATTTTTGACCGAGATATAAGCAAAAATATTTTTCATTTTTTTGCAAAAAAAATATTTGAGGCAACTTTGCTCGCATGTATCATCAAAAGTATTGTAGCTAGAGTCATATTTTTTTTTTATTTTGAAGATCGTAATAAGGGCTTCCTTAGGCGCAAAAAATATTAAAAAAATTTTTTTTTAAGTTACCAAAAAATTAAAGTCAAGTTTAGACACAAATAGCTCAAAAAACGTATCTTTGAATTTTCTGAAAAATTTATATAATATGGCCCTTAATAATGTTAATAAATATATGATTTAAAAAGTTTGGGACCGGCATGACTTTTTACAAAATTTAAAAAAATCAATTTTTTGCACAAATTTTGGGACACATTTATGCCCTTTGCTCTATATTAGAATATGCCAATGTGCCAAATTAGACAGTATTCAAAAAGCAGGACATATGGGCAATTATGTTAGACCATAATAGTTTGATTTAATTAATTACTACCATTATTAAATTTACAATAAAAATGTGAACCTTAAAACCGAAAAAAGTAAAAATTTTGCCTGTTTTCAAAATCGACTTTCTGGTTAACCAGCCAACCTTTTTTTAATATTTAACATTTATTTTATAGATGAAATATTGCTTAATAACATATAATAGCCCCACCTTTTTTCACTCGATTTTGACGCTTCTACAATAAAAAGACCTAAATTTGCCAAAAAACAGCAAATTTTCAGGTGTCAAAAAACTAACGCAGATTGTATTCGTCTGTGCAAGCTTATTTTTTTATTATTTTGGCAAAATTATCTAAAAATATCTAGAACCTATATAATCAGTCATATTTTGCCTGTTAAAGTGTTAAAAAAATAGTATATATGTTATGTATAGAAAATCTTAAAAGAACTAGATAGGTAAATTATAAAAAAATGAGATTATCAAATCATTTCATTATTTTTATTAAATTAGTAATTTAATGTATTTATTAAAACACATTTTTATGTTAAAACTCGTAAGGAACACATTTAGTTATAAAAAACTTTAGGTCAATGCCCAAATCTATATGCCCATAGAATCAAGTAACAGTAATATTTCCTCTTTCTTTAATAGGTTTAGTGCGTCTATATTATAAAACTAAAATGTAATTGGAACTTAAATTGTTGGTTTTTAAACTTTATTGAGGTCAGTTAGATATATATGGTGTTCCTTGCTCTAAATAGCCTTTCAAAAACTTATTTGGCATTTGTAAAAATTAGTAAAAAAGACTGAATGTCTATATTTCGTTTATATTAAATTGGGTCCAATATTTAGTCTTAAAATTCATCATTGAAGCTAATTCTGCCCGTTATAATCATTTAAGGTTGTTTAACCCTAAAATTGACTTCTTTTATGCAGTTATAATATTAAAAAACCATATCACTATGTTTCATAAAATAATTGACTTTTTACGTTTATTTTAAGTTTGTTGATAATCATAAAAAAAGAAAATCTGTTAAATCATAATATTCTAAATAAGCCAAATATATTCTATTTTACTTATTTTTGTCAGATTTAACGTTGTTGAGGCTGTTTTATTTAAAAACTATTAATTAATAGAAAAAAATTAATTTTTACAAATTTTTTAACCTTATTATTTTTTCTAAAATCCTCTTAAATTTTTTTTTATCCAATAAATTTAACAAATTTTTTGAATTTTGCCGAGGATAAATATTGAGAATTATGTACTTATTATAATATTGTTCATCAAACTAAAAATGACTAGTAAAAGTTAACATATATTAGCATAAAAATTTTAAGTTTTTATTTTTTACACCTTAAAATTTTAAAAAACCTGGCAAACTTTGGTTTTTATTTCATAAAAAGCTATGGGTACGTTAAAAAATGTTGGGGGAAATATATGTTATATAGTGATGTTTTATGTATAAAATGCAGTTTTAAATTTTCAAATTGGTTTGGTAGTGACCCAGAAAGTCGGCTTAGAAGACAGGCCCGATTCTAGCTTTTCCATTTTAGGGGGGCAAAAAAAACTCGTGGGGGGGCAGAAAAAAATTTTTTGCCGCCTTCGGCGGCAAAAATGGCCGTGACCTTCGGTCACAGCAAAAAATATACATGTACAACAATAGAATCCATGTTCAAAATTTTTTAAGAAATTAATGGTAATTTATTATATTCTAAATAAAAATAATATTTGCGTTTATAATTTGGATATATGAATAAAAATTAACTGTTTTCACTAATATCAATTGCTTAAAAAAATATGAGATTTGGAAATTTATCATTTGGTATCAATGCGCATGGAAATTTGATATATATATGAATGATAAAAATAAATTATATAAAATTTGGATTTTAGAAAATGAATAGTAAAATAAGAATGATTTTTATGAAAACAAATTGTTTAAGTATGCTTGGAAGAATATATATGAAAAAACACTGCTTATATATAACTAGTAATTAATATTAGGGTAAAAAACTAAATAAAACCTGAACAACGTTAAATGAGCATAAAAAAAAATTGCAACCATGTTTCAAAATAGTAAATAATTAGCTGATTATGAGCAGTGTTTTTTTTAATCTAATTTTATCCTAGAGGTTGTTTTGATTAAATTATAAAATTCATCAAAATTTAACGCCCCAGTTAAGGATTTTTCGTGTCCTTGAAAAACCAAATCACCTTTACGCAGGTCACTACTTAACAGCAAGAAGTTATTATCCTTCTTAAAGTAGAAAATGTGGCCTCACAACTCGACGTTAAAGAGCCAATTAACTAACTTATAGAAAAAATGTTAAATAGATTAGAAAACGCATCTTTGTAATCATATAAAAATTAAACAAAATCAGTAGTAACACATTCTTTGTAATTATTAAGTTTCTTATTAAAATTTTCTTAACTACGTCAATATCTTTAGATAATGAATTTTCATCTATATTACTTATTTCTAAAATAGGCTCTAATTTATTTATATCTAAAATATTATTCAAATTTATAAAGGAAATCTAAAGATTTTAAATAACTATTATCGGTAAAATCTATTATCAAAATATAAATAAATCAATAATATTAAAATAAATACTTTTTACTTTATCCTTATTATTTAAAATATTTTCAAACTTATGAGTAGAAAATAAATAAAAATCAGAAAAATCTTTAGGTTTAGTTTTTCTTTTATCCAAAGATAAATTATTGTCATTTAAAAAAGTATTAATATCAAAACAATTTTTGAATAAATCTTCAAATGTATTTTTATTTCTTAATTGTTTAATTTCTAACAAACAATGGTGTATCAAATCAGAAGTTTTAGAAATATAAATCGTTCTGCATTGAAATTGGTCTATAATTATTTTTAATAAATAAAATAATTTTTCAATTAAATACAAAAAAATAAATAGATGATTATAAATATGGTCAACCCCAATTCGGCCCTGTGACCTGAAGATATAAAAGTTTTTTTATTTTTAATTTTTAAAAGAGTATTAATTTTTGTGTAATTTTTAAAAAAAACAATGGGCAGGGAGTTACCACATCACCAATTAGGCAAGCCGAGGTATGGCCCCGCATTCACTATCTACCTTGATTGCATCATGTTGAAAAAATTTACGAAGGGAAGAAAAATTATCAAAAAAATCTTTCCCTTCACTTAAAATTTCTAGACAACCTTTTACAACAAGATGCAATCGGTGGTTAAAGCAGTGAATATACGGGACATGGTGTCCAGCTATTTTGCTTAGAAATACTTGAACACCACCTTTTATCCAGGGCATTAGTTCGCCCCATCGCAGCATTGTGAGATAAGGTTCTTTGGTTCTAGATATTATTCTAACAATAGATTGATGACAAGTGAGAATTTCTTAGGCATCAGAGTTATAAATTGCTTTCACAAATATAAAGCTGCCTGTAAAATCAAATTTTTCTATATTCTGTGTTAGTTTGATCTCTCTTGCGGATGAAAAGTATTAATGAATAAAAACACTTTTAAAAAAAGTAAATATTTTTAAGATAATATTTTTTAGATATTTTTGACGGAGCAAATTTAATTATATTATATGGAAGAAATAAAATTACTATATATTTTTGGGGGGGGCAAATTCAATTTTTTCTGGGGGGGCAAACATAAAATTACTATGTATTTTTGGGGGGGCAAATTCAATTATTTTTGGGGGGGCAAACAAAAACTTTTGGAGGGGCACTGCCCCCCCAAAAGGGGTCTAGAATCGTGCCTGTTAGAAGATAGGAGTAAAATACTGAAAATTACCAATTTTTTTGTTCTAAAGTTCCCCTTTTCTTTCCAAAATTGACAATAGTTTGAATCAAATTAATAAAACTGTTATAGCCTAACATATTTGCCCCTATGTCTAACTTCTTATATATAAACAAATTTGGCACTTTTAAATATTTTAATATAGTACAGGGAGCAAATTTTTGTCTAAAAATCAAAAAAAAATTTTTTTTTTTGAATTTTTTAAAAAGTCTAGTCGGTCCCATACTTTTGAGTTCACATATTAATAATGAATACTAAGGACTGTATTTTAGCAATTTTTTAAGAAATTCAAAAATACGTTTTTTTAGTTATATCAAATTGAATGTTCTTTACAAAATTGTAAAATTTCAAAAAAATAATTTTAAAATAATAAACACATGCAAGATAGCCCTTATTGTCCTCTTCAAAATAAAAAAAAAATTAAGTCTCTAGCTATAATACTTTTTGACTTATAACCTCCCAAAGTTGCATCAAATGTAAAAATTCACCTTGCAATTTTTTTTTCTTTTGCCCCTATCTTCGTCAAAAATCACTTCCGGTCAAAAAAAATTTCCAGATTATGAGATACTCTTAGATACTACCTCCATGCAAAATTTCAGCCAAATCAAAAGGGTTACCCCTCCCGGACTTGCTGGATTGAGGTGGAATTGACCATATATATATATATATATGGTCAATTCCACCTCAAATCGACAAACTTTTTCCCTTGAAGTCTCAGTTTTGGCTGAAATTTGGTACAATGGTAGGGTCCTAGGGTGCTGATAAAAACCTAAATTTTTTTTGACCGGAAGTGATTTTTGACCGAGATATGAGCAAAAATATTTTTCATTTTTTTGCAAAAAAAAAATTTGAGGCAACTTTGCGCGCATGTATCATCAAAGGTATTGTAGCTAGAGTCATAATTTTTTTTTTATTTTGAAGATCGTAATAAGGGCTACCTTTGAAGCAAAAAATATTTAAAAAAATTATTTTTTAAGTTACTAAAAAATTAAAGTCAAGTTTAGACACAAATAGCTCAAAAAACGTATCTTTGAATTTTCTGAAAAATTTATATAATATGGCCCTTAATAATGTTAATAAATATATGATTTAAAAAGTTTGGGACCGGCATGACTTTTTACAAAATTTAAAAAAATCAATTTTTTGCCCTAATTTTGCAACATAATTATGCCCTTTGCACTATATTAGAATATGCCAATGTGCCAAATTTGAATGTATTCAAAAAGCAGGACATATGGGCAATTATGTTAGACCATAATAGTTTGATTTAATTGATTACTACTATTATTAAATTTACAATGAAAAAGTGAACCTTAAAACCGAAAAAAGTGAAAATTTTGCCTGTTTTCAAAATCGACTTTCTGGTTAACCAGCCAATCTTTTATTAATATTTAACATTCATTTTATAGATAAAATATTGCTTAATAACATATAATAGCCCCAGCTTTTTTCATTCGATTTTGACGCTTCTATAATAAAAATACCTAAATTTGCCATAAAAGAGCAAATTTTTAGGTGTCAAAAAACTAACGCAGATTGTATTCGTCTGTACCAGCTTATTTTTTTATAATTTTTGCATAATTAACTAATAATATCTAGAACCTATATAATCAGTCATAATTTGCCTGTTTAAGTGTTAAAAAAATAGTATATATCTTATGTATAAAAAATCTTATAAGAACGAGATACGTAAATTACAAAAAAGGAGAATATGTAATCATTCCATTATTTTAATTAAATTTGTAATTTGTTATATTTATTAAAACATATTTTTGTGTTAAAATTCGTTAGGAACGCATTTAGATATAAAAAACTTTAGGTCAATGCCCAAATCCATATGCCCATAGAATCAAGTAACAGTGATATTTCCTCTTTCTTTAATAGGTCTAGTGCGTCTATATTATAAAACTAAAATGTAATTGGAACTAAAATTGTTGGTTTTGAAACTTTATTAAGGTCAGTTAGATATATATGGTATGCCTTTCTCTAAATAGCCTTTCAAAAACATATTTAGCATTTGTAAAAATTAGTAAAAAAGACTGAATGTCTATGTTTTATTTATATTAAATTGGGTCTAATATTTAGTCTTAAAAATTCATCATTGAAGCTAATTATGCCCGTTATAATCATTTGAGGTTGTTTAACCCTAAAACTGACTTCTTTTATGTAATTATAATATCAAAAAACCATATCACTATGTTTCATAAAATAATTGACTTTTTACGTTTATTTTAAGTTTGTTGATAATCATAAAAAAAGAAAATCTATTGAATCATATCATTCTAAATAGGCCAAATATATTCTATTTTACTTATTTTTGTCAGATTTAACGTTGTTGAGGCTGTTTTATTTAAAAACTATTAAATAAAGGAAAAAAATAAATTTTTACAAATTTATTAACCTTATTATTTTTTCTAAAATCCTCTCAAAATTTTTTTTATACAATAAATTTAACAAATTTTTTGAATTTTGCCGAGGATAAATATTGAGAATTATGTACATATTCTAATATTGTTCATCAAACTAAAAAGAACTAGTAAAAGTTAACATATATAAGCATAAAAATTTTAAGTTTTTATTTTTTACACCTTAAAATTTCAAAAAACCTGGCACACTTTGGTTTTTCTTTTATAAAAAGCTATGGGTACGTTAAAAAATGATGGGGGAAATTTATATTATAGAGTGATGTTTTATGTATAAAATGCAATTTTAAATTTTCAAATTGGTTTGGTAGTGACTCAGAAAGTCGGCTTTGAAGACAGGAGTAAAATGCTGAAAATTACCAATTTTTTTGATCTGAAGTTCCCTTTTTCTTTCCAAAATTGACAATAGTATGATCAAATAAATAAAACTGTTATAGCCTAACATAATTGCCCCTATGTCTAACTTCTTATATATAATTAAATTTGGCACTTTTTAATATTTTAATATAGTGCAGGGAGCAAATTTTTGTCTGAAAATCAAAAAAAAATTATATTTTTAAATTTTTTAAAAAAAGTCATGTCGGTCCCAGACTTTTGAGTTCAAATATTTATAAAGAATATTAAGGAATTTATTTTAGCAAATTTTCAAGAAATTAAAAAAATGCTTTTTTGGTTATTTCAAACTGAATACTCTTCATTAAATTTTAAAAATTTAAAAAAAAAATTTAAAATAATAAACACATGCAAGATAGCCCTTATTGTCTTCTTAAAAATAAAAAAAAAATTAGGTCTCTAGCTATAATACCTTTTGACTAACAACCTCCCAAAGTTGCATCAAATGTGAAAATTCACCTTGCAATTTTTTTTTCTTTTGCCCCTATCTCCGTCAAAAATCACTTTCGGTCAAAAAAAATTTCCAGATTATGAGATACCCTTAGATACTACCTCCATGCAAATTTTCAGCCAAATCAAAAGGGGTACCCTTCCCGGACTTGTTGGATTGAGGTGGAATTGACCATATATATATATATATATATATATATATATATATATATAAATTTAATAGGTCGAGCTACTAACTCATTTTTGCCGATCAAAACAGATACGTTTGCTCTTAAGAGTGATATTTTTGTGGATTCTAACAAAGCAAATGTAAATAACGCTGGTGGAGATCGAACGTGCATTGGGAATTTGGATAACTTCAAATCTCTATTTTCACCATCACAAGTCCCTTCTTCTATCACAAATAACATCGATTCGTTGAATATTAAAGATTCAAATTTAGGTATTGAATTTAAAACTGTTTTTTATTAATTATACATATTTTATTTTGACCTTAAACACATCTTACATATTTTTTTAAGCAGTGTTTTATGGTCAAAGTTGGTGTAAATTACCTGAGTTACTTAAAGAATTTATAAATTGCCATTTTTACTATCAGATATTTTTATTTTACCTTTCCTGCCATTGCAATTAGTTTTAAATTTGTCATAGATATAAATCTTTTTTGGACATTTTTTAATTTTAGATTTGATGTTGATAAATTATATTTCCTTTAACATGGTGGGTGGCTTTGGCACTTTATTTGATTTTGGGCATGCTTAAAGCTTTGCACTGAGCGAAGTTTTACATTACATTTAATCAATTTGTCTTTCATAGCCCCTATTTCTCTGGCAAACTCAGCAAGTAGCGCAATATCATCGATGGGTACTGGTTTTGGAGCTCCCGGACTCTTTTCATTGACTGGCAACGCTTCTAACACCTCGACAAAGCCAAGTCTCATTTTTGGTGCTAATCCTTGCACGCCCAAATCAAGTGGCTTTTCTTTTGGACCTTCTTCATTTTTTGGCAAATCTAAACTCGCTGTGGCCACCCCCTCAACTACAACGACCGAATTTGGAACCTTAGCCAATGCCGCTCCCTCAAGTAATAATTACCCATTATAGCAAAATGTTCATTAATGAGAATTTTCTTTCAGTCTTATTTTTGTTTAATTTATCATCAATGTAGGGTTGGGTGCTTATAATTTATGTCACAATTAAAAAATGCAATAATTTGTTTAATTAGTAACTCTTAATCTCGGCTCCTTGTCTGACGTTGCAAAAAAGAATAAAGAAAATGCCCAAGGTGGCTTATTTGGTAACCTTCAAAGCAAGCCTACATCTTTGTTTGGAACGCCTCCTACCGTATCGTCTCCGACTGCTTCACATGTTTCGGGTTATTTGCCAAAACCTGGATTCCTAAATACCCCTGGTATTTAGTTTTTATTTTGGCTCATAAATGGTCTTATTAATGGTGATTAAGTTTATCTCCTCCTTTTTTTTAAAGCTTAATTCGCCAATTTGTGATGTATATCTTTTGCAATTTTTTAAATAGCATTAAATAATATCTCAATATAGCTAATTGGCTTTCATTATAGGGGTAAATTAAAGAAAGGTCAAAAATTTAAAACGTAAATTGATTAGCTAGAAATGTTTAACAAATACGAGAATTAGCATAGATCTAGTGATCAGAAATATACAGTTATTTTGCTTAATACTATTTAAACAGATAACCCCGTATCTAGTGGTAGTGCTGGCATGTTTAACAGGGTCTCTTCTCCCACTGTGGTTTTTAGCTCAACTGGTTTCACGCCTTCACCCAGTTTCACTCCGATAGTTTCTTCTCCTTTTTCCATTATCACAAGTACAACGTTTTCCATTTATTATACAGTTCGTCAAATTTTTCAGATAAGCTTATCAGTTAGATAAAAGCTACTAACTTTCAAAACGTGTACGGTTTTATTTGGTCAAATTTGTAAGCCTGCTATAAATTATTAAAAATTTATATAACATATTAAATCAAAAACTAAACAATAAAACAAATATTTTTTTATAAAGCGGCTAATTTGTAAATTTCAAGCTTGAAATTATTTTTGTTTCAAATTCGCATCATTTTAAATGTTATAAATACTTAAAAATTAATTACCTACTGAAGAAACATGAAGGTTACAATTGTTTTAATATTATTTAAGTCCCGAGGGCAAAATCATTCATTTGCTATTTTTTTGAATAGGGCTTTTTCTTGTTAATTGACAAAATGAAAAACAACATTCAAGATTGGACCACTTTTAGATTCTCACTGCAGTTTCCTATACACATAAATGTATACCTGTGTTATAACGCCTGCTTTTTATTTGTTTGATCACATTGTTTAAATCGTACAGCATCCCTTTTTATTCTTTTTTTAAAAAAATTAAAAAGTATTGATTGCACAGAGTTTTCTTTCGGCTGCAAACTACTGCTTCATATGAGAACAGGTAATTGGTGGAAATTTAAAAAAGCAAGATTATTAAAATTAATTACAAGCGACTTCGACTGTCCGTGTTGTGAATCAATAGTTGATGACCCACTTGCTCATTTCTTTTTCCACTGCTTTGCTTTGCATGAATTTAAACGCTTATATTTGCATGAATTAATATCTTTAAATAAATGTTATAATATATTGTTAATTGATATTTTAGGGCTTTCTGATCAGTCTCAAATTTTAAATATAATTAAATATTGTCATTATGCTGGCCGAAGATTCTTTAGCTCTTGGTCTAGGTTAAGTGATTGCCTAATACCCGACAGGGCTAAAAGGGGCTATGCCCTGACGGGTATGCCGTCTCTTTCAAGAGATATAGGGCAGGGGGGGGGGGCATTGTTTTAGTACAGGTGAATGATTCTGGCTTTCGACTTTGGCCAGAGTTGTAAAGCCTGCATGCTATAATATTCCGGAGAGTGCGGCGTCATTTCGATGGATATTGTGGTATTGGCGGAGAGACGCGCTTAATCCTATTGACCCTAGGGGTTAGGAACGTCGCCGCATAGCAATTTCAATGCTCCTTACCCAAAAAAAATTTGTTTTATTGCGGCTTTAAATTTTTTTAATTAAATTGATTGTAAAATTTACATTTAGCCAATACACCCTCAATATTTGGAAGCTATTTCAGCGCTACTATGGCTACATCTACGACACCTTCAGCTATTTTCGACGCTTCACAAAATTTGTTTGGTCAAAATATTACAAACCAAGGATTTGGATTTGGAGCTTTGTCTTCTGATGCGGTTACGCCCTCAGGTATTTTCAATTTGTTTCAACGAGAATTATGGCAATGGTGAATTTTGAAAAGGGCGAAAATAAGTAATTTATTGTCTGTCCCTTGTTTTCTTCCAAAAGATTATATCAATGTGAAAATTATTGCATAAGTTTTTATAAAGTTATGTTTTCATTTTTGTCAATTTTTTTATTAAATTTATTTTTCAGCAACAAGTTTTGATCCATTACTGAGTATGGAAAACGCCAGCGAAATTAAACCTTTTGTATTTGATAAGACAAAGAGTGGCCAATTTCCGAATCCAAGC
The DNA here is from genome assembly GCA_030555515.1 of Acutogordius australiensis. Classification (NCBI taxonomy): domain Eukaryota; kingdom Metazoa; phylum Nematomorpha; class Gordioida; order Gordea; family Gordiidae; genus Acutogordius; species Acutogordius australiensis. Next base: position 16,320,428 of record CM060245.1, on the reverse strand, counting down.
CTTTTTAAGCCTACTCCTTTGTTTGGCTCGGCCACTATTCAAGTAAAAATTTGCTACATTATCTACTATTAAATTCACTTTTTTTGCTTATTTTTTTTGTATAGCTCCTTCTAAACCGCGACATTTAGGGTCAGTTTGTATTAAGAACTAAGTCTCAATAACTACCCCCTTAACTTTAAGAGTTTATATAAACATTTTTTTTTTAAAAATGTGTTTTTTTTGTTTGTTTCAATCATTTGTATAACTTGCTTTACATTCACAGCTCAAAAATTTTTTGAGAGTTTTGAGTTAACTACGGAGATTAAACCTGCCATCTTAGGGAATTCAAATCCATTTACCGTTTTTCCTAATCAAACTTAGTTAGTCAGTTATAAACATTGCACATTTAAAAAAAAAAGGGAAAAAAACCAAAAAAATTCAAAAACAAAAATAAATTGAAATTTTATTTTTGCATATTTAAAATAGTTACTATTAAATTTACGCTTCAAATAATATTTTCATTAAAAACCGATAATATATCGTGTCGTATTTAAGTTTGGACCCGAAATATTTTTTAATATCTAAATGCCGATGTAGGAGCCTGATATATTAATAAAAAAAATTTTTCAATATTTGTGATTAAAAATATAAGTTACAAGGGATTTTATTATGCAAAAAAGATTTTTAAATAATTTCTTTATAGCGTATATTTAGATCTGTCAATATGGTCAAGAAAAGCCATTTTTTGCTATAGACGGATCTAAGGAGCCAAAGACGGAAGAAACTAAGAAAAACAAAAAACATATATGAGATTAGGCCATCATGGGGATGAATTCTTTTATGTTTTCATAATAATCTCGTTTCTGACATAAATATTTGTTGACCTGTGTTATAATAAGAGCATGTAATGTATGACGAGAAGATATTTTTTATCCTATTTTAATGTCGTTTTGATAAAAAAATTAATTAATTAATAGTTGTAAAATAGATTACAAAAATTCATTATATTTATTGAACATGAATAACATCCGAAAATTTTGTTTTTATTTTGAACCAATTTAATGAAGTCTCGACGGTTTTATGTTAAAAATTTTAAATTATTAGCAGTTTTAAAGGTAAATGAATTTTTTAGTTTTTGTTATAAAATTCAATATTTATATGTCCATACTAAGTCCAGCATACTTGTCGCACGTTGATCTTTTTAAGGCTGTCAAGGTATAAAAAAAAGAGTTTACACAAATTATTAATCTGCATATATGGATCCTATCAAAAGTTGTTTTAATTATATTCCTTAATAGCATTTAATAAAATTATGTGACATAAGGTAGCATATAACTTTTTTGCGTCGTGTTTGATAAAGAGGATTAAAACGTCGTAAAAATTTTTTTTTAAACACACTTTATGTTTTTGTTTCGGGGAAAATGCTTTATTAAAAAACATTAAACTATATAACTATGAGTGTTTTGCATTGTTTGTTTTTTACATTGCTTAAAAAGGTTCCAAAATCAGCGATCAAAGCAACCGGTGCTACCAAAGACAATTCGGATGTTGAAGCTGTAGATGAGGGGACCGATCCTTCTGTCGATCAAATAGGCCTTATAGTTAATGCACCCATTGTGGATTTGGTGCCCGTGGTTACGGGCGAGGAAAACGAGAGGCCTATTTTTGATGAAAGAGCCAAATTATTCAGGTATTAGAAAGCCGGTCGCCGCCCGGTCTCACATGTTTTTTACTTCCTTTCCCAAATTATGGCCTGCTATAAGCACTAACCCCATTTTTGTGTGATGAGAGGAACTGTCAATGGAATTTATTCAATTATAGTTAGAAATTTAGGTAATAACACAGGTCAACAATTTAAACACGTGATTATTGTGAAAACATAAAAGAATGCATCCCCATGATGGCCTAACTATATGTTTTCCGTTTTTCTTAGTCGAAAAATGGCCTTTTTTGAACGAATTGACAGATCTAAATATACCCTAAAAAAAAATTCAAAAATCTTTTTTGCATATTAAAATCCCTTGTAACTTATAGTTTTAATCACAAATAATGGAAAAAAAAATTTATTGATACATCAAGCTCTTACATCGACATTTAGATTATAAAAAATATTTCACGTCCAAACTTAAATACGACTTAATATATTATCGGTTTTTAATGAAAATATTATTCGAAGTTTAAATTTGACAGTTTAACTATTGTAATATGCAATAATAAAATTTCAATTTATTTTTGTTTTTGAATCTTTTTTGGTTTTTTAACCTTTTTTCTAAAATCTTCAATGTTTATAACTGACTAACTAAGTTTGATTAGGAAAAATGGTAAACGGATTTGATATTCCTTAAGATGGCAGGTTTGATTTCTGTAGTTAAATAACTCTCAAAAAATTGTTGACTTGTGTAATTAGAGAAAAATTTTGAAATCATTTTTTTTAAATTTAGGCCCAGTCCTTTTGTATTTTTGCCCGGGTTAGCAATCACTCGTGTGCCAATTTGAATATAAGTTAATAACCTACCGTATTACGCCCCGTATCTACATATTATTTTTATACGTAGCATTATATCACGCGTGTTTTCAAAATTTTATTACAGATTTGACCCTATCACGAAAGAATGGAAAGAGAAGGGGTTGGGGCAGTTTAAAATTATGGAATCCTATGATGAAACGACGGGAACGGCGAAACGGAGGTTCTTGATGAGACGTGAAAAGATTTATAAGGTTGGATTTCTTTTAACATTGAAAATGTTTTTTTTATAAATATTTAACTATTCCACATTGTCAAATATATGCGTTAATTTTTTAACTAATTAAATGTGGTTTTGCCTTTTTAATACATGACAAAATAACTTGAGTTTTTAAACTTAGATGGGTATATTACAATAATCATTACTGTTTTCCATACAGCATACAATCTTAGAAATATTAGCTACAAATTTCGAAAACGCTAACCAATTAGATAATATGGCTAAATTTATATAAAATGTGCACTAAAACATTAATTTTTTAATTCATTCTTAATGTATAATTATCTCTTAACGAGTTTGCTATAATTTATATGTCATAATTCATTACCAGGTGTGTTGTAATCATTGGATAACACCAAATCTAAATTTCCAGCCCTTCCCGGGTGATATGAAAGGTAATTCGATTAGCTGGCAAGCTGTGGATTATTCAGAGCCCGATGAAACAAATACATCAAACGACAATGAATCACCTTTGGAAGCCGGAAAACGCGAATTTTTCACCCTTAGATTTAAAGTTTTATTATTATTTATATCGAATCCTCTTTTACCTTTTTATTTAACATATATAGGCTACATTTTTTGTTCAAAATTTTTATTGATTTTTTTCCCTGTATAGAACAAAGAAATTATGGATAACTTCAAGAAAACGGTTGAAAAGTGTCAAAAAGAATGCGCATGAGTCAACTTATTCATATTTGTTACACCTTCATATTGTTCTATAGATTTTTTAATAAATTAAATTTGAAATAATTTTATGTGTGTTTAAACTATGGTTTATAATCTATTAGCTACAGAGGTGTTATATTAATTAAAATTAGCTAAATCCCTAAGGTCTTTAAGTACAATTATGGCTCTAGCTAAATAAAGGTAACAAAAAATCATATAAGCAACTCTTTTTGTTTTGATTGTTGTTACAGTTGTTTTATATACTTGGTAAAAAGTCATTATTTAAGACTATCTTAAATTAATAAATGATTTTGTAAAGAATTATAAAATTGCTAAGGTTTGGTAGAGTTTTTGAGCGAATTTGATGGCATTTGCATTCTTACAATGTACCTTTTTCTAATCTAATTTTTTAAGCCTGCTAAAAACATTATAAGTTGAGATTTTAAAACTAAAAAAGATCATATAAAAGTGGTAATAAAATAATTGAATGTTAACTTCAAACTATAAAAAATATTTATTTCATTTCCAAAACTAATCGTACCATTTAGTATTTTGGCCGCTTACCATTTGGTAAAGCCCAAATGTGGACGTTTGTGCTTAATGTTAAAGTTTAATATTTTATTATTTCAAATAAAAAATGATAGTCCCAGTTTAAAAAAAAATAAATTATTCTTGAATTATCGACTTCGCCAAGACGTTATAATATTTTGTCATTTTTAAGTCTTTTTGGATTTGTGTGGCCAAAAAAATTTAAAACCAAAACATTGATTAACTTAATTTTAGAATTTACAAAATTTTTATTATCTTAACAAAACATCAAAATGTAAAATATATGTGTTTCTAATAATTTCTAAAATACCTAGTTCTCCAAATAAAGTCAAGTATTGAAAAGTCACTAAAGGGAATAGGCTTATCTTAGATGAAAAAGGGTATTACGATCTTAATTTTTAATATAGGTTAGGCAATCATATGTAAAAAAAGTTAGGACCCGATAAATTTACGAAGATGTATTATATTCCTTTTTGCTTATTGTAAACTACCCAGGTCAACAAATATCAATGTTAGAAACGTGAATTTTATGAAAACATAAGAATGCATACCCATGATGGCCTAATCTCATATATATTTTTCGTTTTTCTTAGTTTTTTCTGTCTTTGGCTCCTTTGATCCGTCTAGAAAAATGGCATTTTTTGACCAAATTGACAGATCTAAATATACCTTCAAAAGAAACAATTTAAAAATATTTTTTGCATATGAAAATTCTATAACTTATAATCACAAATAATGAGAAATAAATTTTTATAACATATCAACCTTTTACATCGGCATTTAGATAATACAAAATATTTTGCGTCCAAACTTAAATACGACACGATATATTATCGGTATTTAATGAAAATATTGTTTGAAATTAACAGTTTATATTGTGAATATGCAAAAAAAAAATTTTAATTTATTTTTGTTTTTGAATATTTTATGTTTTTTTGACCTTTTCTAAAATTTTCAATGTTTATACCTGGCTAACTAAGTTTAATTAGGAAAAACGGTAAACGGATTTGATATTCCCTAAAATGGCAGGTTTTATCTCTGTAGTTAACCCATTACTCTAAATTGTTGAAGATAATTCAAAATTTGCTTATTTTTTAAGATTTTCTGATAATTTACAAATTTAAAAGCCCTTATTTTTAACCAAGTTTTAACAAATTATAAGAGTTAATATTATTGCCCTACCTATTTATTTATAAATAACATTTTTAGATTCCTAAGTGGCTATTTAAACAATAATTGCAGATGCCTTACTAATGTCACCAATAAATGTCCAGTCAGCTTTGAGGCTTGAACGTTAAATTAAAAAATTCTATTTAAACATAAATTTTTGTAGTTTATTTTGTGCATTACCTTTCATCATACATATAGATAAATTTTAACTTTCAATCGTTCGGCTTGTACAATAGGATAAAACTATTATGTGCCGTCTCATATTTTAGTACCGTTTGCTAAATCATGTCCAATATATTGCCAAATAGAATAAAATGTATGATTGCAAAAAAAATTAGATTGAATCTTCTACTTATACCCAATTAAATTTTGCTTAACGTAATCTAAAATATATGTGCACCGCCTTGATATGATATATTGGTAATATAAAATTAACTAATTCATCATTGTTGTTTCAAAATTGGAATACATTTTATTTTAATGTTACGATAAGACAACAAATTTTTTAGAGTTATGAGCTAACAGAGACCACCTGCCATTTTAGGGATTTTCAAATCCGTTTACCGTTTTTTCTAATCAAACAAATTCAACTACATTGAAAATTATAAAATGTAAAACAATAAAACAAAAAAATATTTAAAAAAATTATTTTTGTATTTAAAACACTTTAACTGTTGTATTCATATTGCAAATAATATTTTCATTAAAAATCGATAATATATCTTAAGTTTTGAAGCAAAATATCCTGTATTTTCTATATGCTGATGTAACTCACTATGTGAGATGATATATATAAGTTACAAGGGTTTTTTATTTGAAAAAAGGATTCCTGAATTTTTTCTTTTTAGGGTATTCTCGAGGTCGCAAAATCTGTCAATTCGGTCAAAAAGGGCTATATAATATGGATGGAGCAAACCCATGGCAAAAACTGAAAACGGATGAGAAAAGGCCATCTTGGAAATCCATTCATTTCAGACAAAAACATCTTTTTTCTGCCATTGATATTTGTCGACCTGTGTAATATAAAAAGCCATAAACATTTAATTGACCAATCTAAAGCATATAAAATTTAACCAATGTTTAGCTACGCCCTATTAAAAAAATTTGAACATAAACAAAAAAGTCGGATTTATATTGTGGACCTACTGCCTAAGAAACCAAGCAGCTTTTCATGGTTGTAAAGGAGTGCTATTTTAAAAAGAAAATTACCGTATATACGGATTCGAAAAACCTCCTTAAAATAGTAATGTTTGCCACTGAGCTATTTGAACCATTCATAACTCTATTAAATTGAAAAATTTAATTATCTTAGATCCATTCGATTTTGTATTGAGCAGCTAAACTCGTACTGTAAGCCATAATAATCATACAAACAGCTAAAAACAAAATTCAGTAGTGGAATTGCCAGCCAGACGCCTTATATTTTTCTTTCGTGAAGGCCCTACAGCTGGCCGAAAATAATTTAAAAAAAAAATTAAATTGTGTTTAGAAGTTTTTTAATGGTTGGGTTAAGCTTGACATGTTTTCTCATTTTATATTATATTGAAAGTTAATCTTTAACACTCAAATCACTTAAATATTTTGGTTAAAAGCTTGTCATACGACTTAGTTTATACATAATTTTCTAACCTTTAAATCAAAATAGACATCTACACCAAGGTTAAAATTTATTTACAGAAATAAACATTATTCATTATGTATAAACAACTAAGTTATTGCATAAATATAAGAAAGAAATAAGGAAAATCATATATAATAAAGCATTTTTGATAAAGGTAATGAATATAAGGGAATGTTAGATTCAGTGCTTTTAGTTAGAAGTAGCAGAAGACGCCTGGTTGTTTGAGGCACTATTGGCCGTTGCAGCGTTCGCTTTATTGCGTTTCGCCCCTCGGGTCTTGCTATTGCTCTTGGCACTTGCGGCTGAACGTCCACGGCTAGCACTCTTTCCCTTTCGTCCGCGACGGCGGCGAGATGAACTTTTCCTGGAGGCAGATCTTCGTCCCCGACGCCTACGGCTTCGGCTGCGTCGACCTACACTTTCTTCCGAACTCACAGACTCAGCTAAGCGTTTACCGCCTCTCCTTCGGCGCCTTCGCGTTCCTGAGGACGAGCGCTTCGCGCGACGCCTTCGACTTCTCGAACGCCTAGGCGCTTTACTAGACCTGGCCCTACGTCTGCGTGCCATGAGAATTGCGGCACCTGGACCCGCTCTCTTTCTACTCGCACTCGTGGAGAGGCCTCTGCGACTCGCACCAGTTAAAGCACGACTTCTACTCCGGGCCGTTATGGCAGCAGTAATAGGACGCCCTCTTTTTAAACTTGCTGCCAACATCGCGCGGCTCTGGCCTCTCGATCTGGCGTTTGTGGCCTTGTTCACCGACTGACATACTGCCAAAACGTTTGGATCGGTTCCGGCATTACATGCCTCTTCATTATTTCCATCTCCAATGGCGGTTCTATTCGCAAGTGCCCGTTTGCCTCGCCGAACAACGGGGATCCTCAATTTCATCGACATAGGTAAATAAGGTCAAACCCTTTAAAAGATTTTTACGATAAGGTAAATAATTCGATAAATTTGTGTCAAAAGGTAGTTAAAATTTAAAAAAAAAATTATAAAATATAAGAGGGTTTATAAAAATGAACCTAAAATTAGTAATAATTAAATAGTTCAGCAATTTTTCCGAACCGAAAAGGCGCTTCTAAATTAACTGGACAAGGCCGTACTTAATACCCTACGACACCTACAAAAATTAGTAATGAAAAGACTTACTTTGTTTCAAAAAATTGCGTCTTGAAATATATTAACACACAAAATAATCGTTAAGTTAAAACAATTTTCACTTCAATATAAAAAAAACTTTAAAAATGGAATTCACAAAAAATGCGTAACAATCATTTTAGAACGTTCTAAGTTTACGTGGCAGAAAGTCATTTAACATTTATAAGACCTATTGGCTCTACATCTAAGAAGTTTGATTACTAAGTAACATGGATAAATTTAAATAAGGATCAAAAAGCAAACGGCATATTTTTAAAATCAATATAAGGCTTTTTTGTTAAAGCGAAGATCTAAATATTATTCATGTATAGGCAAGAGCGTCCAAAGACCATATATAAGTGCCATAAATTATGCATAATAAATTAGTAATATGGGGCACTCAAATTAAAACATTGTTTATTATTAACATAAAATTGTTATTTAAATATTAAACATCTATAAAAGTATATTTGTAATATTGGCAGTGAATATCAAACATTTTAAAGACATAAAAATAATTACAAAATATTTATAGTATATGATGGAAAAAATAAATATTAAATTTGCATATTTTGCTAAATAAAATTTATTAGACATATTAAGGAATTTCAATTTAATGATTAAAGATGTGGACGGTAATACATATTTTGTCCTTTTTCCAAATTTGTCATATCACATAAAACTTTAGTTATGAAAATAAATTAGGGCCAACTATCCAAAAAAATTTTTTTTTGTTTTTACTTTATTTTAATATGCCGTTAATTGAAAAAAAAAATTAAAAATGCAAATTCAACAAATTTTGCAAAAAGTTATGTTTGCGGATAAAACATCTTTTGCCCTTTTCACTATTAAAGTAATAACATAGTTTAAAGGACAGTAAAAATTATTTAGGTATTTGTTTCGATGTTTTATTGATTTTATGCATTATAGAGGTGCATCCAAGCTTAAGTTATCCTGAACGCAAAAAAATTTTAATAAAAATCAATTTATGAAGAACTAATAAATAAAGTTTTAATTTTAAACACCTTTATCTAAAGTCTGAAAGCAGTCATATTAATACAGATGTATAAAATTTTTTTTAAACGAGCTAAAATAAACCAAATATCCATTATCAGTTTATATTCATATTCCTTTTAACGAAATATTGTTTTTCAATGGAAAGGCAATGATTTTGGTAATTCCAAAGGGTTAAATATAAACTAAATAGTTCGTTAAACTGATCAATAAATAATCTTTAGACCCATCACAGAGGGATGTTTATAAATTATGAAATTGAAAAAACCTCAATTTTAAAATAAATATAAATAAGTTTAAGGTATAAATTGTTTTATATAATAAGGAAAACTATTTTAGGTTCCAAGTACGTTTAGGGGCCTTTGTTACTCAATAAAATATTATAACCTATGTAAAAAATATAATGTTAAAATCAAGAATAACTTTATATAGTCCTAGTTAAATTTTTTTTAATTTTATTAATTTAGTATTTTTATACAATTTTATTTTTTTATTGTATGATATGCGCAAAAAATATTCTATTTCAAAAAACAGCTTGTTAATTTTGGAGTGTTAATAAAAAAACAAACGCAAAAAAAATTACTACTATTGTCTAAATTTTAACCAAATTTTTATAAATAAACTTAAACTAAATAGAAATGATTCAAAAAATAAATTTATTAGACTTATTTAGCAAATTTTTAAAAATTCGGCCAATAGTTTAAATTAATTGGTCCATATGTGCAACAGTAAGAAAATTTAAAAAAAGTAGCTTATAAAAAAATCCTTTCTGAATAGCCTTAAATGAGTTTCAAATTACATAGATGTTTAATAAAACAATAAGGCTGGTAAATTTCAAATTAATTTATTTAATCGCAGATTTTTGGTCATTTGTCTCTTATTTGCATACAATTTAATTGTCTGAAACCAATTAAAGCTATAAAATTTTAATACAAAAAAAACATGTGAGATTATTCGATTTTGAGCGGTTTTGAAACTGAATTATTGGTTGAAATGGTGGCAGTATCTTGGTCAAGAGATTTTGATTGCCCATTTTTAAGATTACTATCATCGGGAAAAGTATTATCACTAGTTTTTTTGAGGTTAACAACAGACCTTTTCAACTCTGTCTTCGCCAAATAGGTGCGAGTGCGGCCTAAGACTTTCCGTCTTTGATTTAGCATGTACCGATATAAAGCGATAAATCCTGTATTTAATGTATAAAAAATATAAGAATGTTAAAATTTAGTTGCAGAGAACCTTGAGACATGCCACCCAATTAACTATTTTATAAAGGGCTTGGTCGAAAATTGAACTGACATAATCGATACTAAATATAAATTAAAATCCAAAAAAATTGTCTAAACGGTATAATTTCAAAAACGCTGACCTATATTAAAATAAATTTGTTGTATCGTTAAATTCTAAAATCTTTTTTACAAATTCGTTTTCTTTTCATCCACCATTTTGTATACTTGTACAATGTTTATAGCAACAACCTTATCCTATGTTAAATTCTATATAGTATTTATTATTGTCCTACAACTAACCATCTTTTTTTTCGTTTTTAGATTTTATGTGAAAAGTTAAATATATTATTTTTATGCCTAAAGGCACGTGCAAAGTGAGTTTTTATTTTCGCAAAATTTTGAAAATTCTTAAAATTTTATTTTTTTCAAAAATTTTTTTAAAAACTTTTTATTTCAGAAATAGCATTTTATGTGCATAAACAAAATTTGGCAACTTTTTAAAAATTTGCGTTTTATTACAAAATTTTTTTTTTCAAAATTTTAAAAATTTTACGAAAATAAAAACTCACTTTGCACCTAAAGAAAAAAAACACCATTTGAAGAAATGTTATGCTTAATTTTTGTTTTTAATCTATTATATTATTTTTATATTTTTAACACAATAATAATTCATCAAAGACAGACTGACCTTGCATTAATTTATATTTCAAAAATTACAATTATAATAAAAAAAAAACATTCAGGCATAGAGAGAAAACTAAAGTGAAGACGAAAACTAGAAGTATACCAACTTTTAGATAAAAGAATATTATACTTTATTCTTGAATAATTTTTATGCGTAGCAATAATGTTTTAATCAAAAATTCCCCGATCCAGATTTATGTTTCATTAAACATTGCGACAAAAAATATAACATAGCTAGTTTAGACTAATTTCAATAGTACTTTAATGCCGTATTACAAAGGTCAACAAATATCAATGACAAAACCGTGAATTTTATTAATATAAAAAAATTAATCCCAATGATGGCCTCGTCTCAAATATATATTTCGTTTTTCTTAGTTTCTTCCGGCTTCGGCTCCTTATATCCGTCCATATCGAAAAAATGGCCTTTTTTGACCAAATAGACAGATCGAGAATACCCTAAAAAGAAAAAATTTAAGAATCTTTTTTTATATAAAAATCCCTTGTAACTTATGTTTATCATATCAAATAATAATTAATAAATTTCTTAGTATATCAAGCTTTTACATCAGCATTCAGATAATACAAAATATTTTGCGTCCAAACTTAAATACGACACGATGGGTTTTTAATAAAAGTTTTATTTGAAGTTTGAATTTAACATTTTAGCTGTTGTAAATATACAAAAAAAAATTCAATATATTTTGTTATTGAATCTTTTTTGTTTTTTTTTTTTGGCATTTTTTCTAAAATTTTCAATGTTAGCTGACTAACTAAGTTTGATTAGAAAAAACGGTAAACGGACTTGAAAATCCCTAAGATGGCAGGTTTGATCTCCGTAGTTAGCTCATAACTCTCAAAAATTTGTTGACCTGTGTTATAAACTATTTACCGTTTCTTGCTATTATATCAAATCATTATTAACACTAAATTTTAAAAAGACCAAACATGCATAGGTAAGTCAATAACTCATTTTTGGCTATTTTAAAAAATTGAGCGATAACATTTTAGATGCTTTACTCAACTAAAATATTTTGATTTTGAAAAGAATAAGTTTGAATACAAAAAGATAAATCAAAGTTATCACATAATTTTACACAATATTAACACTATTTTTTTAAAGTTGGCCATATATCGAGTTCAAAACGAGATTTCGAAAATAGCAAAAGGTCTAAAAAAGAGGGCATCAAACTATATTTTGTTATGTAAAAGTTGTTTGCTAATATAACACAGGTCAACAAATTTCAATGTCAGAAACATTTTATTAAAACAGAAAAGAATGCATCCCCATGATGGCCTAATCTCATATATGTTTTTCATTTTTTTAAATTTCTTCCGTCTTTAGCTCCTTAGATCCATCTATAACGAAAAATGGCCTTTTTTGACCAAGTTGACAGATCTAAATATACCCTAAGAAATATAAAAATCTTTTTTGCATATAAAAATCCCTTTGTAACTTATATTTTTTAATCACACATAATGAAAAAAAAATTTATTAATATATTAAGCTCTTACATCGGCATTAAATAATACAAAATATTTCGCGTCCAAACTTAAATACGACACGATATATTATCGGGTTTAAATGAAAATATTACTTGAAGTTTGAATTCAACAATTTAATTATTGTGAATATGCAAAAATAAAATTTCAATTTAGTTTTGTTTTAAATCTTTTTCAGTTGTTTGACCTTTTTTTATAAAATTTTCAAAGTTTATAACTGACTAAATAAGTTTGATAAGGAAAAACGGTAAACGGATTTGATATTCTCTAAGAGGGCAGGTTTGATCTCTGTAGTTAACATATAACTCTCAAAAAATTGTTGACCTGTGTAATGTGGATATATATAGTAAACAACTCTAATTTCTGTAAAATGAATAGGAGATGCACAAATGATAGTTATAAGCGCGTGAAAAATACGGCAAGAGACAATAAAATTTATCAGGCTGTGGATTATTTTAATTAAATTAACATATTAAAACCATAAAAGGCATTTTCACAAGGCCGATATTTTAAATGGACAAATGACTTATGTTTTGTTATTTTAGAAAATTTTTTTATAATTTTTTAAGATTTAAGCTTTAAATAAAACAAATTTTATAAAAAGTTGCCAATCTAATTATAAAACTTTTGGATATAATTTTTTTTATAAATTTGAAGAAAAAAAAATAATTTTTTAACATAATCTCTATTTTTTTTAGTAAGGAGGTGGAATTTGCTCGTTTGATCCCAAAGCTAGCCTATAAATAAACTGGGATTGAGATCATCAAATACACCAGTAATTTTTAAGAATAACTGATTGATTAGTGCGTAAATGAAGTAAAAGTATTTTGATATAGTGAATTAAATTAACCGCACTGATGTCCGTATTTCACTTTAAATTCACCGGTGCATGCAGGGTTATGAGTACCTGCTAAAAAACCACCCCCTCACAGCCTCTTCTTAATTGAGGCCGCCGTACCCGTTAGGGCTTTGGCACTTAACATAATCTCTATTACAGTCTTTATGTTACTAGGCACAAAAATAAAACTTCAAGGCCACAGCCCTATAGCTCAGTCTATAGCAATTTATATGGCGCCTCTTAAATAAAGAAAAATCGGTTAACTTTACCTACAAAATAAGGGATCGTTAGAGCTAAAACGATGTGAGACATACTGACATAGATAAAACTACTTTCGTATTGAATGGGAAATAATTTCCATCCAACTAATTGTTCAAACACGGATTTTGTAGTCAAAACTTCCCCCTATTAAATAATAAATTTCTAAATAGATACAATTTTCAACATAAAAACTTCATCAAATTTTTTAAAAATTGGTTTACAAAAAAAAATAATGCCAATTATTACAATTAAAAATTTTAAACATTTTTATAAACCATAATGTCTATTTTTTAGGAAAATGTTATCAAATTTATAAAAATATACAATCAATATTCCTAAATTACAAAAATTATTGTAAAAATTATGCATATAAAAAAAATTTAAACTTTTAAATTACAATTACTTAATTCCTTATTTATAAAAGAATTCTATTGCAAAAAAAATATAAGAATAAATATTTAATGAATTACCAGTACACCCAATGGGTAAAGAACAATAAAGGCACTGTACCTAAATACAAAAAAAATTTAAGTATGGTTACATTTTATGTCAAAATTCATGGTTAAAATTGATTTTAAAAAAACCAAAAGTACATAGCATTACCTCATCCAAATGAGTTGGTAAGGCACAGTGGGATTGTGAGCAATACTCCAAGCATAAAAACCATATCTTATGATTTCAGTAAGACTCCAACAAAAAATTATCAGAAATATACCATTATCTGATGTAACCTAAACAAAAAATGTAATTTTTTTTAAATTAACAAGTATATATACCCAATAATACCTGGTAAGGCTCGTAAAAGGTAACCCACACAATAAAAAGCCTGCTAAAAACCTGCATTGCCACAAAAATGGGATTTGATTTGACTAGACCAAATAAAGAATGAAAAATCTACATAAGCAAAAAAAAGTTACTTCCAGTATGGCCAAAGATTGAAAGCATTGCATAAGAGATTCTACAAGATAATATATGCCTTCATAAGACCTTGTAAGACACATATATAAAACCAGCATTGTAAATATTGAGCTCCATCTAAATAATAATCAAATAAGTAAAAAAATAAACAGAGCTATAAAAATAAAAAAATAGGGCATACCCAGCGAGACAGACTATGTTATATATAAATAAATATGTGTCCCTAACCCCACGCATTTTGTAAAATTGTCATGATGCCGAACAATTTTCGGTACCAGCTGAGCAAGCATAGGGGTAAGTGGACGAATCAAATTGAAAGTTAAATATCTACAATAATAAATTATGATATTTTTATAATTTAAAATAGTGTAAAAAATATATTTGTTACAAAAACCAGTGTAAGCTAAAAGGAAAAATACATAAGCCAAATTAAGGTTTACTTCTAGCTCGCAAGTTATAGAAAATAAACCCCAGCACTTTTTTTATTTAAAATTTCTTATATTTTAAAAATTGTATTTCTTTGCAATTAAAAAATTTAATAAAAATTTTTAAATTTTTACTCATTCTAATTTTTAAAATAAATTTGAGGTCACAACTTCACTATAGCTTTTTAGAAATAATTTAAGTCTTTTTATATTCGGATGCTTTTATGCCTTAATGCATTTAAATATTTATTTAATGGAAAATTTATTTTTGGAATATATAGGCATAAAAAATGTTAATAATGAACAATGAGGATTATTATTAAAAAAATTCGAAAATAAGTAATTTATTAATTTTAGTTAAATTATTTGATTGACACTTTTTGTATGATTTTTATTATAGGTAATGTTTAAATTATTTTAAAATATTTGACTTTAATTTTTTCATGTCATTTAAAACTCATGCTCGCAAAAGCGATATTATGGCATTAAAAATTTTAATTATTGAATTATTTTTATGAAATTTAAACACATTTAGAGACACAATAAATGCACTTGTTGACATTTTATGTTAAGGCCATGTGCAGAGTGAGTTTTAATTTTCTTATAATTTTAAAAAATTTTAAAAATTTTGTTTCGTTAAGGAACGCAAATTTATAAAGTTGCCAAATTTAGCTTAGGGCCGCGTTCAGACTTAGTTCATTATTTTAAAAAATTTTTAAATTTTCAAAAATTTAAAAATTTTTACCTTTTGACATTGAACGCTTTTTTACAAAAAGTCGCCAATTTTAGTTATTAGCATTTAAATAGTTTTTCTAAAAGAAAATTTTACAAAAATTTTGAAAAAAAAATAAAATTTAAAAAATTCGAAATTTATAAAATTTTAAAATTTTTTAAAAATTTGAAATGAGTCTTAACGCGCCCTTATGCACATAAAATAATTCTGAGTTAACTAATTTTTGACAAATTTTAGTAAAAAATTAAATTTTAAAAATTTCTATAATTTTTAAAATTTTACGAAAATAAAAACTCACCTTGCACGTGCTCTAATTATAGAGTTTAAATATAATAAAATTAAGGTAAGATAAATATGGGGTACGATCGTACCCCACCAGGCACTTCAAGTAAATTTTTTTTACCTTCCCAACCGCGGATTGTAAATTAAATAGGGTAAATTTTAAGGTTAATATAGGTCAGGATCAAGTTATTTTTGTGAGACACGAATTAGATGACACTAAAAAAAGAACTGTTGGGTTACTCATACCTTTTTTAGGGGTGACTTACCCACATTAACTATTTAACGGGCAAAACCATTAATACAGTCGACGAGATAGATATCAAGTGCCTGCAAGCCGGCGACCTATGTTATTAGTAAGCTCTCATGGCATATCGTTTGGAGCCTAGTGCCTAAGCAAGCCACTCAGCTTCTTCAAAGTGTTGCACATTTGCATTTTCTAAATAAAAAGGCTGCTTACCGATTTAAATTTATTCTGCGTGTAAAACAAAAATGTTTTCTACTGAGCCATCTGATTCGATTGATTTTAAAATTAAATTTTTTGTGGTACCATTTTTTTTACTAACGTCATAATCATTGGCGTAGGAGAGGGGGGGGGTTTGGGGATGAAACCCCCTCCAAGCATGCCATATCCCCACCCAAATTAAAAAAATTTAGTGCATATCCCCCCCCCCCCGCCCAAACTAAATACCAATTAAATATAAAATTATATTACATTTAAAATTCCATTAGTATTTGGCAAAAAATTTTTTTTGAAACCCCCCCCCCCCCAAGCTTTACAACTTGCTACGCCCTTGGTCATATTATAATTATTAAAACGTTTTTATTAGCGTTATATTTTAAAGTCAAAGTTTGTCGTTGCTGTTTTCAACCTATAAAATTGCTTTTTTAGGTGAGGAGCTGTAATGCTATGCTGCGACGTTCATAAATCTTGGGGTCAATAGAATAAAATCCCCCCCCCCCCCCCCCCGTCCTAAATCTCTTGAGAGGACAAACCGTGACGATAGTAACTAGCCCTTTCGAGTATTTTTAGTTTTCGGCTACAAAAGGATTATAATATTTACTTATTAGCATAATTATAAACGAGCCTACCTTAATATATGTCAGAAGTTTTTAGTTGAACATAATTAGAAAACTTAACAAAAAATAATCAAATATTTTTCGCGAGCGTGAATTTTTAAAAATTAAAAAATTATAATTCATTTTGACTAACATTGATAACAACCTTTTATAAAACTTTTTTAATATTTCATAATGTCTATTTTTAAGCATTTACAAATTTAACTTTAGCAGAAATAGAGTAATCCGTATCTCATGATTTGTAATAATTATATATACTGATTTAAGAATATGAATTCATTTAAATATATTTATAAGCAAAAAGTCATCCATTTTTAAATAAAATATTTTAAAAGATATATTTTTAAAAGATGCTTGGTACCTAATCAGAATACCACTTGCGGCTTAATAGTGAATTGTTTTTAATTTAAATCACCTACAGTACCTAAAAGACACTGTGCCTTAATTATTTTTATTTCATAATGATAGATACAACCATACTTATATACCATTCAGTCTAGCTCTGGTTAGTATTCCAATTTTAAATATAACAATTACTGAAATCTTATTACTTTTGATTAACTTTTGTTTTTTTACACCGGGCGACAAAGTGTCACATTCCAGAGCATTTTGGCAAACATTTTTCTTCAGTTTCTGGTGCTGATAACAATATATGCCCGTGCCCTCTGATAAAATATATACCCTTTATTTGTAATTTATTAGATGGTTATAATTATAAAATTTGAGGTTAAAAATAATAAAAATAAACAAATACAATTCGATTAACATAACATTTATTTATACCAGGCTTGGGCACGATCTAGATAGATGATCTAGATACAGATCATAGATAATATCTATTATCTATGATCTTTTGCAGTTTTGGAAAACTATCTATGATCTTTGATCTAAATAGTTTTTTTTTGCAAATTATCTGTATCTATGAAATTTTGACATAAAATAGATCATAGATCAATCAGATTTTTATTTAAAATTCAATTGCCAACTCTCTATTTGAACGTTTTAAAACAATATATCATTTTTCTGACACATATGTTCTATTGGCAGCAGCCTCGCATCCCCGACACAAAGCGCGATGGGTTTATGATGACGAGAAAAAGAATATTTTAAATAAATTGTTGATTGAAGCCACAAAAATAGTCCACTTTACAGAACCAAGACCAAAGTTGCATCTTCTAATATTTCCACGAGCGATAATTTTTTTTATGGTAATCATAACAATATTAATGCATCCAACACGGTTGAATTGGAGGTTTAAAATTATATGAAAAATCCTTCAAGTGAAATAAAATCATTAAATTTGTAACCATTAATAATACCCATAATTATTAAATACAATTCTATTCGGCCATCATCAGCTCCTGTTGAACGACTGTTTAGTTTCACTAATTTAGTTTTTACCCCGAATAGGCGAAGACTTACGGATTAAATGTTGGAGAGACTAGTCATTCTAAAAAATAATTTTTTCTCTTTTTAAATGCCTATCATATATCAACCTCATTGTATAATTTTTAATTTTCTTATATTACAAATACATGCTAATAAATATATGTTCATTTGAATTACTTTATTGTTTAAAATTTTATAAATGATCTGTGATCTAGATCATTTTTTTAAGGCCAAATAGATACTATCTATTATCTATGATCCTTTTAAGTTTTTGAAAAACGATCTTTGATCCTTGATCTATTTTTATAAAGTCAATTGATCTATATCTATTATCTGGATCATTTTTTGGTGATCTATGCCCAAGCCTGATTTATACATAAGATATTTATAAATTGGAATCCTATAAATTTAGATCTTTATCCAACTTTTGGGTTTTTATAGATTTGATACCTTTTGTCCTTTAAAATTCAAAATTTTGTTTGCTAGACCAATTTTAGGTGTTTAAGATAATATTCTACCCAATCTAAACTAAGGGCAGTTGGGGAAAACTAAACCCGTTGGTCATAAGGACATACAAAATCTTGCATCTGCTATTGCCGAGCGTTATTAATTATTAAAATTTTTGTTTAACCGCAATGTGTAACAATAAATAAAAAATTTTCTAAATCGTGGGTTGAGTACCAAATTTAACCACAGCGGCGTGACGGCATAAGTTTGGGAAAGGAAAAAGTATACGACCGTTTTCCTTATAATCATAGTTTCGGCATGCGCAACAGGTGCCAAAAATTTGGACACGACAAATAGGACGAGGAAGGGCTGCTGAACCACAAGTGTCACGCCCACACAGATAGCGAGAAACGTTTTATATCCCACGTAGTCGCCGCTTCCCATCGGTGGAATTTTCCTTTTATTCTTTGCTCGGGTGTTTTCACGGCCCACCGTGAGATGATTTGCGCCTTGTGAATGGCCCGTTACCTGCTTCAAGTTGGTTGACGCGACAGCTAATCGATGATTGATACCCCCGATTATTTGCATGGATAGGGTAGCGACTCGTTTAATGGCTGACCTGTGGGTCAGGATTAAGATGGAAAGGAGTGACAGTGAGACGAGATTTGGGAAGATTACCAGCATCAAAGTTTTCAAAAAATCATAGGCTGCGTCATTGGCCGTCATTGTCAAGTAGTCTAACCTTGTTATATCGTGGTAGTAGTGTTTGGTCAAGTGCACTTCGCGCTCAAAGTTTAAACGGTTTTCGTTTACTGCAGATAAAAATTTTAGCAGTTCAGTGGAGGTGGCATTATGAGAGTAACCGGAATTGCAACTGTTCATAAAATTCCAAACAAACCTTTTTACGAGTCTACTGGAGTTTCTCAAATTAAAAATTTCATCACACTTGTGTTTTAAACCAGCCATCTCGGGAGTTATAAGATTTAGAATATTGTTTGCAGACGTCGTCGTTATAGCTGTGAGGTTGTAGGTACAAGCATTTTTATATATCACGTCGAATACCTTTGCAGATGGGAGAAATAAGATTAGATTAACCAAGATGTTTAGGGTAATCCTCATTGGGATACCTCTCGGTTTACTCCAAATTCGGTCATAGGCGTCTGGGTATATTCGGAATAGATAACGGTCTATGCACATGTACATTACTTGAACGTTCATCATATTTGTCAACGAGACTGTGAGTGGCAGCAAAAATTTAGCCCAAAATAGATTATAACCACGTGAGAAGGCCGGAAATTTTATTACAAAATAAAACAGGTGAGTCGTAAAAGGTATGGCTTGAAACTTGGCAAAAAATCCATGGATTTTGAAAAGGGCAAAGCAATTGAACGTTTTCCTAAACATCATTGCCAAAAGAAGTGCATCGGAGAAGATAAAATATCCAATCATAACTCCCAACGTGGTCTCTGAGTATCCCTCATTACTGTTTGGAGATGCGATACTCGGAGTGTCGTGACCGGGAGGAGTGTTTGCAGATATAGAGCTATCCGGGTTTTGAGCACTAGAGGAGCTTTTTTGACAAATTGTGTTTATATGTAGCCTTTTTTTAAAGTTTAACCAGCAATGTTGTGCCTTAAGTTTCCAATTCCCGTTATTTAAAACTTTTGTCTCGGTTTGAGCGATTCGGCGTAACCTTATAGTGTTATAAAGTTTGAAGATGACATATATAGTAAAAGTGTTTCCAATAACGCCTAAGACGTTGATCATAGGGAAATAGTAACAAAAAAAGATCATTTCGTATTTTCCATTGTAAAACAGAATCTTATCAATCGGAGTACATGTCCAATTTTGACTATCGTTTTGTTCCATCGTATTACAAATTTTAAATTGGCAAAATCTTCTGTAGAATAATTATCATACACCGCAATAGTTGACAAATATTGAATTTTAATTAACGCTTCTTAATTATGCCAGCAAAAAAAAATAATTAAATCGTGATCTAGGAGGATGCAAGCAAAGCTATACGCATTTATGATTAATACATGTTAGATAACCTATGGTATAGGAATTTCCTCCAAACCTATTTTCTCATAGGGAACGGCTTATCCGGTTCGGGCTTTGCCTATTCTAATTCTACAGCTGGCCCCGCAGAGTTAAAGGTCCGCCAGTAACTTAGGTTTTAGGCCAGGGCTTTCAGAAAAATGGACGGCTTTGATTTGTTGGCAGTGACTCATCCTATAACTAACCTCAACACTGTTTAACGTGTAAAACACAACAAAGTACAAATAACATAAATATTGAAGAAAATTATCGAGAGAATTTCGAGCCGTCGTTCTTAAGGGCAGCGAGAGGGATGCTCGTGGGTGTTGGGCAGTTTTTAAATGGATGTTAAGGTTTTTTGTTTATCAAAAAAAATGTATGTCTTAGGCTGTGCTGGCAACATTGTTTGATAAGGCCTTCTTTGAATCTAGTGCCATATTATGCTTATGGTCGGCGTAAGATAAATTGCCTTTGATGTATATATTTGCGCAAGATAAATTTGGCCCGGCAAATTTAAGTAAATCTTAGCTTTAATAGTAGAAAATGGTAATTAACCTGTAATTGCTCCATATTAATAAATAAATTATGACCTTTATAATAATTACTTGGTCTATTTTGAATTTTGAATGAATTTGGTTGTTCCAATCAGATGGATTTTTCATAAGGATTAATGTCAAAACTTGGCAGGAAAAAGAAGGTAGCAAGTTTTTACATATTCAAAAATCGTTCGAATCTAGCACTAAATTATTCCATATTTGGCACATTTTTGATATTGGGAACACTTTTAGGACTAACATTATGGCAAATTATTTCGTCCAACTTTTCAACTATGGGTGACATTTTCGCTTGCATGCATGAATATAAGCGGCCCATTACTTACATTCGCCAGCGGGTGAGCTCCTTCAAAGCATCTTACAATCCCATCCTCCTAAAAGACCGCCAAAAGATAGGAAATTTACCCCAGAGCGAATTACGTATCAGTACGAATATTCTAATTGGAATTTTGACGAGTCAAGATAGTTTCAAGAACCGAGGCATGGGTGTACTTCAAACCTGGGCCCAAATGTGCCTAGAAGAACCAACAAACGTATACAAGCCGGCTAATGAAAATTTCAAAATTTCTCGCCCGCATACTAGGATGGTGCAAGGAGTTAAGCTCGTTTTTATGGGGGAGCTCAATTTCATGCCCCCACACCGTGAGTTATGTTCCAATTCTAATATCGTGAACAAAGACACCGTCACCTGTTTAAAAATTCGTCCAGAATGTTTGATAGTCCTACCAGATGTGAGAATGAAAGAATATCCGCCTATTACAAAGGCATTTGCAATGTTTCGATACATGTATGAAAGTTATTTGAAGCCTATCGAAGTCTATTCTTTTCCCACAACAATAAATTGGTTTATAAGGGTCGATGATGATACATATCTACGAATGGATTTGCTTAAAAAGTTAATCTAGATAACTATATTTTAGTTTTTTGAGTCCATAAGAGGGGAGAGCTACATGGCAGCCTGAAAAAAAAAAGATATATTAAGACGTATTTATGCTAAACTTTCCTCTAATCTGTTATTAATTTAGCTAAGTAATTGTTATTACATTTTTATTTTTTTTAAAACAATTAGGCCTAATTGGGCCTTTTTTTTATTCACCCCAAAGTTAGCCTGGGCTAATTTGCAATAAGCGTTATTGGGCCATAGGTTAACAAATTTTCGACGTTGGGTCCCGATCTGAAAATAGAGGTTTTACAAAAGCACTATTTCGTATAAGATTATCACGTGGGCTTATATTACAGGTCAACAAATATTTATGTCAGAAACGTGAATTTTATGAAAACATAAAAGAATGCATCCACGTGATGGCCTAATCCCATATATGTTTTTCGTTTTTCTTAGTTTCTTCCGTGGCTCCTTAGATCCGTCTATAACGCAAAATGGCCTTTTTTGACCAAAGTGACAAATCTAAATATACCCTAAAGAAAAAAGATTTATCTTTTTTTGCATATTAAAATCCCTTGTAACTAATATTTTTAATCACAAATAATGGGAAAAAAATTTAATTAATATATCAAGCTCTTACATCGGCATTTAGATAACACAAAATTTTTCGCCTCCAAACTAGAATACGACACGAGATATTATAGGTTTTTAATGAAAATATTATTTGAAGTTTGAATTTAACAGTTTAACTATTGTGAAAATGCAAAAATAAAATTTTAAATAATTTTTGTTTTTGAATCTTTTGTTTTTTAACCTTTTTTCTAAAATTTTCAATGTTTATAACTGACTAACTAAGTTTGATTAGGAAAAACGGTAAACGGATTTATATTCCCTAAAATGGCAGGTTTGATCTCTGTAGTTAAATCATAACTCTGAAAAAATTGTTGACCTGTGTATTTATACCGATTAAAATTAATTTTTGGTACAATACGATAAACCTAAAAAAATTTATTATATATCTTTATTTAATAGATATGTTTGAACCACTTTTTTACCTTATAATATAAGGAAACACCATTTAAACTTAACCGTGTTTATAAAATATGCCTAACCTATATCAAAACATGTAATATTGGAGTTTTTTAAACTCTTTTCCATTAGGGGCGGCTTACCGGACTCTATACCTCTCTAAACTTCAGTTGGTGGCGCAAGGTTGAATAAGATTTAACACACAGGTGATTGAGGTCTTAAGGCCTAGGCTCTCAGAAAAATATGTGGCTGGGGTTTTTTGGCAGTCACTCATTCAACTATTAACCAGGCTCAGCACTGAATAACTTGAGTGTAGAACGCACTGCCTAAAACAATCTTTATTGCAATTTATTAATGCCATGACTATTAGATTCTTGCACACGCTGGATCCCAAAAAATTATATTATATTGGTCAGACTGGGACCGGCGATTTACAGGACAACACGACGCGAGAAATCTTCCGCGATTCCAACCGACTAAAGAAAAAGCATGCAGGCACTAGTAAAACCCAACCAGCCAACAATTATTGCATGAGCGGGCCAGGTCTTATCATGAGCCGAGAGCTTTTGAAACGAATAGGACCTTACCTAAATAAGTGCTTCAATGAGACGATATCCATATGGGATGACGTGGAAATAGGCCTTTGCGTATTCCGATACGCCAATGTAGATTGCGTTTGGGCTTATGATGTAAGAGCATGCATGTATAATGTTGTTTGTTTAAAAATTCGTGCAAACAGAAAAAAATAATTTTTTCTGTTTTGATTGCTTCCAAAAAATGACGAGATTGACATTCTTGCGACCTCTGGATTCCAAAAACAAAAAGCATTTTTAATGTTAAAGCATTTTTTTTAGATATAATTGAATTTTAACTTGTTGACAATAATATAAATATAAATCCTGGGTAGGATAAAAACACGAAACATTATTAAAAGTTTGTATTAGAACATGATTTTCTTGTGTAAAATAAAAAATGAATTGTTATAATCTTTGTAACACTTCTAAATCCACATCTATGAGTTCTGGCGATTTTACGGCAAAGTAAGTGAACCATTTACCTTTAGCCATTTTAGTTTAAGATTAAAGTATGAATTAAAATTGTATTTCTTTTTATAGTCTTAAGATTTTTATTGAAATTTTAGAGTATGGATCTTTTCTTTCAAAACTACGCTGACCAACCGACCTCAAATCCACCGTTCAAACCCAACGCTGTTGGATACCATCCCCTAAAAAGTGTCGCAAAGATGTTTAAAATTCACAGGGATACGCTCCAGCTAAGAATTCGAAAATTACAGAGATTGTTGCACCGAAAACTGAGTTATAAAATACCCATAGCTCGCAGGCTCCATGGTAAATTAATAAATCGGCAAAGAAATTTAGATGATATTCCGGTATATTCAGTAATTACGCTAAACGAGCACCAAAATTTCCGTTTATATAGCCATGAAAATTCTAACCCCGTCCTATCTACCAATATGCAAAATATTGTTTCAAATCTTGCAAATGTATCGTTACGGGCCATCAAACTGAGCGTAAAAACTGTCCCAGATTGGACCTTGCAAAATACCTCAACATACATATACATGGACTGGAGACCGGTTGGCACCACCTATTCTAATCATACTCAATCAAACGAGAACTATTCCGACAATATTAATTTAAACGTTATCAAATGTTTGTTGGGTCAAAACATAGCATCACACCAGCTTAATACAGAATTAAATTATTATGAAATAATATCTTATTACAATTACCAAAACCTTCTTTTCAAGGATGTATCCACAATACATTCTCCAACTGAAAATTTCCACGATGTTAGAGCAATACCTTTAATAAATTTCATACTGCCGCTACAACAAAATTTTTTTGGACTTGAGAATTTCCTAAACCTATATGAACGTATATGTCTAAAGCATCGAAATCGCCA
Organism: Acutogordius australiensis; assembly: GCA_030555515.1. Classification (NCBI taxonomy): domain Eukaryota; kingdom Metazoa; phylum Nematomorpha; class Gordioida; order Gordea; family Gordiidae; genus Acutogordius; species Acutogordius australiensis. Next base: position 16,295,327 of record CM060245.1, on the reverse strand, counting down.
CTTTGGCACGACTTTAAGCATTATGGCATTCTTGAATCCTGGGATCCATAAAAAGAAACCCAACGGTTATAGCTTTAAAAGTAACAATATAACGGTGTTAATTAAAGATATCAATAAACGCTATCCCGGCCGAAGTTACATCGGCCACGATAATATAAAGATTTATTTTCTAACGGGACCTTACGAACCAAGCTTGGCATTTGCATATGCTGCTACTTTATTCCACGAAAAAGATATGCTTTTATTTGTAGGCGATGTCAATGTGATATTCGATGAAGGGTTTTTGATGCGCGTGCTGCAATTTACCCAATTTAACACATCCGTGTACATTCCGATAATTTTCAATGCCGCATCACAGCCCTTTAACTATTCTAACAAAGGAAGCCAAAAAATTACGGACCATAACTCGCTATTAGCAAATTTTAATATGAATAACGGTTTTTTTAATATTCGAAAATATCACGCAATGTCGATTTACAAATCAGATTTTACATCTGTTAACGGATCCGAGATATTTTTGAAGATAAATGTCACGACCAGCATCATTGGTTTGCTAATTGATAATATTGCAAATCTATCAACGCACTTAACAACATTTCGAGCAATTGATCCTGGAATAGTACACCTTTATTCACACCCTGGATGACGCAAAGAGAAAATAATTGCAAAGTTTTACAAAATCACCGGTACTGACCCGGTCCATAGATTAAAACGGGCCAGGTGGTACCAAAAATAATATTATTGACAAAATATGATGTATATTTTGGCTATAAACATAGGTCAACAATCTATATCAGAAAAAAAAGTTTATGAAAACATAAAAGCATAAGTACCCATGATGACCTTATCTGATTTAAATTTTTTTTTTCGTAGGAAATCGTAAGATCTAACCTGTCAGTTTGCAATCTTTTGGACCCAACTCAATCTTACCCATCACTATCTGGCCCAAATGACTTGATTCATTTTTTAAAAATAAGGTGAAATTAAAAAACAAGTTGAATTCAGACAAAACTAAACTTAAATCTCAGATATTAAATTGAGCAAGAATTATACAACGGCCTAATGCCTTTTTCTGAGTATACAAATTTTCCCTCCCGTACACATCGAAGGATATTATAAAAATACCAAAAATGTCACTTTGGCTATTTGACATATAAACAATTTAATTAATTTATATTTATTTTTCAATTAAACATTTTGAGTTTTTATTTAGATAGGTATTCATTTAAAAGCTTAAGCGAAACCTTTTTTAATAATTTTGTTTTATATTATTTTCATTAATCATTTTCGTTTTTTTATATATTAAATAAAATTTTTTTATTTACATCATCAATTTTATTTTACAATTTTAAATTTCTGTTATTTTGTGTTGTGGCACATTTATGTTAAACAATTATGCTTGCATTTTATTATTCTCTATTTACATATTTTTATGTTTGTTAATATGTTGCTTGATATTGTATATACATAAAAATACTTAATTATTAATTTAATTAAAATGAAATAAAAATTTTATTGTAAAAAGTATGTTTCAATTTGCTAGATTTGTCAATAATTTTACAATTATATTATACAATGTTATTAAATCAAAATATAAAAAGCGAGATGAAATATTGAATTTTATCATTCATTTTTAAATTTGAATCTCGATGTCACGAGAAGTGCCACTTGCATTTTTACTAATTTTAAAAAGTATAATGATAAATATTAAAAAAGCTAGTGAAAATGAGAAAAGGATTGATATCAGTTATAATCTTAATGGATAGCTTCTAGAACATTTTAACCTGTGCTAATTCTGTTAAAAAAAGTTTAGGGCGGAAAAATCTAACACAGAATACATTTACCGAAGATTGAACAAGTTAGCTTGGTCTAATCAGGCCCCAAAAACTTTTCACATGTTTGAGCGGCCTATCATAACGGCATTTGGTGGGAAAACACTATTATAAAGAGAATTAAGGCTTAAATATTTATTGAATGCCTTTCATTTTCATTCGACGTGCCGTTAGGTGCTCAGTTCGAACCTTAGTCATTCCCATCAATAATGGATTTGGGCAAGTTATGATTCCAACCACTATAGAATAATTTTAAAATAAAAGAATTTTATAAAGGGCGTGTTCAGACCTGATTTATAAACAAGAATGTTATATAGGGCTCGTTCAGACTTCATTCGTTTTAAAAATTCGGAATTTTTTAAAATTTTGGTATTTACACCGAAAATTATTAACCATTGTATATACAATATTTTCTGACACTCAAAGCAGTTGCGTTTATTTGAAAATCTTGATAAACTTGTGTCAAAATCTATATAAACGTGGCTAATAATTATTTCAACAAACTTGTAAAAATTCTAACCCTTAAAAAAAATACTAAAGACCAAGGTTTTTTTTTTAGAAAAATTTTAAAATTTTTTAAAATATATTAAAAATTGAATGAAGCCTGAACGCGCTCATAATGATTTTATATTAATTGCCAACATTGGCTCATCTACCCAAACCGGGGGCCTCCTATCTCCCCGATAGATCTTTGGCTTAACCCAGCCCTCGCAGCACTCATACTCACTTCTACATACAACTTTTTAGGTCCAACGAACAGGGGCTACTAACAACAACAACATATTAATTGCCGTTTCTAAATCGTCCTTGTTTATTATTTTGTTTTAACAAATAATATAACTGCCATTTAGTTTCATTTTTTAAACAATCTTCACTAATTTTTTGGAATAAATTATAACAAGTGTAAGTACAATCTAATTTAAAAATTAAAAATTCTTAACCAAAACCACCTAATTTTCCATCGTCCACCATATAAATTCAAATATTTTTGTATACCTCAGCTGCATCTCTCAACTTAATTAATATTTAATTAGCAACGATGTATATCATGTCCAATTAATTTTAATTAAAAATTACTGGCTAATAAAATCAATATAATGTGATCAATTTTTAAAGACTATTGGCACCATAAAGATTTTAGATTGGGCGTTTTAATACAAATACCAATATTGAAAATAGGTATTTATTTTAAACCTCCTATATGTTATCAAATAATACACTACATTTGCCCAAAATAGATAAGAAAATAAAATTTCTCCCATTTTGGTATTGGCTGTGTGAAAAAAAGTTACAATACTCTGCAAGGTGTGAGCGGACTCCAATCTTAAACTTACTATGTCTCCAAAATTATTTGGGTCTAAAAAAAATTTCTTGTTATTTTATAGAGATTTATAAACAGTATGCTATTATTTCACAAAATGTAAAAGAAAGGGAAAAAAAAGTTTTTTGATTATTTTTCATCGATTAAAAAATATAGTTAAGGCATATCAATTATTTTTTTAGGTAATGAACGTACATTTTGATTCAAAAACAAATTTTAATAAATAACAACGTAGAAAGTTCTTGCAAGCCAAACATTGATTCTAAAATATAACAAAAAATGTCATATAAATTAAATATCAGAGATTCATTTAAAAAAATTTTCAAAATATCAAAAAAGAAAAAAAAGAAAATGTTTTATTTATATTCACATCTTATTAATTTTAGTTCATGTTAGCAGGCGGATGTTCGTAACTTATTTACATATGAGCCTCAACCTGTTTTATAAATTATTTAAAAAAAAAATCTCAATAAGGCACTGGAATGCCATAAGATATATGCCTATATTAAGAAAACTTCATAAAATTCTAAATATCACTAATTTCATGACCATCTAATAAATAAAATCCTTTATTTAAATAAAAAATTCATGTATGGCTGTGTTTAACTTTGCAAAATTTGTATAAGTAAAAATAAAATCTAATATAAAAAGTTAATTGAACAAGAAATAACAGATTTAAAGCTTTGTTTTAAAAAAATTTAATATTTTAATTAAAATTGTCTTAATTACTGGCATATATTACAAATTTTTTTCTTTGTAAAAAAATTGTTAAAGACACAACCTGTAATAAATGTTATACATAGAGAGGTTATAGTTGGACTAGTAAAAATAAAGGAGAGATTTGCAACAGGGCACTATGGACATATATATAATGTGTCATAATTATCACAATAAAACATGTTAGGGTGTGACAGGCAGAGTTTTTGTATAAGGTATAAAATCAAAAAGTATGCGATTAACAATAAACTTTTTTTTTATTTTTTTTTTAAACCGGAAATGTGCAGAAAGCTCAGTAACTCTGTAAAGGAGGAATGTTGAAACACCCCAGTTAAAATTTATATAACCATAAATTGGGATCAAACGTAATAATAGAATGTTGTCGACCGTTTAATTAATTTGTGGACTAAACTTAACTTTATTAATTAAATCGTAAGACAGCGCAAATTGTGAAAGTAAAAATGCTTGCGTTTTTGTAAAATTTTGTTATGGCTAAAATATTAATTAAAAAAACATATGAAACCTTTTTTTATTCCATAAAAACACAAATAAATTTCAGGCGTGTTTGTTACTTACCTTTTTTCTAATTTTTAAAAAACATCAAAAAGCCTATAAAAATTAATAATTTATTGTTAAATCTTATTTAATCTTATAAAGTATTTTACCAACAGAAAGTCACTAATTAGTGCCGGGGTGTGAAAATATTTCATATAATCATTAATCAAGCCAGGAAAAAAGAGCCAGACCTTAAAGTAGAATTTTAAAGGACTTTTCTAATAAAAACGCTCGTAAATAGGGCCTTATTGAAGCCCCATTTTTTTAGTAATAAGGGATTTAATATCTAAAGCGCTATTTAATAATGGTAATAAATCCCATTTCAATTTCAGAATAAAGAAGAAAAAACTAAAAAGGGCTTTTGAAAACGGCTTTTCCCCATTTTTTCAAGGCTTTTTGTTAAAATTTAAAATTACTATCCCTCTTTTTTGGCCGTTTTTTCAGCATTGCTAGCCAAGACTATGTAAATACTGTTTTTGTACTTAAGTGCTTATCGACCTTATAATCATAGGGAAACCTAGACAAATTGATCGTAGTTCACATGGCCTTATATGTGATTTATGCATTAGAGATTCTAACCTTAAAATTAATATTGGACATGAGATTTAGATGAAGCAACAAAGAAGGCCGTGGAAATAATAAATTATTATCTTTCTAAAAATTCCAAAATTATAAATTGTTAAAATATACAATGTTTTATAAATCATATAATGAAAATTTACATGTATAAAAATCAAGCGTATAATAAATAATAAAAAAAATATGTGTAGATTAATTTACAAATTAAATTCAAAAGGAGGTGTAATCTGCTAGAATATATCACATAAAAGTCTTTGATATATAAGCAGTAATAACATTGTTTTATTTAGGAATGCTGTATATAGATAGATAGATAGGGCATGCAACTCCTTAAAGTGGTTTTATTGGCTTACACATAAGGGGACACAGGAAGAAAATTTTTGAGATTTGTCTTACATGCGATAAAGCTCAATTGGAAAAATTGTTGAGCCTAAGTGGTGCCGTAGATTAGACTTTGTTACACCTCTTAGCCACACATCAAAGCCTTAGAAAATGTTCTCCTCCCAGGTAATAG
>CM060245.1:16033854-16289609 GCA_030555515.1 Acutogordius australiensis | reverse complement strand
TATATATATGGTCAATTCCACCCTCAAATCGACAAACTTTTTCCCTTCAAGTCTCAGTTTTGGCTAAAAATTGGTACATTGGTAGGGTCCTTGGGTGCTGATAAAAACCTAAATTTATTTTGACCGGAAGTGATTTTTGACCGAGATATGAGCAAAAATATTTTTCATTTTCTTGCAAAAAAAAAATTTGAGGCAACTTTGCGCGCATGTATCATCAAAAGTATTGTAGCTAGAGTAATAATTTTTTTTTTATTTCGAAGATCGTAATAAGGGCTACCTTAGGTGCAAAAAATATTAAAAAAAAATTTTTTTTAAGTTACCAAAAAATTAAAGTAAAGTTTTGACACAAATAGCTCAAAAAACGTATCTTTGAATTTTCTGAAAAATTTATATAAGATGGCCCTTAATAATGTTAATAAATATATGATTTAAAAAGTTTGGGACCGGCATGACTTTTTACAAAATTTAAAAAAATCAATTTTTTGCACTAATTTTGGGACACATTTATGCCCTTTGCACTATATTAGAATATGCCAATGTGCCAAATTTGACAGTATTCAAAAAGCAGGACATATGGGCAATTATGTTAGACCATAATAGTTTGATTTAATTAAATACTACCATTATTAAATTTACAATGAAAAAGTGAACCTTAAAACCGCAAAAAGTGAAAATTTTGCCTGTTTTCAAAATCGACTTTCTGGTTAACCAGCCAACCTTTTTTTAATATTTAACATTTATTTTATAGATAAAATATTGCTTAATAACATATAATAGCCCCACCTTTTTTCACTCGATTTTGACGCTTCTACAATAAAAATACCAAAATTTGCCAAAAAACAGCAAATTTTCAGGTGTCAAAAAACTAACGCAGATTGTATTCGTCTGTGCAAGCTTTTTTTTTTTATATTTTTGGCAAAATTATCTAAAAATATCTAGAACCTATATAATCAGTCATATTTTGCCTGTTAAAGTGTTAAAAAAATAATATATATAAAATCTTAAAAGAACTAGATAAGTAAATTATAAAAAAAATGAGATTATTAAATCATTTCATTTTTTTTATTAGATTTGTAATTAAATGTATTTATTAAAACACACTTTTGTGTTAAAACTCTTAAGGAACGCATTTAGTTATAAAAAACTTTAGGTCAATGCCCAAATCTATATGCCCATAGAATCAAGTAACAGTAATATTTCCTCTTTCTTTAATAGGTTTAGTGCGACTATATTATAAAACTAAAATGTAATTGGAACTTAAATTGTTGGTTTTTAAACTTCAAGGTCAGTTAGATATATATGGCGTTCCTTGCTCTAAATAGCCTTTCAAAAACTTATTTGGCATTTGTAGAAATTAGTAAAAAGGACTGAATATCTATATTTTGTTTATATTAAATTGGATCTAATATTTAGCCTTAAAATTCATCATTGAAGCTAATTCTGCCCGTTATAATCATTTAAGGTTGTTTAACCCTAAAAATGACTTCTTTTATGTAGTTATAATATTAAAAAACCATATAACTATGTTTCATAAAAAAATTGACTTTTTACGTTTATTTTAAGTTTGTTGATAATCATAAAAAAAGAAAATCTGTTGAATCATAATATTCTAAATAGGCCAAATATATTCTATTTTACTTATTTTTGTCAGATTTAACGTTGTTGAGGCTGTTTTATTTAAAAACTATTAATTAATAGAAAAAAATTAATTTTTACAAATTTTTTAACCTTATTATTTTTTCTAAAATCCTCTTAAATTTTTTTTTATCCAATAAATTTAACAAATTTTTTGAATTTTGCCGAGGATAAATATTGAGAATTATGTACATATTCTAATATTGTTCATCAAACTAAAAATGACTAGCAAAAGTTAACATATTTTAGCATAAAAATTTTAAGTTTTTGTTTTTTACACCTTAAAATTTCAAAAAACCTGGCAAACTTTGGTTTTTATTTCATAAAAAGCTATGGGTACGTTAAAAAATGTTGGGGGAAATATATGTTATATAGTGATGTTTTATGTATAAAATGCAGTTTTAAATTTTCAAATTGGTATGGTAGTGACCCAGAAAGTCGGCTTAGAAGATAGGAGTAAAATACTGAAAATTACCATTTTTTTTGTTCCGAAGTTCCCCTTTTCTTTCCAAAATTGACAATAGTTTGAATCAAATTAATAAAACTGTTATGGCCTAACATACTTGCCCCTATGTCTAACTTCTTATATATAAACAAATTTGGCACTTTTAAATATTTTAATATAGTACAGGGAGCAAATTTTTGTCTAAAAATCAAAACAAAAAAAATTTTTTTTGAATTTTTTAAAAAGTCTAGTTGGTCCCATACTTTTGAGTTCACATATTAATAATGAATACTAAGGACTGTATTTCAGCAATTTTTTAAGAAATTCAAAAATACGTTTTTTTTGTTATATCAAACTAAATGTTCTTTACAAAATTGTAAAATTTTAAAAAATAATTTTAAAATAATAAACACATGCAAGATAGCTCTTATTGTCCTCTTCAAAATAAAAAAAAAATTAAGTCTCTAGCTATAATACTTTTTGACTTATAACCTCCCAAAGTTGCATCAAATGTGAAAATTCACCTTGCAATTTTTTTTTCTTTTGCCCCTATCTCCGTCAAAAATCACTTTCGGTCAAAAAAAATTTCCAGATTATGAGATACCCTTAGATACTACCTCCATGCAAAATTTCATCCAAATCAAAAGGGGTACCCTTCCCGGATTTGTTGGATTGAGGTGGAATTGACCATATATATATGGTCAATTCCACCTCAAATCGACAAACTTTTTCCCTTGAAGTCTCAGTTTTGGCTGAAATTTGGTACAATGGTAGGGTCCTAGGGTGCTGATAAAAACCTAAATTTTTTTTGACCGGAAGTGATTTTTGACCGAGATATGAGCAAAAATATTTTTCATTTTTTTGCAAAAAAAAAATTTGAGGCAACTTTGCGCGCATGTATCATCAAAAGTATTGTAGCTAGAGTCATAATTTTTTTTTATTTTGAAGATCGTAATAAGGGCTACCTTAGATGCAAAAAATATTTGAAAAAATTTTTTTTAAGTTACCAAAAAATTAAAGTCAAGTTTAGACACAAATAGCTCAAAAAACGTATCTTTGAATTTTCTGAAAAATTTATATAATATGGCCCTTAATAATGTTAATAAATATATGATTTAAAAAGTTTGGGACCGGCATGACTTTTTACAAAATTTAAAAAAATCAATTTTTTGCATTAATTTTGGGACACGTTTATGCCCTTTGCACTATATTAGAATATGCCAATGTGCCAAATTTGACAGTATTCAAAAAGCAGGACATATGGGCAATTATGTTAGACCATAATAGTTTGATTTAATCAATTACTACCATTATTAAATTTACAATGAAAAAGTGAACCTTAAAACCAAAAAAAGTGAAAATTTTGCCTGTTTTCAAAATCGACTTTCTGGTTAACCAGCCAACCTATTTTTAATATTTAACATTTATTTTATAGATAAAATATTGCTTATTAACATATAATAGCCCCACCTTTTTTCACTCGATTTTGACGCTTCTACAATAAAAATACCTAAATTTGCCAAAAAACAGCAAATTTTCAGGTGTCAAAAAACTAACGCAGATTGTATTCGGCTGTGCAAGCTTATTTTTTTATTATTTTGGCAAAATTATCTAAAAATATCTAGAACCTATATAATCAGTCATATTTTGCCTGTTAAAGTGTTAAAAAAATAATATATATGTTTCGTATAGAAAATCTTAAAAGAACTAGATAGGTAAATTATAAAAAAATGAGATTATTAAATCATTTCATTATTTTTATTAAATTTGTAATTAAATGTATTTATTAAAACGCACTTTTGGGTTAAAACTTGTAAGGAACGCATTTAGTTATAAAAAACTTAAGGTCAATGCCCAAATCTATATGCCCATAGAATCAAGTAACAGTAATATTCCTCTTTCTTATATAGGTTTAGTGCGTCTATATTATAAAACTAAAATGTAATTGGAAATTAAATTGTTGGTTTGTAAACTTTATTAAGGTCAGTTAGATATATATGGTGTTCCTTGCTCTAAATAGCCTTTCAAAAACTTATATGGTATTGTAAAAATTAGTAAAAAAGACTGAATGTCTATATTTTGTTTATATTAAATTGGGTCTAATATTTAGTCTTAAAATTCATCATTGAAGCTAATTCTGCCCGTTATAATCATTTAAGGTTGTTTAACCCTAATATTGACTTCTTTTATGTAGTTATAATATTAAAAAACCATATAACTATGTTTCATAAAATAATTGACTTTTTACGTTTATTTTAAGTTTGTTGATAATCATAAAAAAAGAAAATCTATTAAATCATAATATTCTAAATAGGCCAAATATATTCTATTTTACTTATTTTTGTCAGATTTAACGTTGTTGAGGCTGTTTTATTTAAAAACTATTAATTAATAGAAAAAAATTAATTTTTACAAATTTTTTAACCTTATTATTTTTTCTAAAATCCTCTTAAATTTTTTTTTTATCCAATAAATTTAACAAATTTTTTGAATTTTGCCGATGATAAATATTGAGAATTATGTACATATTCTAATATTGTTCATCAAATTAAAAATGACTAGTAAAAGTTAACATATATTAGCATAAAAATTTTAAGTTTTTATTTTTTACAGCTTAAAATTTCAAAAAACCTGGCAAACTTTGGTTTTTATTTCATAAAAAGCTATGGGTACGTTAAAAAATGTTGGGGGAAATATATGTTATATAGTGATGTTTTATGTATAAAGTGCAGTTTTAAATTTTCAAATTGGTTTGGTAGTGACCCAGAAAGTCGGCTTAGAAGATAGGAGTAAAATACTGAAAATTACCAATTTTTTTGTTCTAAAGTTCCCCCTTTCTTTCCAAAATTGACAATAGTTTGAATCAAATTAATAATACTGTTATAGCCTAACATATTTGCCCCTATGTCTAACTTCTTATATATAAACAAATTTGGCACTTTTAAATATTTTAATATAGTACAGGGAGCAAATTTTTGTCTAAAAATCAAAAAAAAAAATTTTTTTTGAATGTTTTAAAAAGTGTAGTCGGTCCCATACTTTTGAGTTCACATATTAATAATGAATACTAAGGACTGTATTTCAGCAATTTTTTGAGAAATTCAAAAATACGTTTTTTTAGTTAAATCAAATTGAATGTTTTTTACAAAATTGTAAAATTTAAAAAAAAATTTTAAAATTATAAACACATGCAAGATAGCCCTTATTGTTCTCTTCAAAATAAAAAAAAAATTAAGTCTCTAGCTATAATACTTTTTGACTTACAACCTTCCAAAGTTGCATCAAATGTTAAAATTCACCTTGCATTTTTTTTTCTTTTGCCCCTATCTCCGTCAAAAATCACTTAGTCAAAAAAAATTTCCAGATTATGAGATACCCTTAGATACTACCTTCAAGCAAAATTTCAGCCAAATTAAAAGGGGTACCCTTCCCGGATTTGTTGGATTGAGGTGAAATTGACCATATATATATATCAAATAGTTAGAAAATTAGAAAACCACAAGCAAAATAAGAGGTTTGTTTACAATATAAAAAAACACAAAATTATGAAAAACCTGAAGTTCCAAAAGTTAACCCGCCAAAAAAAGAAGATCTGGAAACAGCTGCTACTTCACATGGTTCCTTGCAGGTTCGATTATTATCATCTTCGTAGCATTCAGAAGGCGGCTTGGGACGTGAAAGGAATGGATCAGGAATTTTATCTGAATCTTGACAAAAAACATTAATTAACTTTAACTGCAAATTTTTAACCCAAATATTTTATTAGCAAAAATTACCTTTAGTCAGTGGCTTTAAAGATTTGCTTGACTTAACGTTTTCAATTATATCGTAAAACTTAAGAGCAATTTCTGGAGTCTATAAACAAATGTTAAAAAAAAAGATTGACACAAAATTGAATAAAGAGCTACGGGATAATGAAAATTACAAGAAAAATTTCATGGCAAAAAGTTGCCTTATTTCGTAAACCCTGAAGCCTATGGTAAACGTCAAACTAAGTGATTATACATATTAATGAAAGATTTTCAAATAAAGTAAAATTCATGATAAATATATAAAAAAAATAACAAAAAGAGAGACGCAACCTTGAAACGAATGGTAAATTTCTCTTCCCGGCCGCTAATATCATTCTTGTCATCTGAGGTTACCGATGTGGTACTTGCATTCAGATCCTCATCAATCGGGGCAAAATCGTAAGCGCGCCAACTCCAAGAACATTCGGAAACCTTTTCGGACCCTGGTCCCGGCATAAGTTTCAGAGCCTTATCCACGCGATGGTTACAGCCAAGCTAAGGTCATGTATAAAAAAACGAATACAAGTGGTATTACAACATAGTCTTTTTTCCAGTCATTTAAGTTTTTTGAAATTTAGCCGCAAAAAACACCGAGAAAGACATAGAAACAGCCAAAATGGTTTTTGATATAATTCTAAAAATGGTTCAGACTATTGTAAAGATTTTATCGACCTAAATGCCATTATGGCTTCAGACTATTATAAAGATTTTATCGACCTAAATGCCATTAAATTGAAAAATCAAACCTTGAAAATCTGTTCCCTCCTAAACAAGAGACGTACAAATTGTTCAGCATCGTTGAGCAGAACAAGCATTTGACCAGTTCCACGTTCTTTCCAAGCGTTTGTTTCAGCGTCAAACCTACACATATATGGTCAAACATAAATTAACAACGAGAAAAACGAAAAGCACATTAGCTCGATAGCTAACAAAGTAAGTTTAAATAATAAAAAAACAAGGAAATTAGTAAAAGTCAAATTTGTAATAAATAGGGCATTCAAATCAAATTTAATTTATTTAATAAAATGACTATTCTAAAAGGCTATCAAATTAAGTGAAAAAAACGAACTTATGTTTTTCATATTCCTCGAATCACAAAAGCCATTTAGAAAATATTTACAAAAACACACAATATCCACAATCCATAATTTATTCTCATCAAGGTAAGTTAGAATTTTAAAAATTCAATAAATTGCCAATGAATATTTTTTTTCTAATTTTCAAAATTTCATTTCTTAGAGGCAATATAGAATTTTTTTTTTATTAATTTTTTTAAAAATTGTAATTTTAACTTGTTAACAGCTATAAACAAAATATTGCGATTAAATTAACACCAACCTATATATTTTGCCGCGTTCATTAAACAGTATGAAATCGCCTGTGGGCCTATCAATGAGTTCACCATCGGCAGTGACTTTTATAAGTTTGTTTCCTTCGTCTTCGGCTTCGTTTAAAACCTTGGCTGTAGCAGTAATGGGAGACTGTTGAGAGGTTATTGACTTGGTAACTAAATGCCCAAAAAATATTAAACAAAATGTTTAAATTTTATATAGCATATATTAGAGTTCAAACCGGGCCAGGATGGAATTTAGTTTTTTTTAATTTAAGCCCGACCCGATATAAAAATACAGCGTAACGTCGCGATAATAAATTTATCATTAACAAAGGTCAACAAATTTTTGAGAGTTCGAGCAAACTTTAGATACCAGACCTGCCATCTTTGGAATTTCCAAATCCGTTTACCGTTTTTTCTAATCAAATTTTATAAGTCAGCTATAAACAATGAAATTTTTTCAACAAATGTTAAAACCGAAAAACAAAAAAAAATATTTTAAAATTTTTACATAGCGAAAACTGCTAAATTCAAAAAACATTTTTATCTTAAAATGATATGTCGTGTCTTATTTAGGGATCGGCCCGACTTTAAGGCCCTGACTTTGATCTCCAATATATGTATAAATTTTAACAATATACATTAGTATAACATGATCTTAAATTGACAGACCTTTATCCTCGCTGGTGGTGCAACTAGGTTCATCAGAACCTTCGTCACTACTTTCATTACAAGTAGCACAAAGAGGGTCTCTAGCATGATCTGGTGGATTTTTCATGTAGTCGTAAAAGTAAGGAGAAAGTTTAAGGGTAATAGCTTTGCTAATAAGTTGACTGTCGGGTCTATTATCATACACGATATCACATTCATTTGAACTATTTGAGGGAATGTCTTGAGTAGTTTTTGCAGGTGTTTGTGAAACCTGAATCGGGTCAACCTTAAATATGTTTTATCGAATTTTTTTTATAATCATTTGCATGTAAATTTTCTTGGTCATTTTTTAAAACTCGCCCTAAGTATTTTTATTTTTTTAGGTTTGTATATTTTTATCAAAAGCTGCACTTTTATCAAATTTATGATAGTATATAATTTATTTTTAAATAAATGTAAAATATCAGCTATATACTGCCAAAATTATTAAAAACTAATGGGATGAAATATAAAACCTTGCTCATTCCTTTTTAACTTAAAACTTGACGGGTTCATTTATAATTAATACTATATTAATAGTTAAAAGAGCAATCTAAAAAGGGCAAGAACACAAAAATGAGCCCAAGATAATAGTGAAAAAGATTAAGGTATGATATTATACTAGCTAATGGTTAACTAATTATCTTCCGTTGTCGACCAATAATTTATAAAACTTAAAAAAATACAATCATCATAAAATAAAGGGGGCAAATGTACAAAATGGTGTAATCTTTATAAAAAAAATATGGCCAATTTGAAAATTATCTAGATGTACAAAATAAGCTTTTAATCCCATTAACAAAAATCATAATATAAACATGACAAAACTATATTTTTTACATAGACCACAATTTAACTATGGTTCAACTCCTTAATCAAATATAATATATAAATTATGTAAACCTGTTTTATCGCAGAATGTAATTTGTCAACCATCGGAGGCGATGATTCCTCAAAAATCTTTTTGAATTCGGAAGCAATTTCAGGAGTCTTAAGGTAAAATGTATGAAAAACATTTAATAAGTTTTAAACTTTTATAAAAACACAAAAAAACGATATGCAATAAAACTAATAAGCTTTAATAAGCCAGAATTCAAAATTATACATTAGCTGATTTATATAACATAGGTTTGTACAATCAATAACGTTTTTAAAATACGATAAATATTAAAAATGTATTAACTCCAAATTAAGGACAAGAACATCAACTAAATAAATTAATGGAACTTTATAGTGAAAACAAATTTTGTTAATTTATAGATTTTTCTCCTCAAAATGGCCTTGACAGCAATTTACCAAAAATGTAATTATTATAAAGATCATTTTACTTAAGTTCTCGCCCCGTTCCCTTAAGTTGGTTCAAATCTATCATTTTAAACAAAAAAAAATCGGATAAACAATTTGTATATATTTTTTTTGTCTTGTTGCAAACGATATGTAATTTCATTTGTTAAATATTTCCAATCCTGCGTATAATGCAAAAATTCAGTCATCTCATATTTGGAATAAATATTTTTTTTTAATGTAGTTTATTGCAAAAAATCTATTTTTCCAAATCAAAAAATACCAGCAATAATTTAGAATTCTTTCAAAAAAAATTTAGGGCATTATAAACTGCATAAACATTTGGTAATATACCCTTGAGCATATTTTAACTCTTTTCAATTATAAAATGGTTATTATTTCGACAAAACTTTTGCTTCTAAGCAAATAATTTAAAATTTAGCCATGAAAAGAGAAAACCCTTGATAAATTTGAGGAGGAGACTTGGCTCCCCATACAGTTCCCTATTTACATCAATTTTAGTTGCATAATAATTATAAGTAATATATATTTTACTTTAAATTTAACAGTGAAAAATTCATTCTTGCCACTGTTTGCAGGCAAGACTAAATTTGAATCTGAATTTTTGGAAGCATCGAAATCCTTAGTCGGAGTTTTTTTAGTGCCGGTTTCAATATTTTCAGGACTAGCAAAATCGAGCGCGTACCAACTAAACTTGGTTATGGGGTGATCTTTATTTGATTCTAAATATTGGTAAATTATATATATATTAAATCTCCAAAAAAATTTATAGAGAAATTAGCAATAGCCTAAAATAAATGTTTTATAACTTCCGAATTTATAATGCATGTTAGTATAAAAAAAATTCTAATACCAGAAGCAAATGGTATGAGTTTGGCATTGGTTGGTATGTAGTGATTGCAGGCCAACTTAAAAACGTGATCACGTCGTAAAATTATACGTTTCTTAATTTCTGAGGGCAATTTATGATTGTTGTGCTTGCCAACGGGTCCACCACTTTCAGGTTCAATGATTTTCAGAAGACCCGTCCCACGTTCTTTCCATTCTTTGGTGTTGGTATCAAATCTAAAATTAGTCGAAGGACAATATGTCTAACAATTATAAAAAAACTAGGTAGTTTAGCAAAATTACACCGGACAACAAAATTAAAGGACCTTAACAATCTTTTATGGTAACTATCGTTTTTGATCTGGTGCTAATAACGAGGAAATGGGAATTATAGCACATCTTTTAAATTATTAGGTATTAAAAATAATATTTTCCCATTAAGATATTATGAGTTTTAATATTATTATCAAACAGGGTGACTAAAGTTTATATATTTAAATGGAGCAAACATTCATTAATAATCAAGCGATTTAATTTTTTCCGGTTTTTTTTTAAAGTTAGTGATTTGCATAAAATCCTTTTTTTTTATTTTAAATAATGCGAAAGTAAATTATCTATAATTTTTGAGTAGGAATCTAAATAGCCAATAAATTTTAAATTTAATAATTTAAAAAATCGTTTAACTTTTTTCTTAACTCTGGGCGCAATATAAAGATATCTGAAGGCATTGCGAGAAAAACTAAATCAGAGATCTAAATTGCAAAAAATAATCTCTACAAAATTGTGTAAAAATCGTGTATGTTGCATTTTTGTTGTTCATTGTTAACATATTGACAAATACAGACTCTAACATAAAAAACAAAATTAAAATCTCAAATTTTATTATTCATTCAATCTATTCGTTTAAATATAAAATGTTATATAGAATTAGAATATATAAGAAATTCAAGATTTTTGGGTAACAAGTGGTTAACTTTTTCAGGTTACTGACTCTATAAAATTAAACTAATTATTTGTTTTAAACTCGAAAAATAAGTAATCAAAAACCGATATAATTTTGCCCGCTCTGCAAAAAGAACGTGAGATCCTTCCTCAGCACGTTCTATTTCCTTTCGAGGTTGACCAGGGCTCGGAGGTTCGTAATGATTTTCACTATCGTTGCGAATGCTGCCATCACCAAGGCTTTTTGGTGATTTAAGGAAAGAGACAGAGTTAGTAAAACTATCATTCTTGTTCGATATTGCAGGAGGTTTAATCTAAGTGTGTAAAATATAATACGCATAAAGTATCTAAATATTATAGCTATTATGATATTATAAGGTTGCCTAGGCGCGGCATAGATGAAAAATGATAGGGTGTTATAAGAAAATTGTACGGGAATAATTTTTACATTAAAAATAGCGCTAGCATCAAAGACAAATCCCCCGGAACTTTGTTGAATGCCCCCGTAGTTCTTAGCAAAATCGGTGTTCTGACTAGCGAAATTAAAGGTGAAAGATGATGGCGTTTTGAGATCCGTCGCTGAGAAAGGTGCAGCTAGACTTTTGGTAGTTGAAGGGTCTATAATGGGTAAAATAATTCATAAAATCTATAGAGCAGGCGCATAATGACTTTTGCGATAGTTCAAATTAGAAAGCATTTTGACTTTATTGAAGATATACCCAGGGCTGGGAAAAAAACTAAATGGGCTTTTTTTTAACAAGTTTTTGGGTTTTTTTTTCCAAATGCCCACAAACTCGTGGGCATGGCAAAAGAAAAGCCCCTTTTCTTGCTTAAAGAAAAGGGGCATGTTTAAAAAAAGCCCCTTTTCTTAAAAAAAAAACTCCTAGGAGCTTTCCACCCATCAAAATTTTTTGAAATTATTATAAAAAACATAAAACGGGTTTTTAGGGCTTTTTTAAGAGCCACTTTTTGTAGGTTTTTTTGCCCCTTTTCTTAGTAAGGGCTTTTTTTGAATTCTTATTTTGGCCCTTTATTTTTGCCCCCTTTCTTTTTTTATGTTTTAGGGGAAAAAATGAGCCGTTTTTTGGCTCATTGTTTTCCCAGCCCTGGATATACCCAATGCAAAAAAAATCTTTGATAAAGGAAAAAAACAAAAACATACAATAGTTTAAAAGGTAAATTAAGGTCTAGTCATAAACAATATTTGATTAGAATCTAATGAAATCGTTCGAACCAGTTGGGGTTGAAGGTTGCAATGGGTTTGAACATGCTAAGCATAGGGCGGCTTCTTTTGGATTAAGTAGACAACATTCATCACATATAATGGTTTCACCTTTTGGCAATATTGGAGGTAATTTATAATTACCTTTACATATATCATCGTCTCCTGTTTCACGTTCCTCATCATATTCGTCTCTGCAGCAAAATTATGTTTAATATTTCAAACATATAATTATATCACCTGAGCAAAGCCATAGCATATTGAAACCTATTTTGAAACTTTAAAAAACTGCGACAATGATTAATAAAACAAACAGTGTTAAAAAGAATGCAACATATGAAATAATTAAATTTTTTTTACTTTTCATCACTCTCGTTTAGACTAAGCGGGCTTTCTTGATCCTCCTTAGTGCTGGAAGTGTCCGACTCATCCAAATCAAATGAGACCTTGTTTCCCGCTTTTACTAATGGTTCGGTCTTAACACTAAAGTTTGAAGCTATAGCATCAACCGTAGACATTTCGACTTTCGGCGTAATCAATTTGGTAGCGCTAGTGACCGAAACAACGATATTCCTAAATGAGAAAGCTTGAAGAGTTGATGTTGCAACCACCTAGATGGTAAAAATTTATAAAATATTTTAAAAGGTATAAAACATATAAAATTTAAAAACGCACCTATCAAGAACTATTAAAACAAACACAAAAAAGGAAAAATAAAAACTTGGGAGTCTTTAGAAGCAGTGACTTGCGGCCAACCAAACATTTTAGCAAAATTGAAAGTGGGTGGTAAAACACCAGATGAAGCTGGGGTACTACTGAATGATGATATTTTCCCCGCAACTGGTATAGACTTTGGTTGGGTATTTAAGGTGGTAGCTATATTAGCTGCTTGCCTTAATGCAAATGAATTTGACTGCAATTCATCTTTGAAAGTAAAATCCATTTCACTTTTAATAGCATGACCAGCGAAACTTTGTGGAATCGTCGCGTGTTGTTGAAGCAATTGTTGAGAGCTAATTGGTAAGTAAGTGGGTTGATGATGATGATGAATATCATTATTATTATTATCTATATTATAAGTATTTAAGTTGGGTGGTGCAAAAGCTGGAATATAACTTTCATCAATAGCGTTATTTTTATTTATTTTAGTATTCATAAATTGATTGCCGTAGTAATCATTAGGATGAGGTAGAGCCGGCCCAGGCATGCCATGGTATTTGCTGGAGTCTTGCATTAACAGTCCATTGTTGTTGTTGTTGTATAAAGGTGCAGGACCGCCGTTTAACATTGTATGAAAATGAGCTTGTTGTTGGCGTTGCTGAAAGGATTGCTGATTCAAAAAAACTAGCGACATTTGAGAAAAGGCAACTTTCATAGCTTCAATGTCCATTTTGAGAGCAACTTGATCCTCCTTGAGAAGGTGTAAATTTTGCTATATTTATTGAATCAACAAAAAAAAAGATGATTAAAAATCTCACTAAAGTTCCCGAACAACAACAAAACAAATTGATAATGAAGTTCCTTTTAAATATTTAATTTCAATAAGGGCGGCATAACAGTCGTCGCTTTAAACCCCAGCAAAATATGATATTCTGGCAGGATAAAATGAGAATTAGGGCACGCAACCTTAAATTTTAAGGCTTAAAACTTTTCGTATTAACTGGCAATCACGTATCCAGATACAAAATAAATTCAGGGCTGCTAAACATGGGAGCAAAACAGAACTAAAATTTGCAAGAACCTCAGAGTGGCAAATTATACTAAAAATTAAAATAATTAGAAGTCAACAGCTGGCAATGACAGCCACCTAAAAAAAAGCTTAAAAATAACAATGTTTACGCATAATTTGCCCATAGATTGGTTATTATCTTCTACGCGTTTGAGCAATTTGGCACAAACGTTGGTACTGTTTTGACTTTGTTCAATCAGGGCCGAAAGAACTTCCTGATTAGATTGCAGAGCTTTGGTGAAACACTTTAACAACTCTTTCGTTTGGCCATCCTGCTTTTCAATCGAGTCCTTCATTTGGTAAATCGTAGAATTCTTGGGGGTCATATTTGGTATAGCGGGTGTACTTTGAAGAGTCGATCTGTAGCATGTAAACAAACGAAATAACGAATTATTAAAAAATAATACACAATTACAAATTTTTAATTTTTTTTTATTTTTTGTAATTTTTATTTTATATAATGTATATATTAAATGCAATTAACAAATTATTTCATATTAATAAATTTTTTTTATTATATTTGTTTAAACTTGTATATTTTGATAAGGTTATTATTTTTGATCGTTGTAAATTTTTAAAAAAGTAGCTTGGCCATTTAAAAACTTGGTTAAATAATTAAAAAATATAATTAGCTTTATTTTTTTAACAATAATATTTAAAATATTTAAGCTTTAATTAATAGATTACATAATAACTAAAAAAATGATTCTTATTTATTAAAATAGCTTAGACATTTACAAACTAATAGAAAAAATATTTTATAAATATAGGGAAGAGAAAAGCGACGACAACCTTAAAAAAAATTATTATGATTTTTCGTATTTAAATTCGTATTTCTATTACTCAATAAATAGGATGAAATAAATAATATCTTAATTGTATAATAATAAATTATATTTTTCCGAGTCATGGCACCACAAAAAGTGTTACTTAAATTCTATTAAATATTTGTATCAAGCTAAAAAAAGTGTAGAATAAGAAAACAAAGAAAAGGTAAATATGTTGCACTAAGTTTATTAGTGGGCTTCTTGGGTTTATAAATCTATATATACCTGGCTAAATTAGAATCAAAAATAGCGATTTCTTCACTGTCATTATGAATATTTTTCGGTGTAGATTGATTCATTGCAAATGGCCGCGTGTTCACAGGAGAATCCGTTGAGTGAATGCCTTTAGGTCCGGTTATAAGGTTTATGACAATGTTTCCAGACGGTGTAAGCATGTTAGGTATAACCTTGGAGAAAGGAGTCTGAGATGTTGATAATGACTGTTTGTTAAACAGCATAGAATCAGTAACATCAGTATTTCTAGATGTAAGGGCACCGAGTTCGGGCGTCTTAGATTGATGTACGGATGCCTGAAATTTTGTGCTATATTCTTCAAGTGGTGCTTTAAACAACAAATTTTTCCCGAACAGGCCCCCTAATGAAAAGAAAAATTGTGGTATTAAGATAAAAGGAGAGGGAAGTGTGCTAAAAAACAGCTAAATAAAACTCTTTAATTTAGCATATGCAAGCCATAATAATATTTCATTTTATAATACTATCTCATGTATGGATTAAGTTTGTGATATATTACAATAATAAAGAAAAAAACAATAAATTTTAAAAATAAAGTAATACAAATAATCTTATTTTTTCCCAATTAGCAATCAAAAAAAGCCTTTCAGATGCTTTAATCAGTCAAAATAGCAATTTTAATAAAATCTAAATGTAACAACTAATACAAAGCTTAAAAATTGTATGACAATAAGTAAACCTTTGGATGTTTTAATGGAAGGAAATAATTGACTAGAGTCTTTAAATAGTTTTGCTGAGGGTGTTGCTAAAGTTGTTGACGTGATCAAATTAGTTTTGTTTGGTGAACGTATGTTTAATATAATAGATTGATTATCCACATCTTATAAGAATAGATAGTGATAGAAATTAGTAAGTCTATATTTCCAATCTAAATAGGATTTTTTTGTCAATTTTTAACTAATAAAATTACACTAATATTAAAATAAATAAATGTTTCATATCAAAATCTCATAAAATAATTTCACTTAAAAAATTGACATTGTCATAAATATAAGGCACATATGGCAGAAATTTATGTCCTCTTATTTTTTATATTGCACAAAAAATTCTAGTATTCTTCCTGTTGTTGTCCAAACTTATGTTTATAATCTCTAATTTGGCTAATATTTGAAATTTTTGTTATATTCCAAAAATCTACCTATATACTTTTAAGATTTTAAATAATTATTTAAGGAAATTCTAATGTATTTGAAATAAATTAGTTTAACTAAAAACAAATAAAAATGAACTACGCCAATTTATTAATGAGTTAATTAGATTGCCATTTTTCATATTATAAATAATGGTTATGCATAAATGATACGAAAAATGGTAAGTGTTAAGTTAAAAAACTATTATAAAAAATATTCTGAAACTATGATGTTTTGGCAAAAAAAAAATGCTACTTGATTTAGATGGAGATCCAAAGTTAAATTTTGTATCATAAAACTCATCACTGGCTTCATCAGCTTCAAAATCGTTGTTATTGGTATTGAGATTGGATGTTTCAAGTTTTTCCTAAATGAAAATTCGTAATTTGTTATATTTTTTTGTTAATTATTTTATTAATAAAACCTCTAACATGGCAACTGCATTGTTATCCGGATAAATTTCCTTTGCTAATTCTATCCATTTCTATAATAAAAAATTAAACATAATATGGGAGCTTAAAAAAAATATACAATGCCATTGTTTAAGGATAACAAAAAGGAAATAATTTAGATAGGTTTGTTTACTGAAAATCATTAAAATTATGGAATTTTCATTTACAAATAAAACATTAAGCAAAAACATAAGATTTGTAAACATTTTGAAATAAGCTATATATGGGTAACAAAAATACTCTGATTAATAAATATTTAAATGTTTATGCAGGTAACAATCACAAATCCAATGTTTTTTGAGTATTCTTAAATACCATGTGAGAACAGTCTAAAACAAGGTCAAAATTGTTTTTAAATTCCACCAAATTAAGAAAATTTAGGTAATTATATAATTGCATATATAATATGAGGTCAACAAATTTTTACGAGTTATGAGCTAACTACAGAAATTAAACTAGGGATTTTCAAAGTTTAACATTGTTTCTAACCAAACTTAAAAATTGTTAAAAAAACAAAAAAAAAATCAAAAACAAAAATAAATAATTTTTTTTATATTCACAACAGCTAAACTGTTAAAATAAAACTTCAAATAATAATTTTATTAAAAATTGATAATATATTGAGTCATATTTAAGCTCATAAGCAAAATAGTACTGATGTGAGAGCTTGATATACTAAAAAATTTATTTTTTTATTTGATATTATAAATAGTTACAAGAAATTTTTATATGAAAAAAAAAATTCTTGAATTGTTTCATTTTAGGGTATTCTTAAGGTTGCAATATCATTTTGGTCAAAAAAGACAATTTTTTTGATATGGATAGATTAAAGGAGCCAAAGGCAAAAGAAACTACAAAAAACAGAAACTATATGAGATAAGGCCATCATGGGGATGTATGCTTTTATGTTTTCATAAACTTATTTTTTCAGACATTGATATTTGTTGACCTGTGTAATTTAACATAATATTTTATTGATTATTAAAATATTTAATTTTGTTTAAAATTAAACATTTAAAATACATATTTATATTATTATGGTTAAAAGCAACAAGTCTGATATTAAATTAAATTTTTTTACAAAAGCAAATTACTAAAAGCTCAAGCTAAAATTATAATTCAAAAAAAATAAAAAATATTCTTCAAACTTGGTATCAATCATTTTTTTATCTATATAAAATTTACTTGAGGAGTATAAGTAGTTTGGTCTAAATCATCAATAAGAACCAATATATTAATAACTAAATTATTAAATTAATATATTTTTAACTTTTAAGTAATACTTCTTTCTGACCATCGTTTATATCATATATCCTAATAAATAATTACAAATATAAAGACATATTAATTATTTATAAATATGCATTTAAAAAAATTATAATAAAGACTTACCAACAAAAAAAGTAGGTATATATAATAAAATAAACCTTTTATAATATTTATAAGCCACACTGTAATCCTTTATAAACGCATAAATATCTCCCATAAGAAGCAGAGCAGGAATATTATTTGGTCTTTCTTGCAAATATTGGTTAAGAAATCTGAAAATAAAAAAAATAATATATCACTTTATTCCAGCTTCACAATTCCCGTATTTTTCAAAAGCCAATTTTGCTGCAGTATACCCACGTAATTTTTTAGCCTGCAATATAAAATATAAATACAAACTTCAGAGGTATTCGGAATTCTATTCATTAAAAGTTCTATCTCTTTTTCCATATTTTGATTTTGCATTTTGAAACAAAATGATTGAATGTGAAATTTATAATGCCAACTGTCGTGTCTTATTAAATTTTACATCATAAGCACTCACTCTCACATAATATATAAATTTAATTTAGTTTAAAAAATTTAAGACATGTAAAAACTATTACATAAATTATTAATTATAAAATTTTATACGTAATTTAAATATAGAATTATAATATATAATTTTAAAATAATTCAAATAGTTAAAATTAATTAAATTTTAAATGTATTTTTAGATAAGATACAAAAAATAACAAGATTTAATCAACTAATTTGTTATAAATTAAATTTTTTTGTCATAATTATCAGAATACTTTTATAATCAATAAAATATTACACATTAAAAATAGCCGATCAGTTTACATAATTCCAAATTTAAGTCTAAATATAACACTAACTAGGGGCGCACAAACAAAAATGTTTTTTTGGATAGAACAAAAACAGGTGGAAATAATAAAAGACAGGGGCAAAAGAATAATATATCAGGGTAAAAAAATTCAAAATTTGTTTTAAAAATACACCTTTTAATTTTATTATTTGATTTAATATAATGATGCCACCCGACACTCTGACATAAAACCGGCGTGATTTTTTACTATTTCATTTCTGTGATTACCATTTCTACAATATTTAAAATTTGTAAACTAACTAATTTTAAGGACATAACTTGTATTTTAAAAATTTATGTAATGCGTCATTTTGCGTTTTATAGCAGTGACACGCTTGAACAGTTGTATTTATAATATATTTATTTTCATTATTTTTCATAAAATTTTGGTATTTCTTAATAGAAATGGCGACTAGCTTTTTTATAGAAATAAGCGCAAAAGATAAAATTTTTCCTGATTATTTTTAAATTACTACAATAGAGTCATGGTTTAAAAGGTCAATAATAAAAATAGGTAATAATCAGTTAGAGAAAGGATGTATTATATAAACCTTAATCCGCGATTAGCACTGTGGGTGAATTTAGAATATCTTCAAAAGTATTATATATTATGGGCTAAATTTTTGTGACTTTTTTCTTATATATATAATAAACAAAACTAATAATTAAAATTTGGTCTAATTCTAATATTAAAATTAATTTAGAAGGGTTCAGACTCGTTTCATTTTTTGGAAAAATTCAAAAAATTTTAAAAATTTCGAATTTTTCAAATTTTATTTTTTTTTTTTCAAAAATTTATAAAAACTCTTTCAGAAAAACTATTTCAATGCTAATAACAAAAATTGTCGTCTTTGTGTAAAAAAGCGTTAAATGTCAAAAGTTAAAATTTAAAAATTTCTAAAATTTTATAATTTTTTAAAAAAATAAAATGACTCTGAACGCGGCCGAAATTAGAAATTCTATTGGGGTATGGACCAAACCCTCTCTATTTCAATGTTGAAAATCATGTTATTGCCTCTATGTAAATTTGAACTTAAATAGTTGCAATTTTATACTATAGTTATTTTTTTAAATAATTATATTAAGTATATAAAATGTGTGTTTTGCATAATAATGATATGAATTACTTTTTTTCCTCTTTATAATATCTAGTTTTAGTAAATATAACCCAAAAATAATGTTTTATTTTAATATATTTTTTTTCATGAAACTTTCTAAGTTCTACTACATTGAAAAACACGTTTTAATCAATAATATTGACATTTAATTTAGTGACATTAATTTATTTAATGTAATTTCAAAAAATTAAAAATTTTTATTTTTCAGGTTCTCTTCTACTTTGTGCTAAATAAAATTTGCAATATTCACTAATGGTAACTTATATTAGTCTATAATTACAAAGCACGTATTTCTCTTCAAAATAATAAAAAAAACTATAGCTTTAAAACTTTTGATATTATAGAAGTTTTAATGGGGTCCATATGAACCCCACCACAGCATTCGCGTTACAATTTCTCACACCATTTGCGGGTTAAAATTAAAATATATAGCAAATATTTAAGAGCTAAAAAATTTTAAGAGAAGAACAAATGAAAAAATAAAAACAATGTTAAAGAATAGATGGAATGATAAGTTATTTAACAAATTATACAAAACATTAAATTAATGTTCAGTTACCTGAGGACATTTTTTTTGCTTAGAGCGTGCAAAGTAGGTTTTTATTTTCGTAAAATATTCAAAATTTGGAAAAAAAAATTTTGTTATAAAACGCAAATTTTTAAAAAATTGCCAAATTTAAAATATGCACATAAAATGCTTTTTCTGAAATAAAAAGTTTTTAAATAAATTAAAAAAAAAATTTTTTTTAAATTTTTAGAATTTTCAAAATTTTACGAAAATAAAAACTCACTTTGCATGTGCCCTTATTACACTTTTAATAAGAAAATTTAGAAACTGCTCATTTTTGCAAAATTTTTGAGGTTACAAGTATTATTAAGCGCTAATTTTTATGCATGTGTTAACAAATTATACGCTATTTATTGACATAACCAGGGCTGGGAAAAAAAACAATTGGGCTTTTTTTTAACAAGTTTGGTTTTTTTCCCCAAATGCCCACAAACTAGTGGGCATGGCAAAAGAAAAGCCCCTTTTCTTGCTTAAAGAAAAGGGGCAAGTTTAAAAAAAGCTCCTTTTCTTCTAAAAAAAAACTCCTAGGAGCTTTAAGAAAAAAAATCCACTTATCATAATTATAAAGAAAAAACCAAAATTTTTCGAAATTATTATAAAGAATACAAAAATGAGCTTTTTGGGGCTCTTTTTAAGAGCCACTTTTTGTTTTGCCCCTTTTAGTAAGGGCTTTTATTAAATTCTTATTTTGGCCCTTTATTTGTAACTCTCTTTCCTTCTTTATGTTTTGGGGGAAAAAATAAGCCAAAGTTTTTTGGCTCATTGTTTTCCCAGCACTGGACATAACCATTTATACCACAATTATGTGCAATCATTTTATAATATTATTTGAAAAAGGCTATGAAAATTATAATTGTAAATGCCTAGCTCATGTAATTAATAAGTGTGTTAGCTTAAACATGGACTAACTTGTTGTATACAAATTTATGATCTATTTAAATATCTCAAATTTTTGTTATATAAGGGCATTAATCTCGTATGCCGTATTTTTATCCTTGTACCGTTTTTAAGTCTTGTCCAGGATATTTGGCTAAATAGAAGACAATGAAAATGCTCGAAAAATTTGTATCGATTATGTATACTTACTCTATTAAAACTTGCTTAACTTTTAAATAAGTGTCTGTGCTTAGCTTTGATATGATATATTAGTAAAAATTTATGATGTATTTTGAAAAATTTTAATAATATTTTATTTTAGTATTTTAACAGTGAAAAAATGACTTTATTTAATGACTTTTTGAGGTTATTTTACAAAATGCCCATGAGTTTGTGGGCATGGCAAAAAAGCCCCTTATCCCTAACAGAAAAGGGGTATATTTAAAAACTCTTTTTCTTTAAAATAAAAACTCCTTGAAGCTTTGCCATTTTTTCCCCATTAAATTAAAGCCTTCTAATCAAATTTGCTTAATGGGCGCTATACGTTATGTATCCTCAATTACTAAGTTTGTATTAAATTCCATTACTCTAATAAAATATATAGGTTTTTATACCATAATTTGCCATATAATCAAATTAGTTTTTTATGCATAATCTTTACTTGAATTTTTAATCTTATTAAACAAAAAATTTAACAATTCAGGTTAAAGTATAATTGGTAAAATCAATTTATTTCGAATTGTATTTAAATGGTTGGAAAATACAATTTAAAAATTCGTAATTTCTGAAAAATACCGGACAGGGATGAAGGGACTAGAAATCACGAGACCAGAAAGCAACCCTGGCGGTGACAGCCCACCCAAAACAAGCCGGGCTTGGCTGCTGAAATTTGAATCGGGTCGGGTCATTTTCTAATATTACTTTATTTCATATATATTGTTAACAAGAAATCATGACTCTGTATTTTATCGAAATTTTAATACAAAAATTTTTAATCTGCATACTTAAGCCAGGCCGGGCCTACAATGTATAACCGGTAGTTGAAAAATATGTCGGGTGTGCCAGGCCATAATTCAAGGCCCGGGTTAAACTCATAGGGGCTTGGAAAACTTAAAAGGCAGCATTTATGGATGATCCGGGCCAAAGGTCTAGCTCTGCTTTTACAATCCTTTAAGGCCATGTCTAGCCAGACCTGCCAGCTAATTTTAATATTCCTAACCCACTTTACTATAAATATTATCGGCTGCCCCCATGCATATTTAATACATATAAAAGATTTTAGAGCTAAAAAATTCTAAAATATTATTTGAAAATGCTTACGAATATGTTTAATTAAGCGAGCGAGATAATTTTTTAAAGTTTTAAAATTATAATATGTAAGATTTTTAAAAAATTATATAAAAAGTGAGCTTTTCGGGCGTTAAATTAGAGTCACTTTTCTCGATTTTTTTTACCCCTTTTCTTAATGGGAGCTATTTTTTGAGTTCTTATTTTAGCCCTTTATTTGTAGCTCTCTTTCTTTCCCTTGTGGGATAAACTGAGTCAACGTTTTATGGCTCACTGTTTTTCCTGCACCGAAAAAACATATAATGAACATTATATTATATTTTTGCATTATGATTAGAATTGATAATTTTTACCTTTTGAGACATATATAAATTTTTGCCAAATTTTATATTGCTACGCTTTATAAAAAATTTAGAAACTAATCAAAAAGTTAGTTTACGTGTCGTCGAGATGCTGATAATAAATGCTCCAAAATAACCAAATTCGTGTTTTTTAAGATTTAAATATAATAAGCAGCCTACTATAGTTAAAAATATGATATACGGTCAAATACACTAACAAAATTGTCAGAAACAAAAATAGTTGTCAAAAACAAATACAAAGTTTTAAGGATAACCACACATACAAAAGAAGCCAAGTAAAAAACCAACATTAACAAAGAAAAAAAACCAACAAAAATGCCTGTTTTTGTGAGGCTAGGCTAAGATAGAATTAGAGCTAAAGATATGGCTAGGGCTTGGCAATTAAAGTTTTAATTTGACAGTTTAGATGTGAATATGCAAAAAAAAAGTTCACTTTATTTTTGTTTTCAATCTTGTTTTTTTGACATTTTTTCTAAAATTTTCAATGTTTATAGCTGACTTACTAAGTTTGATTAAAACGGTAAACGGATGGGAAAATCCCTAAGATGGCACGTTTGATCTCTGTAGTTAACTCATAACTCTCGAAAATTTGTTGAACTATGTAATAGGTTAATGAAAACATAAAAGCATAAATCCCCATGATGGGCTTGTCTCTTATATTTTCCGTTTTGGTAGCTTTTCCGCCTTCGGCTCCTAAGATCCGTCCATATCGAAAAAATGTTTTTTTTTGACCAAATTGACATTTTTGCGATCTCGAGACTATCCTAAAAAAAGAAAAAATTAAGAAATTTTTTTCTAAATAAAAATCTCTTGTAACTTATATTTATCATTAAATAATAAAAAATTTTTTAGTATATCAAGCTCTTACATCAGAATTTAGATAATACAGAACATATCGCATCTAAACTTTAAATGGACAGGATATATTATCAGTTTATAATAAAAACATTATTTGAAGTTTGAATTAAACAATTTAGCTGTTGTAAATATGCAAAAAAAAATTCAATTTATTTTTGTTTCTATATCTTTTTGTTTTTATGACATTTTCTCTAAAATATTTAATGTTTAGAGCTGACTAGGTTTGATTAGAAAAAAAAACGGTAAACGGGTTTAAAAATCCTAAAGATGGCAGGTTTGATCTGTGCAGTTAGCTGATAACTCTCAAAATTAGTTGACCTGTGTAAGAATAGACCGTGTTCAATATATTAGCATTAGTTTTTTTTGTAAAAATGAAGAAACATAAATAAGGGCGCGTTCAGACTCATTTCAAATTTTTGAAAATTATTAAAAATTTAAAAATTTTATTTTTTCTTTTAAATTTTTTAAAAACTTTTCTTTCAGAAAAACTATTTTAATGCTATTAACAAAAATTGGCGACTTTTTGTAAAAAAGCGTTCAATGTCAAAAGGTAAAATTTTTTAAATTTTTATAATTTTTTCAAAAAAACGAACTGAGTCTGAACGCGCCCTAAAGAAAAATTAATTTTTAGCTTATATTTACCCTAAAATTAAATTTTTATACCAATAAAAAAATAATTCATAATTTTTAATTTAGGTATTATAGTTTTCAGTATAGAAATTTGTATTTATATTCTAAATTGTAAAATTAAATTTTGCATTCCTAATTAATTTGCTTGAGAAAAATATTTTAAAAATTAGAATTATAACTTAACGATTAAAAAACTTGTAAGGCAACTTTGCGTCTATAAAATCTATGTCCTTATTTCCAATGTCCATACTTTTTTTTAACAAGCTTTGTACCACAGTTACGTATGTTTTGAATGCTCAAGCTTTAAAATAACATATCTATAATTTGTTTAAATGGACATTGATTGCATCGGTTTATAAGCCATATTAAGAATTACTAATTCTCATGAGCACCATATAATTTTACAGACAGCCGCCTCCAAAAAATTTAAATGTTGGCTTAAAAAATTTGAAGTTTATTTATTAGAACCCGTATCACAATAATCTCTGAAATCTATAAATTAGTCTAAGTTGATGAGATAAAAGTAAATATTAAAGTAATTTATATAGTTAATATCTATAAACGCCGTCGCTAATATAAAGTGTGACGGCGTTATATAAGAATAAGAAGGTTTTAGGGGCATGTCACGATGCGCTTAGTAACAATGAGGGCAGGGTTTGGCGAACATGTGATTGTATCATCTTTGGAACTTGTGTAAAGCAATTTCACCAAAAAATCTGGGTATTCTAGGTCAATTGCTTTAGCGTCAGCTTGCGCATTGTAAGTACGCACGTAAGTACCCTGAGGGGTCATCATAATTTGAGCCTAACAAAATAGGGAAAACATATTTAAGGCCGTGTCTTGTAAGTAATTTGATTTATTCCAAAAATTAAAAAGCGTTTTTAACGCGTTCTAAACGCCGAAACGGTAATTGTAATTAGGTTACCAGATACCATGCGTTTTATATTCAAATGAAATGAGACATTATGGCCTAGGCTGCATTAATATACTGAAATAAATGGTATCATTAAAATGTTATTTTTACTAGCATTTTAATAATAAAATATTGACAAAATACTAATTTGTAAAATATAAATAACTTTAGAGAATGAGCTTGTATCAACGAGCTGAGTCCGGAAAGGATTACGGTAATTTATCAATAAAATTGCATTTCTCGAAGTACGATTAGGGAAATAGTTGATCGAGCATTCAATCTAATATTAATCAAATATGTCAATCACCTATTAGATTGCGATAATAGTAAATTTAAATCAATTATTGTATTAGTGAAAAAATAAAAAAAAACGTAAGAAGTGTAAACACTACTGCAAACGTGGTGCAGAAAAGTACTACATTCCACCAATTTTAAATTAGAGTTCACTTATAGTTGCAAAAAAATTAAAATTATTTTTCTTTCAGAAGGTGTTTTTAATATTCAAACGGTTGGCAGATATCTATAAAAATGAGTTATGTGTCAAAAGTAAAAATTTTAATTTTAAAATCTGAATGAAATATGAACGCGCCATTATGTATATTTATTTATTATTTAATATGGTTCATTTATATAGAATAAATTAAATAAAATTTGTTTTTATAAAAAATGACTCCAAAAATTTGAAAATAAAACTTTGAATGCAAGATAGAAAACGCCAGAACTTAAGCAGATATTGTCAGTATATGATATAAAAGTTTAATTACATCTACAATTTTTATGTTCCAATAAAGCTTGGATATAATTTAATCAAAAGAGTTTGTATAAATGAAAAAGCGTACTTATAAATACAATTTTTTATGACCCTTTAACTCAAAAATATCCTTGTCAAAGAGATATTTTTTTGGCCAAAACATCCCACACTTAAAATAAACAGTTTATTAGAAGGATTAATAAGTTTTAATATTAAGCCATGTATAGAAACCATATCAAATATTTACCTTTCCGTCCGGAATTTGAACTTGGTAGTCATTGTTAGGAATTTTGGACAAAGCGTACAAATTTGAAATGTCGGGGTAACTGAAGAGTTCATATGTCCGACTACCGTCTCCAATATAAGGTGTAAAATTGGCAACTACATGACCTTCAATCAGTTTTTTACAATAGCCATTGACAAAAGAGGAGGTCAACATATTCCTTTAAATTAACAAATTTAAATATTTTATTTGAAGTTTGATTATTTGTAGAAAAAATATATTTATCTAAAAATTTGGAAAAAAAATATATAAATATTAGATAAATTAAAATTAAATATTTAAATTTACTTTAATGGTCTCGGTCTTCCCAAAATATTAAAGACATTGGGATAATCATTTTGAGAACATAGCTTATCGTAACTGGAGAATTTTACAGCTAAAAAATTTACATAAATAAATCTCTAAAAACTAAATTTAGGTATTGAGATTGGAAGATCGAGATTTCACAGATTTCTTTAAAGGCATAATTTATTAATATTTTTTAAAATTAAATTCACGAAATTTTACACCTTTTTTTAGTTTCAAAATTAAATTAAGACATATATTTGCCCTTATCCCTGTTTTTTTGATATAGAAGTAATCAGGCCTGGCGGTTGGATAGGTCTATAATTAGTTAAAGGGCCCCGAGTCATGCTGTAGATTTAAAATCATCTACAGAACGGTTGAGCAAGGCTGAAATTGATTAGGCGAGCCTGCAAACACCGGCCGGAAAACAGTACTGCCTCTTTATCCCTATCTTTGCTTTGCAGCCTGCTATAAACAGCAATTTAAATAAATCAGGTTAACCCAAAAAATGACACTTAAAATATTCGTTAATTTATAACTTAAAGTTAAATCATTTTATAATATAAATGAACCTAAATTTTATTTGTTTTTTTGGGTTATAAAATTTAAAATTTAGCTTTATGGCATTTTTTTTATCAAGCTAAATTAATTAAGAAGTTACAGTTTAAATTAGTTATTTTAAGAAACAAAATTTTAACATTAATTTGTTTTTACGTTATAATCGTAGCTTTTATTTTTCATTTTCCAACTTAATATTTATAGACTAATCGAATAAAGGCAAACAAGAAAAAGATCGGATTACAATAAGAGATAAATTTAGCAATTTTTTGTATAAAAATATACAAATAGCAAAATATTTAAAATATAGTTTTGTTAATTTTAACGTTTAAAAATATTTTCTATAATTAATATCCTACTATAAACATTTCAATATTACCTCCGGTTTCTTCCGATCTGAGTCTCACTAATTCTGGAATGGCTATAGGTTTGACTAAAGAGGTATGAAGTTTTATTTATACAAGTTGCCGTTAGGCGCTGAAACCCATTGGAAGAATAAATTTGTTGAATAAATTGTGATTATTTAATTTTATTAAAATCATATATATTAGCTTTAGATGCCCATTTAATAATTTGATGATATATTTATATTGGTGGGAACTAAAAATTTATAAAAGTGCGGGGTTGTGAAACATCCCACATTCGCACTCGCGTGTTAAGTGTATTTTAATTATAACTAAGAAAATTATTTTTGTATTTTTTAACCAATTTATGGGCAAACATTTTTTTAATTACAAGTTGGGAGAAAAATAAATGTGTACTATGAATTTAACTTAAGTTTTTATTTTAAAGATATTTATCTACAATGACTAAAAAACTAATGTGTAATTAAAAATAGTGTTCGAGCAATATAACAATTCATTAGGTGCTCACAATACCATACACAGGTCACTTTTTGGGGGGTTTTGGTAAACCCTTTAGGGAATTCAAATCCTTTCCGTTTTCTATTAACTTTTTTAAAAACATTTAAATTTTAAAAAAAATAAAAAAAAAAAAAAAAAAAAAAAAAAAATAATTAATTTTTTTTAATATATATTAAATTAAATTAAATTTTTTTATAAAATAATTTTTGTGTTGGATTTTTTTTTGGTTTTTTTAATAAAATTTTTTTTTAAAAAAATTTAAAAGGGGGAGTTATATTTAAATAAAATTAAAAATACCTCGCGGGTCACAAAATTGGAAATCTAGAATATTAACGTTTATATTTGTTAGTAAATATAGATTAAATATATGATTAGTTGATTTTTATACCTGGATTTTCAAGTTCAATGCCTGGTTCCCGGCCAGCAGTTAATGTGCCCTCAGGTGTGGCTGTAGAAGTCGTAGGTTCGTTTATATTTTCTAGAAGCAATTTAAATTAAAAAATTATTCAACAAAATAGGTAAATCTTTACAATTTGATCTAATATAGGTCGTGCCCTAACTCAGTTTTTTTGTGCAAAACTTAACAGCTCACTCTAATATCAATCATAAGAGTGTTAAGCGCTAGTCTTGAAAATGCATTAAATTAGTACTGTTAAAACAATATATTTTTGATTTCAGGCAATGTAATCAAATAAGCCCCAGATTTATATTTATCAAATATTTTAAAGGAATTGAAATTTATTTTACCCGATGCCGAAATAGTGGTGCTTGGCGTTCCTGTAGAGGGCGTGATTCTAGTTGAAAGTCCTGCACCTGAGCCTGATGTGTCTTTAAGTGTGGAAGTAATATTCCGAACGTTTGGCTTGATCGAAGTAAAGACCGGACTAAATGTTTTGGAAGCTATTGAAACTAGTTCGGATATCGTAGTCATTACGGTTGATCGCAATCCTGGAACAGTGAATTGGGGTAATAGGGGTCTGTCCGTTCCTAATGGATTTTGGCTTGTGGCATTATCAGATGATTTAATATTGGTACTTGGAGTCGAGCTATGATTCCCATTAAATAACCGAGTGTTCGTTGTAAATATAAGTCCAGAACCCATAGTTGAAACAGTTGATTTGGGTTGTTTCTCCGTTAATTTGGTAGCATACAAAGATGGAGTTGATAAAGATTCAGATATAATATCTGGAGTTGATGTAACGCCTTTAGCAGTAGTTGAGTCAGTTGACATATTAAAATCAAATCCTGACCCTTTGGGCGTAGAGGTTGTTATTACTGGCTCATCTGTCGTGTCTTCAGAAGAGCCTGCCCCTGTATTTAAGCTGCTACCAATGGACATTACCGTTGTTTGCTCGCTTCGTGGTGCGAGATCTAATCCAGACCCTGGTGCATTTTCTGTTGTATCAATCAGCTGAATGGTATTAGTGTCGCTTGTATATGACGGAGTCTGTGAAATAAAACTAAATCCAGAGCCAGTTTGAGTTTCGACTTCGTTCTTTGATGGATCCACAGTTGGAATGATGCCTGATGAGGTATCCTCGATTGTTATCCCACTTCCAGCCGTCACGATTGGCAGAGCTGTCGATAGATGTTGAGGTAAGATCTTAAAACTGTTTGTGGAGGAAGTAAAATCTAATCCTGACCCCAGAGACGGGGCTAAAGGTACGTTGCTTGTAATTTTAAACTCATCAGGATGTGTGGTCGTTGATGAATAGGTGAAACTCGATCCTATGCGGCCACTTCCCGCTTCTGTTGGCTCCGCAGTTACGGGAGGTAATGGTTGTGGCGTTTTAGTGGAATTAGACAATATCTTAACAATCTCATCAAATATATCATTATTCAGGTATGGAGTATTCGTAGTAGGTCTTGTAGAACTTGAAGAATGTGAACCAAATTTATCTACAATTTGCTTAATTATATCAGGCTGTGTCGGTAAAATTGTTTGACTAGTTGAGGCATTATCATCGCCTGGGAATAATGTTGTTTCCCTATCAAAATTAGATCCAGAGCCGCTTTGAATCTCATCCTCGTTCTTTGAAGGGTTCACAGTTGGGTTAATAAACATCACAGATGATCTTTCTTTGTCTGTAAGTCCACTACCAGATGTGACCTCTTTAGGAATAACTGTTATTTGTGAAGATAAAATTTCTCCTTCTGTAGAAATGTTAAAGTTTTCTCCTGATCCCATATACGGAGACGATGAAGTAAACTCTTGATCAAAAATTCCAGACCCACTCTGATTTATGGTCGTAGGTTGTGATTCTGAAGCTGAACCAAATGAAAGCCCCGATCCAAAATGGTCATTCGCCGTTGTATTTAAAGTAGTGGGTACAGTAGATGATGGTTGAGGCGGTTTGTTAGAATTCGACAGTACATTAACAATTTCATTAAATATATTATTTAGGGATGGATGAGGTGTAGTGGGTTTAGATGTCGACGAATGCAGACCAAATGTATCTATAATTTGTTGAATCAAGTCTGGTTGTGGTTCCGTTTGGACTTGTAACATTAACATTAGATGCTTGTGATTCAAAATTGAACCCAGACCCAGACTGAATTTCCTCTTCGGTTTTTGAGGGGTTGGCAATTAAGGTTGCATCAATGCCAGATGAGCTTTCTTCAACTTCAAACCCGCTTCCAGCTGTAAAAATATTAGGCATATATGTAGTAGTGAATGGTTGATGAGCTAAGGTCTTAAAATCATTCAAAGGGATAGCCATGTCTATGCCTGAGCCCACTGAGGATTTAGAGGTAGCAATTTTATGACTGTTTGTATTATCGATTCCTGACCCGATAGCGTGTGCACCCGTATTTGAGGCTACATTTGCACCTGAACCAAAATTAAACCCCGATCCAATAGCACCATTATCGGTTATAGTTGAAGGCAACTTAGTCACAGGAATTACAGTCGATGATTCCATAGGTTTTTTGGTTAAATTTGATATTAATATATTAACAATTTGATCAAATATAGCATCATTTGAATTTGGGCTTGAAGTATCTGGTTTTGCAGAAGAAAGATTTGAAGCAAATATATCCGTTATTTGTTTTATTATATCTGGCTGTACTGATGGAGCCGTTTCAAAATCAATTCCTTCAGCCGTAGTATATTGTGGACTTTCTATGCTACTGGACGCTGTTTTATAACTTGTCACGGTCGAGGATTGTGTATCTGCATTTAAAGCAGAACCCGATATTTCATTATCTGATGGTACAACAATGACTTTTTCGGTTGTGGCAGAATGAAAAACTGTTCCAGATCCCGAGCTCTGTTGATCAATGTTTTTAGTATTTTCCTCACTAATCACAGAGGTAGGATGATGTCCACTTCCACTAAAGACAATGCCTGATGAATCTTCTGACTTGCCTTCAGTTTGTCCAGAAGTCAAATCTATCGAAGCTTGCTCAATGTCTTTTATGGCAGATCCTAAATTCGTTTCAGCATGAATTCTTTCCGTTACATCTGAAGAGAAAGTGGTCTTAAAGTTTAC
This sequence comes from Acutogordius australiensis, assembly GCA_030555515.1. Taxonomy (NCBI): domain Eukaryota; kingdom Metazoa; phylum Nematomorpha; class Gordioida; order Gordea; family Gordiidae; genus Acutogordius; species Acutogordius australiensis. The sequence continues at coordinate 16,258,048 of CM060245.1, read as the reverse complement.
CGTTGATGAATTTTCAGTAGGGATAGATGTTCTACTTGAATTTGACAGCAGAATATTGACGATTTCGTGAAATATAGCGTCGTTAGAATCTATATTGGGTGTAGTGGGTTTAGAGGCAGAAGTATTAAAGGCCAATATACTTGTAATTTGATTGATTATATCGTGTTCAGCTGGTTGTATTGTTTGCTTTGTGGTAGCAAATATCGGCTTTGAACCGGAGGTATCTAAGGGTCTCAAGTCTGCCTCCTTATGGGTCAAACTGGATTCCTTAAAATCTGTAATACCCGACCCAGAAACGTAATTTTTTACTTCAAAAGTTCCATCCGTCTTAATAGGAGATGTAGATATAATATTTTTTGGTGTATTAATGGGTTCTCCACTTGCTGAAAAATCTTGAGGTGTGGTAACCTCGTCAATTATTGTAGAATAACCCGAGTTTTGTGTTGCATTGCCTGTGCTTTCATCTATAAGAACAGTTGGGAAAAGTCCACTTCCACTAGAATTCGTTATATGTTGCAACTGAGCGCCAAATGATGATTCAATATCGACAAACATGGTAACTCCTGGCTCGGAACTAACATTTTGGCCTGATGCTGTCTTTTCAAATTTGTTTGAAGAATTTCCTTGGGAATTGTCCTCAATATATGTAGTAACCCCGTTGATTGCATTTTCAATATCAGTTGTTGCAGATCCAGATTCAGCTACGATGTCCTTTTTTTCACCGTTGCCCTCTCCGGGCTGTTTCGGGGAGTCAGGTGACTCGTACGTCTCATTCGAGTGTAAAACATTTAACAAATATTTGGCTTTTTGCTGAGCAATGCCCGAACTTTCCGTCTCGACATATTGAACCGTCAAAGTAGATCCTAATTTATCATCTTCTAGTGGTGGGGTAGGATAATCTTGAACTACGTCCTCGCTTTTTACACCGCTTGATACTTCTTCACTTAGGGAAGTAGTGGTTTCATGTTTTTTATCTTTGTTTCCCATAATATCTAGGATATCGTTTACCAAATTATTAGCCAAATTTTCTATATTTTGGTCTTCGTTAGGGGTCGTTTGGGTTGTTGTGCTGTTTTCTAAAAAATTTAACTACACATAAAACTCACGAAATACTAACTTTCGGTTTGTATAACTAGTGGAATAAAATAGTCGTGACTAGAGAGTTAATTCTTATTATTTGTCCTTTTATTACACAGGTCAAAAAATATATCAATGCCAGAAAAAGAAGTTTTGACACTAAAATGACATGATTCCCATGATGGCCTTCTCTCATATAAATTTCCGTTTTCCGAAGTTTCTTTCGCCTCCGGCTATTTTGCCACGTCCATATAAAATAGCCATTTTTGACAAAACAGAATTTATTTTATACTAAAGTATCTTGTATCATTTGTTTTTTATCAAATTATGAGAAATAAAATTTTTTAGTATAACAAGCTTTTATATCAACAATTAGATAATAAATAATATTGGGCATCCCAACCTAAATAAGACACGATATATTATCGGTTTTTTATAAAAATATTATTTAGTTTTAATTTAATAGTTTAACAGTTGTGAATAAATAAAAAATTTCAATTTATATTTGTTTTTAAATCCTTTTTGTTTTTTTAACATTATTTCAAAAAATTTTAATGTATATAGCTGACTTACAAAGTTTAAAAAAAATAAAGAGAGTTGGGCCTAAGATGGCAGGTGTGATTTCGGTAGTTAGCTCATAACTCTCAAAAATTTGTTGACCTGTGTTATATGTCTGTTGGCCGTTTAAAACATCTAACCCAAATTTAATTACATAGCTCGACAAATTATTAAAAACTAACTTTAATGACAAGAGCTGCATCTAATAGTTTTTCAAATCCATTTACCGTTTTTTCTAATCAAACCTAGCCAGCTATAAATATTAAAAAAATTTACAAATTGAAAAATCTAAAAAATTTAAAAAACAAACAAATATTGAATGAATTTCTTTATATATATAAAACAACTAAACTGTTATATTAAAATACAAACTGATATTTAATAAACCGATAAAAATTGTGTCACATTCAAGGGCTATAAAATGTTCTGCATAACCTTAGTATTGATGCCAAGAATTTAATATTTTTAATTTTTTTTCTTTAGGTATTTTGAGGTCGCATAATTCAATTAATTTGGCCATATGATTATTATCGATTTAGTGGGCCATGTTTAGATGATGATCCAAAAGGAAAAAAATTATTAGATACGCCATCAAGTGTATTTTGCCGATATTCAAGCCTCGATATATATTAAAAAATTATACTAAAAAAGTGCAATTTGTCCTTGTGGAAAACCTTGACTGAAATTATAGCAGTATTAGTATTTATTATGCTATAATTCAGGTAAAAAACTTTGTCTTATAAAAATTTAAGAGTGTAAGAAATTGATTAAATGAAGCATATATTTTAATTACCCATTCCTGATCCAGACCCACTTTCTAAGTTATAGTGACTATGTGTTGTCAATTCTTCGTCCTCTGGATAACCTGTAATTCAAGCATATCTTAACAAACTAAAAGTTGCTTTTTATCAAACAACAGCAAATTTTCAAACAATTAATTTATTTTAAATAAATTAATGTCAAAACAAATAATATGGGATGGTAATACCTGATAAATCATAAGCCGTTTCTTCATCGACAAACGGTGAAGTGTAAGCATTAAAATGTTTTATAGATATATGGAAAATATTAAATATATTGGGTTGATACCTATTAATAACACTGTGCGCACGAAATAATGCTTTGTGTGTACAAAATAATTGTTTTCCATGCGCACGAAATTATTGCTCTGTGTTTACGAAATTCACGAATTAATTGCTCTGTGTTTACAAAGAGCAGCTATTTCGTGCGCATGAGCAATTAATAGGTGTCAACCCTGTAATTAAACATGGCTAATACTTTTTTTCAAAGTAATTTGAAACGTGAAACAAGACAACAATTACCAATTTTTTTGCAAGTGAGTCTATAAGATTGTATGTTAGCTTTTATAAATTGTAATGCAATATTAATAAAACTGAAAAATCAATATAGAGAAATTTATAAAAAATTAAAAATATAAAAAACTTGTAAGAAAATAAAATATTTATAAGGATAAATGAGACTTATGGGAGTATTTGATGGGCCATTCGTTCTAGACATTTTTTCATTTGTTGGTAACAAAGCGTTAAAATTTTCTTATATATATTTAATTAAAATAAAAATTAAAAAAACAATTAAAATAACTTATGATCATCTAGATTGAGTTAAAATATACAAGATAGCGATCTAGTTTGATGCCTTTGATAGTTTTTTTAAATTATGCACACTTTATAACTTCAAATTGAAAAAAATTAAGCTGGCAAAAAATGCTAATTAGTGTAGAGTAATCTATTAATTACCAAACATTATTTTTTGGTATTTTTTAGTTAAGGTTTGAGGTAGAACTATATCTCACTTTTTAATATTTAAATGTTTTTAGCGGGCTATTAGGGTATACTGGTCAGAAATAATTTTTCTTTTAAGTTTTGTAAAGCTTTATGTGCAAAATTTCGAGCTATGTTTAGCTTTTAGCATTTACAACACACGTCGACTTAATTTATTTCAAGTTACTCTGAAGTTAAAGCAGATAGGCTTAATACTAGTATTTTTATTTCTTCTTTTTTGTTTTTATAAGTCCTAAATTATTATTTATCGTACAAAAATAGCGATTAAAATAATTTAAAAATAGATTTTTTTGAAATATTTTGGGCTCTTATATTTATGTAATCTCAGCTTAAAAACATAAGTTGTTATTTAATTGGAAAAACAAAACATTCATGAATAACGTAGGACGTTTAAATTGTTTTTAGTTAATTTTTTTTGTTTTTCTGAATTGTTTTTGTCATAAAACCCTTTTTAAAATATAATGAAGAAAGTAAACCGCTAATTATTTTAAATAAATAACCTGAGTTGTTTACAAGGAATCTTATGCTAAAAGAATTTTTAAAAACTAATAGACCCATATTGAAAAAAGTGTAGTCATTAGGAGATACCTGAACCCATGATTGTAATCGCAGAAAAATTTTCTACGAATAGAAATCGTTATATTGTCTTTTTGTTTTCCAGTGTAGGAAAATTAAATATGACAGATAGTATTATAGACCATCATTTTTACCTATGTTGTTCATTGTTTCAAGAGTCGACCCATTTTCCGGGTTGTTGCCTGAATGTTCAGCCTGAGGATGTTCTTCGACCATGTTCAATAAGTCAAAATCGTTGTTGTTAATCAAGTAATCGTCGTAATAATCTTCCTTTGCTAAGTCACTTACACCAGTTTTGGGAATCTCTTAAATATATAGATAATTGTCATATTTTTTTTTACCATAATATCGCAATATAGAAAGATTATTATAATATGTATTCATCCGACTCGTACTATACAATTCAATATTAAATGACACAAGAAAATAGAGTTTCTATGGCTGGCCTACTAAATTAATCAAACAATAAAGTCGGTTAAAGGTGTTCGGTCGCCTGTTGGCCTTTTTGAGGGCTTTACTTTAAAAACGTAGGATGCTGCAAAGATTGATAGTGAAATTCTCTTTAAACTCTCGTTAAAACGTAATTGATATAAAAGTTTAGCTTTAAAAAAGGTGAGTTGGGGGGGGGGGGCACATAAATGCAACTCAGGGCAATATCTAGTTTGCTTTTATAAATGTAGAATGATTAAGTAGCGAATTTGCTATTTGTGTTAACTGGAAGCTTTCAAATCATAAATCTTAATATAATTTTTTATAACAAAAGTTTTATTATATATGCTAATACTTAAAAACATGGGAACTAATACTTAATGTATAGTTAGGTAATAAATTCTTGGCATACCACCAGTTGAAGTGAAAATATCGGTATAGTACAATTAAACAGGTCGACAAATATTAATACCGTTATAACACTCCTTCAAAATAATTTGTATGATGGCTTTATCTCTATTTTTTTTTTGCTTTCAAAATTTTGCTCAAATTTCGCCTACTATAGTAATAAATAAAATGGCCAAAATTGGCCAAATTGACTGAGTTTGCGACTCCGATAATACATACCTAAAAAAAATAACTAGAACAAAAAATTTTGTAACTTCAATTTTTTATCTCAAATTTCAAAAAATAAAATTTTTAAGTATATTGAGCTCTTAGATCAACATTTGGGTTTCCCAGAATATTTAGCAATTCGACCTAAAAAGGACATGATGTTTTAGTTTTGAAATAAAAATGTTATTTGAATTTGAATTTAACATATAGGATATAAACAATATTTTTTTGTTTTTGAATCTTCCATTTTTTTTTATAATTTTTAATGGTCAAAATTTATCGAGCTTAGTTATAGCTAATTTTACCATTAAATATGTTCTAAAGAACACCGAAAAAAGAAAATCGATTTTTTTAAATTTCCCGAATGTAGAGAATCGAACGATATATCAATATATTTGTTAGTGCCATCATGTTTTGGTATTTCACTGTCACTTAAAATGATTAATACCTTTGCAGCCTCTTGAAAGGTCAATTATAAGTCTGTGCACTGAGCCAGTAATAATTTTTTCTCCTTGAGTGCTGAAGATAATGGAGCCGTTCATATTTGTCGACATGTCCTTTCCATCGTAGCCATTAGAAACGGGCGTTTTTAGTATTCTATCATTGATTTGGGCAATTTCATACTAACATAAGAATTATTATAATTAGCTGGTTTACCGGATTCCTTTATTTAACAAGATGTAATCTTAACCCAATTTTGGTCGGTCTCTAACCCAAATATATAACCACCAGATGTCGCAAACACTGACATTGCTATAAAAATCAATATAAAAAAATGGAATGACATTCCTTGTAAGTCAGCTATTTTCTAGGGTCCACTATTACGTATCTAACCAAAATAGTTTAAAATAATTCGTAGAGGACCAAGTTGACTAAGATGGCACCGGCCAAACCAAGAAATATAAAAATAACGTGATGAACTGGGCCAGGGCTATAAGGATGTTTTCTTATTAGACTGTACCTTATTTCAATTTCTTAATTCTCGAAATCACAAAAATTTAGCTATAAATATCATCAAAATGTTATAAAAATAAAAACCGTTTCATCATTATTTTGTCAACATAGGATGGGCCTTATTGCGTTAAGTTATAAGAATTTTGACTACCCCCTTTCTTAGTTTAGTTGACGAAAACCATAATATTCACCATTTAGGGCTATGTATTTTATTGCGTTAAGAATTTGATACAATACATTACAATAAAAGTTATTAAGGCATATTCCATTTAGCTAAATGTCGTTTGACCTTCAAAATTTACTTAAACTTAAACACTACTACCTCTTTTTTCTAGTGTTTATAAATAAAGACCGTATTTTGGGAGGTAAGTGTTTGCATGTATTTTGTCACGCATCCGTTTTTAGTCGTCCATTTACAAGTGAGGGACTGCTTCTAATATTTACACTGCCCCTTGGAAATGTAATTCTTTAATTATTGATTTGAGGGGTATACATATCTGTTTAACATGGAAACAACTTTGAAATTGCTAATAAATGTTACAAATAAGTGTTTCTAATCCGGACCATAGGACCCAACTGGACCGTTGTTGACGGGGCTAGATTGGGCCAAATATAAATCATGAGGTTTTACATTTCTTTCGCGCCAACCATTTTAATCAAATTTTAAGTCAACATTTAAATTGTCTATGTTAATTGAAAAAAAAAATAAACAAGGATAATAAGCTACCAAAAAAATACAAAAAATCACAAAATTTGGAATCAGCTGAAGGGCCGGGCAGAACCAAACCTAATATATTTTGACTACGGGCTGGCTAACACAAACAACGCTCTATCAAAAAGAGGTCTAAATTTATTAACATTGCAAACGAAGAAAGTTCAAGGTAAGTGCGAGCAATTTTAGTTTTAAACACGGACGTGCAGAGTTCATTAATTTTTCGAAAACTATTTACAATTGTTTTTTACAATATTCTTACACTCTGATCTTAGTCTAAACATTCTAAAAATTTCATTAAAGTCTTATCTCCATATAAACACAGGATATTAATCATTTCAACATAACTTTTAAAATAATTTCAACGTCCAAACCAATATTTTTTTTTAAATTTTTTTTAAAATATTACAAAAAATGATGAACCGCTTCATACAATACAAACTCGCCACTTGTTACCGAAATATATTTAATTAACTCAACAAATTTTGAATTATGAGCTACCTACAGAGATTAAACCTGCCATCTTAGGGAATATCAAATCCGTTTACCGTTTTTCCTAATCAAACTTAGTTAGTCAGGTATAAACATTAAAAATTTAGAAAAAAGGTCAAAAAAACAAAAAAGATTCGACAAAAATAAATTGAAATTTTATTTTTGCATATTCACAATAGTTAAACTGTTAAATTCAAACTTCAAATTATATATTCATTAAAAACCGATAAAATATCGGGTAGTATTTAAGTTTGGACGCGAAATATTTTATATTATCTAAATGCCAATTTCAAAGCTTGATATATTAATGAAAATTATTTTTAATTATTTATGATTATAAATATAAGTTACAAGGGATTTTAATATGCTAAAAAGAATTAAACATTTTTTCTTTTTAGGGTATATTTAGATCTGTCAATTTGGTCAAAAAAGGCCATTTTTGCTTATAGGATCTAAGGAGCCAAAGACGGAAGAAACTAAGAAAAACGAAAAATATTTATGAGATTAGGCCATCATGGGGATGCATTTTTTTATTCATGAAGTTCACATTTCTGACATTGATATTTGTTGACGAGTATATTGAATGAATCATAAATTTTAATTTTTATTTCGATTTTTATGTTTTAATAAGGTAATATTAAAAAAAGCAGTTTTAAAAATCGCGTATAAAGGGCGCATTCAGACTTCATTCGTAATAAAATAAGTTTTTAAAAAATTTTCAAAAAAAAATATTGGTCCAATCAAAAATTTTTTAAGGGTTAGATTTTTATAAGAGTCTTGATGAAATAGTTTAGAATAAATTTTTCAAGATTTCTAAATATACTTAGAGCAACTGCTCCAAATATTGTAAAAAATATGGTAAATAATTTTCGATTAAAATTATTTTAAAATATAAATTTCAGAATTTTTAAAATTATTAAATGGAAATTTAAACATAAATGCAAATTTTACTTAATTTATTTTGTGTTTAAGCGATGAAAATTGTTATCTTATTTTTTTATAAACAATATCAATAAAATAATTTTTCAAAATGTTCTTTATATTAATAAAATGCGATTTGCATTTTAGGGTGCGTTCAAATTTAATTAATTTTTACAAGAAAAAATACTTTCAAAAAAGTATTTTAATGCTAATAATATAGATCGTCAACTTTTTATTAAAATGCGTTTTATGTCAAAGAAAAAATTGAAAAGTCTAAAATTTTTTGATAAACTGAATGAAGTATACGGGCCGCCCCTACTTAAAATGAGGTATTATAAAACTGTCCTTACATATAATTAAGCCGCTATCTTTAGCATTTTGCAATATTTACCGCCTCCCTCTTTTGATAATTTGCAGCTTATTCATTTATAAGCTATTAACGCAGCACTCACTCACCCAATTAAGGAGAGCTTTAGCGTTGAGTACCGCTAATTGATATTGGAGTTCTCGGGTAAATTGAATAAATATTTACTTGGACCAAATGACTCGAATGCAAGATATCACAGTCAAAATCTTGACCCAATTTGATATAACAATACAGGGTATTACCCGCAAGCGTATGGATTACGAGCTACATATAATAAATACGTTAAAATTTTAAATTGGGTGATCGATTAAACATAATGAAGGACACTAAGCGAAAAAAGCAGGAGTAAGATGGTGGCATAGCCCATCTCATTTTCGTATATCAATGTTTATTTTTACATAACACCAAAAAGAAAATGTATGCGGAGAGTGAGTAATGTCGATGTCTTACATCGCTTTGCATGGTGGCATTGACACCAATGTTAGAATTAATCAAGTCCGCGGCGAAGCTCATATAGAACGACGTCTCCTCTTGCATGTCGGTCTCTATTTTCGTTTGATATATACCCTCTAAGGGTATAGTTATACGAAGTCCGTTTTTCCCCATACGAACAATGTCGACGGGATATATGCTAGAGATATGAATTTAAAAATCCAATAAAATTTTGAAAATGTATTGCTTTGGTTTGGGCCTTCCAGCGTTAAGGTTAAATTAATTAGGGGTTCTATTATTTTAAATAGGCAAATTTTGATCTATTATTCAAGTAGGGCTTTTTCTAATTCGATGGTTATGCATTAAAACGGCAAAAGGTGGGCGAGTGAGGTAGGAAATAAAACGTTATTTATGAACATATTCAATATATTATAAAAAAACATTTTAAAATGTTAAAAATATTTCTAAATATCTTAACATTATTATGTTATAATAATAACACCCAATTCGCCCCTCTTTCCCCCAACGCATTTTAGACCGAGATCAATTCAAACTTTTTTAAAAATTATACGTGCACAATTTTATATGAATCGCAATTGACAGGGGCAGGAATATAAGTATATTAGCACCATTGGGGTACCCTATACTCAGCCTGCTTCACTAAAAATGGTCATTCCTGTAAAACTATTAAATGTAATTCGCATATAATTGCTCACCCCCCCCCCCCCCCTGCCCCGTCACTATGTTAAAATATATTGCTACATGTTTTTTTGCTTCTAGCTGTATGTCATTCAACTAGTTGTAGTGTATGATAATCTATTTTATAATTAAATATTATTCTTGCAGTTTTAATGCTATCTATTTTTATATTCCTTTTTATAACTTCGAAAATACGATAATTTTTGGTATGTTATTGCCTTTAAAATTAGCTCTAAATAATTGGTATTTTCTAGATAGTCCTATATATGTAATAAAATATAATATATATTTTTTATTTGCTCATGTTAAAAACATTATTTTAAAAAAATCTTCCCTTTCCCTCCTAAAAAATCCTTCATCCCCCATTTGAAAAAATCCTCGGTGTCGTACTGCTTAGCACTAAAAAATATATTGAATAACTTAATAATATATCTTGATAATTAACCCAAATAATGTAAAGTTATGCCACTAAAATGTTTAAAGATACTAGACCCTATTAAAGGCAGATTTAAGATCATAGTCGGGTCCCGAAAGCTGAAAAAAAATAACTGGCCGGGCCAATATTCTAAACCTCATTTTGCCTTATTTTATTTAACTATTCACAATCACTAAAATGATAAATGTATAGAGGTGAAGGATAATTTCTCTACACTCTGTATTTTATTGATATTAAAGCAAAAAAATTTAGCTTTTGGGCCGGGCCTAAAATCAAAAATATTTCGGGCGGGCCAAGCCGTCTATCAAACAAATAAATTGGTTATTAAAACACCTTAGGGCACGTGCAAATTGAGATTTCATTTTCGCAAAATTTTTAAAATTTTGAAAAATTTATTTTGTAATAAAACGCAAATTTTTAAAAAGTTGCCAAACTTTGATTATGCACATAAAATGCTATTTCTGAAATAAAAAATTTTTAAATTTTTTAAAAAAATAAAATTTTTTAAATTTTCAGAATTTTCAAAATTTTACGAAAATAAAAACTCACTTTGCACGTGCCTTTATAAAATGTAGAGTTCGATAACAATTTTTTTCCTTTTTATTTAATAATTAGTAAATTGGTAGTTGCTTGGCTATCGCCTTAGACAATGTTTGTGATAACGGATAATTTAAATTTATTTGTATATATGACAGGGCACGAGGCAATTAATAAAATAATAGTTAGACTCAAGAACGCTCGGATTTGTAGGTTGAATATATTTTTAAGACGTAAAAATATATGTGGCCAAAATGGATTGCAATAAATAAAGCGAGTTTCGACATTTAAACGAAATCTTTGATCAAATCTCAACTCAAGCAAACAACTCGCTTTTAAAAATTCCAATAAATCGAAATTTTTAAAATCTTTGTAGTCAAAATATCCATTTTACATAATCATTTTAACCTATATAATCTATAGCCCGGTAATCCAGACCTCCTTATAAACAAATTGACCCAATTAAGTGTCCGATATATTAGTCTGCTAGTTAGTATTATTAATCTGCAATATTTTAACTCTGGGATTATCTAGATATTAACGATATGACACACATTACTAAACGTTTGACCTCATTTACAAATAATTTTACCTATATCATTGATAAATAAGCTTAAACTTATAGTATTTTTTAGAAAACATAAAATATGAATATTAGTCATAAATGGTTTTTTAGCCAAGACAGTGGTCGTTTCGTATTACTTAAATTTTTATCTTAAGAAGCAGATGGTTAGCAATTTTCGATTCACCGTGCTATTTAAATAAAATTTAAAACTAATCAAAGTTTGATTTCCTTTATAATTAATAATGATTAAAAACTATAAATAAAATTAATTTACCTTGTAATTTTATTTTTAAAATATTAATTTGCAGCGTCTTATAAATAATTTGTTAATAGTAAACTTTAAGCAATGGAACCTATTTTTCAAAACGCGTTATATCAATGGCGCCGAGGCAATGCCTTAATTTAACCATTTCATTTTTTTTTAATTTTTGAAAAAATGAAAAAAATAGATATGGCCAATAATATAGTTTATTCTAAAAAAAACAAAGAAAATCACGATAGGAGGTTAAATCACCATTAAACATTAAGCCACGTGCAAAATCAGCTTTTGTTGCGAAAAAACGAATTTCTTATGTAAGGGCACGTGCAAAGTGAATTTCTATTTTCGTGAAATTTTTGAAATTTTGAAAAATTTTATTTTGTAATATAACGCAAATTTTAAAAAAATTGCCAAATTTAATGTATGCACATAAAATGCTTTTTCTGAAATAAAAAAATTTTGAAAAAAAATTAAATTTTTAAAATTTTCAGAATTTTTGAAATTTTACAAAAATAAAAACTTACTTTGCACGTGCCCTTATCCAATTAAGAAGAAAAATCGGTCAAAGTCATTTTATTCGACAAATTTAAACTAAAAGTTAAACAATAAAATTAGGTCTATTAAATATTTCATTTAAGTTTATAGAAGTAAAATATTAAATTTTTATCTAATGTCATTAAATCTTATGTAATTCGACAAATAGAACAAAAACAAAAAAAATATTTTTTCAAAACTTCACTTTGCATGTGGCCCTAGGTAGAATTATTCAATATATATTTTTGTAGAACAATGAGTCTAAAATAATAAAAACGCCAAGACGGTAATTTCTCACGTAACCATGAAATATGTGTTTTACTCATTAATCAGAAAAAGGAAAACAAAATAAGGCATGGCCATAAGTTGGGGTGGATGAAAACATGTTTGCATAAAAAACAAATAGGAAGTCTGATAAAAAATGAGTGTTTTAAGACAACTTTTGTTTTGTAAGTTACAAAACCGTCACTTAGGCAAAAATATAAATTTATGCTAAATACAAATTTATATACTAATATTTTAAAAATTCAATTGATAATTTAAGAATTTGTCTCGAAAAAAAATAAATGAGAATGCTGGTATTAAATCAATCTACTTAAGCTACGGCAAATTACAAAATGTTACCAGCCCAAAATGGAAGAGTTAACATAGTCCCTACTACTTATATCAAAAGATTACTTATTTTCGGCCTGTTGGTGGTTGATGATGTTGTATGTGCCCGAAACATCGACTCTAGAGCATAATTTGCTTACAACTATAATTGAAATATACGGTTAAAAATAAATAAAACAAAACTTACTAAAGGAAAAAAAATGTTTATAACCATCATTTGCAATATTTTATTTGAAATATTTAATCTTCTACGATGCCAATTTATGTTTTAAGCCAGCAATTGAGTTTATATTGTAGTAATTCATAATTTGTTATAATTGTATTTAAATAAACGCTTTTTAAATTCGCCAAATTTAGTTTTACATAAAATATTTACTTTTACAGAAATTATTTTACGATAAATACTCACTTTAAACGTGGCTTTAGGAATATAATCGAAATTTTGTGAAAACCTCTTAAGAATAAAAACCTAGAATCTATCTTAAATTAAAAATCAATTTCCTTCTCAAATTTTTTTATTTTTCTTATCTCGTTTCGCAAAAGAGCTGGGATAGTTATGGAACAAGCCCCCTGTATCAAAATTTATAAAATCTACCTTAGCTTTAATTAAATTGCGTTGAAAGTATAATGTTTAAGGTTTGTAATACATTAATTAACTAAATTCCAAATTCGCCAATTTCTTATATTTTAACCCTTGATAACATAAGGGTATTATGTACATACCCCAGCACATTTTGTTTAAATATATAACTTAATAGTTTATATGTATTTTTTAAAGTTTATTTTAGGCAATTTTACATAATGTTAAAGTGAGTTAAATGCTTTCAATTAATTTAAGTTATTTGAAAATTTAAATAAAAAAGTTAAATAATTTTCCTAAAACAGTATTATTAAATTGATTGGGTCATTAATTTGTTTGTTTATTTAAATTATTAACAATATAAAGGCTATTAATATATTTTAAATTTGTAAATTTAAAAAAATATAAAATTATTTTTTTGCGTTTAATAGCTTGAATATTGAACCTTTTAATTATTTTTTGCATCAATATTAAATATATGCTTCAAAATTAATAATCTAGTGTCTAGCTCTAATACTCTTTGTCCAAAAAGCGTGTAACTTTCTGGTTAATTCATTGTTTCTTAATATTATTTAAATAAAGCGATATTATTATTTGAGTTCATATTGGTCAATAACAAATAAGCACTCACTTTTGCCAAGAAATTAAAAAATATATAAAAAATGATGTATTTACTCTTATTTTTTGAAATCTGCAAATTTTTTTATAAAATTTGCCCTCTTAATGTTGCCCAGAGGTCGCAAACAAGCTAATTCAAAAATTATGCTCGAAATAAAAATTTTGCATGCTTATTTTTACCTAAAACAAAACTTTTTCGTTTTGTAATCACTGTAAAAATTTAGCAAGTTTGTCCAGCAGCCTTAAGTTATTTTACTTTTCATAATTGAAATAAACCAATGAATATGTTCCCTCAGAAGTTATTTACAATAATCTATAATTTTTTAATTTTCCTTTAAAAATTATTACATGCTAAATCGACATAAAATAAAATATTAATTTTGCATTTTATACTTGATTTGGTTTCATGGTTCGATATCAGTTCTAAACCAATAACAAATGTCGCGAATATAATAATTTTGAACATTCCAATTGTGTCGATATTATAGCTCTAGATATGGCGTTTAAAATTTTTTTCGGAAAAAGTTATAAATTTTAGAGAAAAATTTGACCTCCAAAAATTTATTTAATATATATATAATACACAGGCGACAAGCTACATTCAAAGGTAAATATTTGGGTAACTAGCTTTAATACACATTTAAAGCAATTTTAATGCATTTGATTTTTGTTGAAAACAATCATTTGGCCTGTTATAGCAAATAATATTTTAAAAAAAATCACATAAGTTATAGAATCGTAAATACGTATTTTGTAAAATAGGAGAAGGACAATTTTAAACCCAATTAAAAACTATGTGAAGGGTAAAAAATAATTCAAATATTGACAAAAATGACCATACTTGGCTATTCATAAATACACAGCCCGGCATTTTGCGGGTAAAATTTATATAGAATTATAAAACTTATTAAAGGTCAACCTTAAATAAGATTGAAATTACGGTGAAATAGACACTTATCCAAAAGTATATAAATATCAAATGGTAATATTTATTACTAAAAAGATGCTCGTTAAAAGCAAGGTGGCATTAAAACATTTATATAAAACAGGCAAAGTGTTTTAGAGATTCTAATTTTTAATTCCAGCCCGCCCATGCATAAAAATTTTGAACCTACACCATCAGTTGATTTTAAGATAAACCTGTTCCGGCACATCCCTTTTGGGTCTATAATTTTTGCCCTAGCGTAATGAAACTAAAAAATTGGCACAATTAAAAGTATCCTGTAAAATACATTTTAGTTATATTTTAAACTACATATGTATTTTTGTTTGGCAAATTATTTTTAATAATGATATAAAATTATGAAACGCAAAAGTTTAAAACACAAATAGCGGAAGATATAAATCATTTAAATGAGTGTTTGCCTTTGGTACCATTTATGAATAGCCTATAGCGGAAGTATCTATTTCCACTTGAGTTTTCTACCAAATTGTCGGCATTTTTCTTTGGATTTTGCGTTTCATACCAGTTTTTTTTTCGTACTTTTGCGTTTCGTAATTTTTTTAATTAACAATTTTAATGAGTTCCTAATGCATTATAATGGAACGATTACCAGCTTCCTTTGCATTTCTGCGTCCCATATCTAATTTTTTCCGTTTTTTTACGTTTTATACCAAATATTTTTTTATTTTAAATTTTTGGCTTAATATTTTGCATTATAAAATACGAAGTCTCAGTTTTACCGTTTTTACGCGTGTTTGCGTTTCATATTAAAAATTGCTTTTTCGAGTTTTTGAACTATTTGATTTATGCATTATAAAAAACCGAACACCAGTTTTTTCGCTTCGTATTTCATATTACCTGCTAAAACGATGCCCTCCTTGTAAAGAAGACGGTATGCCCGTCAGGGCATGTTCCCTTTTAGTCCAGTCCTGTAGAGTACTAGGTAATTGAATCTTGACTAAGAGCTAAAAGGGTCCGCCCAACAAAAGGAAAAAGCCCATTTTCAGTTAACACTATATCTTATCATGCAAATAGACGCGTTTAAATTCATGCTAACTTGCTAATGAAAAGGCTTTCTAAATATATTAAAATTTAATAAAATATTATATTTATTTGCAAGTAGTCTTTAATTCATCTAATATTAATCTGATTTATTGTACAATACTACAGCCTTTAAGGTTTTCCTTTTAGTTACAACCTTCATAAATGGCGCTAGAGTAGAGAAGGCTGTAAGACTTGATAAAATTATAGAAAATATAGAGACTTTTAAATAATTGTTTTTTTTATAAATTTATACTTTGAACCCGCAAATGTCGTTGTGCCATCCAAAATTTCAAAAAATTCCTAGGGTTTAAACTAAAAGTTCAAATGTCGCCATATATAATCCAAAAAGTTAAAATTTACATTGAAAATCAATATAAATAGCGAGCAAAAATAATATTCCACCTAAATAGCTACAATTAGGAAGAGCGGATTCTGAACCCGCAAGATTTTTATATTTTGGCCAATAAGAGTGATTTTCATTTTTTTAATTGCTGGGCCCAGAAACTTTTGACATGCTTAAAAATCTACCTTTTTAAAATACATTTAAAGTTAAATTAATAAAATAACCAATTAAATTTCCCTCCACAAAAAATATTGCCTAAAAAATTATAAACAATGCTTGGGTAAAGCACTCTTTAGAATACGACTTTATAGAAGGGCCAAACTTCCTCTCCCCCCCTACCCATCACTTCCAAAGAACATTTTTTATTAATTGTCAGAAATATTTAAAAGAAAGGCCATTAAAAATTATTAATATTCACCCTCATCATAAAAATTTGTAATGACACTCAAGTAATTCATTAAGGTAAAAGAAAAATATATGTGAATTTAAAACTTTGCTGACCATTCGTTATGGTCAGTGTCATAACCAATATGCTTCTTTAAGGCTCCATCTAATTTTTTCCATCCTTTGAAGCTATTGCATCTCTTTATGGTTTTTATCGACTAAATGTGCTCTTTGTCCATTTGAAAAAAGGGCTAATAAGGATTTGTAGAAGGGTCAAATTTTGATATGTATTTTTTAAAGCCAAAAATTTTGTCCAACAGTAAATAAAAATTCATAAAAAAAATAAATTAAAATGTTTAGGGCGAGCGACCCATATAACTAAGGGGTATGAAAAATAGATAACAACCTGGTCTCACTCCTACAGAATCTACATATACATTTTTGTGGGATTCGGTGTAGCCGTTTAGGAGGAGTTTGGCAACAAAAATGTGACACGAGATTTTTATATATATAGATAACACTAGAAAACAAAAAAACATCATAAACGATTTTTTGAGGATTCTTTAGAGAATTTACTTGCGATAACGATCCCAGGTTTAGTTTTTTTTCCAATGCCTCCATTTTGAAATCGCGTCCAAAGTTCATAAAAAAATTCACAAAATTATTTTTACTATTAATTCTACAAAAAATTTATTGGAATATTCAGATTCCTTAAAACATATCTAAAATAGATTACCTAAAATTTTTAGCAATTTACTTTTATGTTATTTATGATCAAAAAACGGAATGACGAAAACTACTAATTTTAAAACTTAAAAATAAAAAAATAAAAAAAAATTATTAAAAAAAAATTGAAACCCCTTACGTTTATAATGAATGTTTCCGTTATCTAAATATATTTTTAATTTTTGTTCCTACCCATAGGTGTTATGATATAGAAGCCCAAAATACCCCAAAAACTGAAAAATCTCAACTTTGACACCGAATAATTAAAAATCTGAGGCAGTGGCTAAAATTCTGATTTCATATTCGTGATCAGCGCCAAAAACTTGACCAAAAACTAGTTGCCATAAATGATGCTTAGGGTCGTCCATATTTTTTGTTTTCCAATGTAATATGCTTTAGAAGAAACGAGAGTTCAAATCGAGCCCTGACCCGGCTCGCCCAACCTTAGGCCTGACTCGGGTGGAAACTTAGGATTTTACAGACCGAATTTTTTTTGTCAATTTTTTGCTATAATGTTTCCTTATCGTATAAACTCTCTGTAAATTAATACTTAATAAACAGGTAAAACAAAGCAAAAATGTAATAAAAAATATCGACCCAGAACGAAATAATTTTTTCTGATTTAAGCTTTTCCGGCATTACCTGACCTTAGCGGGCCCTATACCGGCCGAGCCTGCTATTTAGAAAGCCGGCACATAGTCGAGCCTCAGAGTTTTACTGACTTTATTTTGCCAGACACCCTAAGAAAAACTAAAAATGTATTTTGTATTGAACGCAGAAATAATCGGTACATAATGCATTAAAAACAGAGCTGGGAAAACAATGAGCCAAAAAACTTTGGCTCATTTTTTCCCCTAATACATAAAAAAAGGCCAAATAAAAATTTAAAAAAAGCATTTACTAAGAAAATGGGCAAAAAAACTCACTAAAAGTGGCTCTTTAAGAGAGCCCCAAAAAACCCATTTTATTTTTTCTTTATAATAATTTCAAAAAATTTTGATGGGTGGGTTATTTTCAGAGATGTAAAAAAAGCCCCGAGTGCTTTTTTCTCATAGCACCGGTGCTAAAAGCACAGGGCAATTATTACTTTTTGCCCATTCGGTGCTAAAAGCACAGGGCATTTATTACTTTTTGCCCCTTCGGTGCTATAAGCACCGGGGCATCTATTACTTTTGCCCTTTAACCAAAAGCACCAAGGCACTTTGCTCCTTCGGTGCTGAAAGCCCCAGGGCATTATTACTTTTTATATTTTTGGGGCTTAAAGCACCGGTGCAATATATCTTAAAGCTCCTAGGAGTTTTTTTATGAAGGCTTATTTAAAACATGCCCCTTTTCTTTAAGCAAGAAAAGGAGCTTTTCTTTTGCCATGCCCACGAGTTTGTGGGCATTTGGAAAAAAAAACTCAAAAACTTGTTTATAAATAGTCCATTTAGTTTTTTTACCCAGCCCTGATTAGGAAATCAATAAGTAAAGCTCAACAAAAATATTTTGGGTATACATGGCTGCTTCACCTGCCTAAATGCCATTCGTTAACTTCATTTTTATAAATAATTGTGATTTTTGATTATATTATTATTATAATATTTATCACCATTTTTGATTATATTATCACATTAATATGGGAGGATCAAAAAAGATGGGAACGACTTAACCTCAGGTTAAGAAGACGGAATAACAGTTGGCCACCCAGTTAAATAACCTCAGCCAGTCAATGGCGCAGGCAGGTTGAACTTAACCAGCTTGAGGCAGGGAACAGGAATCCATCAACCTCAAGGAGTTTAAGCGGCGAAACTTCAGATCTCAATAACAAGGTCTCCTCCCAGGCGCCCCCAAATGTTAATGAAAATCTCCTTTTTCCAAGTGACATCGAGCTAACTTTTCTAATTTAAACACACATCAATCAACTCCTATAGCCACCAAAAGGCATCTAGAAAACTCCGGGAGTAGTGGCTCATCAAGGGAACGAGATGAGACACCTAGTATAACTACTCTGGGCCCCCTGCTGTTCTAATCGATACCTCTATTGCAAATCGAATCTTTTCGTAGATAGTTCAGCATTCAAACACACATCAGTTCAACTGACCGAAACCGTGCTTGCATCCGATGGGTCAAAGGTTATCAAACAACTACCTCGTTTGTCAAATGAAGAACGCGCTGAAAACATAGTCTTCAATCTCCAGTATGTGTTAAAAAAATCGTACGAGCTGATCCTGAATCTTTTTAACTCTAAATTTGCCTTCTTACGTAAGAAACTCTCTTCATGTTTCGCTATCGTTAGGTACGTAGATACTTCTTGTGAATTTAATGATTTTCTCATGCAAACTCAATTCTTACTCCCCTGTGGCTTATGGGAAGGTGGGCAAGCAATAAAATTGGAGTATGGGAATTAGAACATCATAGATCCCCAATTTTACGCCCCCCTCTTTTAGGTCCCGGCTAACGCCCGTAACCCCTAGGGAGGAGCCCAAGGTGGTACTGGCCAAAACCAGAAAAAAAAGGGCCAGGTCTCCGAAAATAATAACAAAACCTAATCCGGGCCCTTGAAAACACAAATATTCTAAAGGAAAGGGATTTTACACACCCTGGGTTTCCACTTACACCCTACCTTTCGCCACGGCGCCTCGGGTCAGGAGAGAATGGTCATTAAGGGCTTCTACACTCTTTCATGATCTAAGGCAATTGCTCTACTGTCCGCCGGCTGAAGCCGACATGGATGACAATATGCCGTCATAAACTTCATCCGTAGATTCTGGGGTACTCTGACCTGGCCTCTGATTGGTCCCCGGTTATTCCATCTTTCCCGGATGAGGAAGAGTTAGGCTCAAGGACTACGGACGACTCAACCTTAGGTTCTAAAGCACTTCCGGTTCTGCCTAATGAAAGTAAGCCACCCCTGCCCGTCCCGCCATGCCTTTGGTTAGCGGGGGAGAGCCGGAAGACCCTACAGGAGACACTGACCGCACTTTGGATGTTCCCTCTACCCTATTAATAATAGCGGCTCAATCAGTGTTTCCCTGCCAAATTATAGCTTAGCCCCACATCCATCCATGACCCAATTCGTCCGGGAGGTCGCCACCAATGGATTTAGGCCTAGGTTAGATCTGGACCGGATCAGGAGCAACAATAAAGGATACTACATACCTCCAAGGAAAAATTGAAGCTGACAATGTCCTCTCCCAGGGGGACATTGTTGATCTGGTTGGGGGAGGCGGGGAGGGGGGGGGGGGTGGGAGTTGTATAAGAGACGACTGATAGACTCATTCTTTTGACTGTTTTAACACTACCCAGGGATGATAATGCTAGAAGGTTTATTAGTGATTTCTCAATAGATTCTAAAAATTTTATAAAATACAATTTTTTGTTAAAATCAATTCCAAAAATTTCTTAAAATTTATCCAGAGCTAAATTTGCTTGCAAGATTGACTTAAAATCTGCTTTCTTTTCTATACCTCCTCTTAATTCTATCAGGCCTGTTTTAAATTTCGTTACAAGGTCTTGCCTATGGGGGCCTCTTTTTCCTCATACGCCCTACAAACAACTATTAAGCGAGCTTGCATGATCAGTATCACCAAATGTCAATATAACGTTTACCTCGACGATATATTGATATTTGGCCTTTGCACGGGTGACGTAAGGGAATATACGGCCCGACTATGCAACACATTAAGTAACTGGGGTCTTACAATAAATGAGGCAAAATCGGTCCGAACCCCTGTACCTCAAATAAAACAAAACAACCCACCTTGTGATAATTATGTAAATCTTACCTCTTTGAATTCTTAATGTTAGCTTGCTTATTACCGTACATTACCTAATAACTGATCTATTAACTTTCCTTTTTTAATTTAAAACCAGCATTTTATAACCATTAGTAATTCGCGTAAATGTAGATATGTTCTTCTTCGGTGGTTCCCGTGACTAAAATGTCGTCTAGGTCTTAGCTGTTGGTCCATAATTTGTTGAAATATAGTAGGTGCACAACTAAGGCCAAAAGGCATTCGCTGATTAGTGAAGTAACCTTGATTTGTAGTGATTGTTAACAGATGTTGAAAGTTGATATCGATTGGAATTTGCAGAAAGATACTCGTCTTTTATATCCAATATCGAAAAGATAGTCCACCAGTTTTTTGAGTCTAAGGCATCTGTTGGAATGATGTGCTAATCTTCAAGTAGAAACGGAACGTAATTCTGTAATCCGCACACATTCAAATGTCCCCCGACATTTTCTTGACTATTACAGTGGGAGTGGCCCAATTTATTGGTGTGTTTGCGGGGTCTACTCTCTTAATTATATCCAAATCAAGAAGTCTTTTGATTTCTTTATCTACTCGAGGTTTTAGAGGGATGGGCACTCATCGACATAATATTAGAGGCTGACATCCTTTTTTTCAAAAACAATTTTACCGGGGGTCCCGAATTTGTAAACAAATCCGAAAATTAGTTGTAGATTTTCGATATACTTGTGGAATGCAGGCATCAGCTGGAAGATTATATCCTAATGCCTGAATCTATGTGATTCCAAAAATTTGAGGTAATGATTTACGCGTTACGTAGCACTTCAATTTCTTTTTAATGAGATTTGGTGCTTGGACGCCAATGATGTCGATTTGGTTTTGACCATAAGCCATAAGCGCTTCTGCTATGGAAATTTGAGGGCGTCCTATTTCATTCCAAGTTTGTTGCGTGATAAGGGATACGTAGGCTTCGATATCGTAAATTAACGAATAGCGGATGCCGTTGATCTTGACTCTGAGGGAGATTTCGGTTTGACACATTCATGAATATTTGTTCAACTCTCCGTAATGACGAGGAAAACATAGAACGACAAGCTTTTGAATAGTGGTTCCATTTAATTGAAGTATTGTTTGCCATAGGCGGGGCAATATTTTGGATCATGTTAGAAGAAACAGTTCCAACAAGGTTTGCCTGTTGATTCGTTTGTTGATTTTGGGTTTTTTGGTTTGCCTTTGAATGAGGGCTTTTCCCTTTCGGAGTTTCTTTGATCCTTGTAACAATTTTTGGCTGATTTCATTAGATTTACTGAGGATTCGTTGCTTGTTTTTGTACGAATCCTATTGTGGTAAATTTGAACTAATGTGGTCCCGGATACGCTCCTGGATGTCGGAGGTAAAATCACAGCCTTGCGCCAGCTCTTTGACTCGGCAAATAAATTGTGTTATTGTCTCCGTTGGTTAACGTTGGAGTCTGACAAATTTAAGCCTTGAGCAAAAGAAGGTTTTTGGCGGAGCTAATATTCGTTGTCCGGCTTCCAAAATATTACTCCAGGGGGCCTCATCGATGGGGGTAGGAAACAAAAGGTTTTCAATTTTGTTGATGTTACCATTTCCTGCATACGTCACGAAGATCATCCTGATACCGTGATCTGTTTAGTACCCACTACCCATCATGCGTTTGAGGTGACTTATATACTTGTCAAATTATATGTTATCTGTGAGGGTTCAACCTTTATTTTGGATATGTTGTCTCTCTCTTGAATCGTCCTTGTAGGTTAGTTTCCTAGCTCCATTGACTTGGGATTTTTATTTGCCGTCGCCATTATATTAAGGGGTTGATATGTATGAATTTATTGATTATGGCATTTATAAAGTAATCATTTAAGACTAGAAAAACAGACTAGGCAAATTATTTAATATTCAAGGGAAGTTAACATATCAGTTATTAGGTGATGGTAATTTGCAAACTAACATTAAGAATAAAAAGAGGTAAGATTTGCATAATCATCACATCACATCCCTTTCCTTGAGGTTAGGATCCTCGCTTGTTTTCAGCACCTCCGAAACTGTTGCGATCTAGTTGCTCACCAACCCCTGGCACTACAAATCTTGGGCTTACTAAACTACAACCTATACGCAATTACAGGCCTATCCAGGCTTGCCATCCCATTCTTAGCTTTGGTAGGACAACGACGGGAAACCCTCTTAAGAGACATGATGGCCATTGCTTTTATAAAGGCAGTAAAACTTTTCCCGCTTTTCTACATACTTTACCACTCACTTCCCCGGTGGGACCCAAAATTTACTCAGACGCTTCCGACTACATGGGAGGCACTGTACTGCATAACACAGGTCAACAATGAGTTATGAGTTAACTATAGAGATCAAACCCTCCATCAAAGGGAATATCAAATCCGTTTACCGTTTTTCCTAATCAAACTTAGTTGGTCAGTTATAAACATTAAAAATTTTAGAAAAAAAGGTCAAAAAACCAAATATTTAGAAATAAAAATAAATCAAAATTTTATTTTTGCATATTCACAAAATTTAAACTGTTAAATTCAAACTTCAAATAATATTTTCTTTATAAACTATAATATATTGTGTCGTATTTAAGTTGGACGCGAAACATTTTGTATTATCTAAATGCCGATGGAAGAGCTAGATACATTATTAAAATTTATTTTGCATTATTTGTAATTAAAAATATTACAAATGATAAAAAGATTTTTTAATTTTTACTTTTTAGGTAGATCTGTCTCAATTTGGTCAAAAAAGGCCATTTTTCGTAATAGACGGATTTAAGGAGCCAAAGACGGAAGAAACTAAGAAAAACAAAAAATATATGTGAGATTAGGTCATCATGGAGATGCATTCTTTTATGTTTTCATATTCACTTTTCTGTCATATTTGTTGACCTGCTCTTTTGATACCATGTCTAAGCTCCTTCAAATCACGGTCAACATGGACTCGCATATTACACAAGGCCTTGTAGCTTCTCCGGCCCTCTTCCTGTACAAACACATTTACCCAAATTCGCACCCATCTATACTTGTCTCCGACTCACAATCTGTTGTTTGGGCGCTCAGGAAGGGCGGATCTAGATCGTCGGTTATGGAGAATATAATCAAAAAGCTTTACTTGCGTAAGCTATGACTTCTTCAGGAACAGCCTGTCTGAATGTACAATGGGTAGCCTCAGAGGAAAGCCCTGCTGACTTCCCGTCACGATAGGAATCAAGCTCCCCACTCATCGCTACTACTATAGCAGCCCTCTCATCCCCTATGCCTGATGTCAACAATCTTGACACTTTCAACCACATACGATCAGTATCATCCAACGATGCTTACCAAGCAACCAACATCCTGGAACTAGCTTTCTCATCAAACCAATCCATCAATGAAGACGACACGTTGTACTTAATATAACAGCGGTTTACATACATGGCTATATATACAGGCTTCACCTGCTTAAATGCCATTCGTTAACATCATTTTTGCTTAAATATTAATTGTGATTCTAATTTATATTATTATTATTATAATATTTATAACCACTTTTGATTGATTTAATACTAAAAAGGCGTGCCCGGAAGCTCATAAAAAGCCGAAAAGCACCCCCCAAAATATGTGAAGCTCAAAAACACGGTAGAAATTTGTTATGCCTCGTAAGTGTGCCTGCAACGTATGCACTGTTACTTCTTACATTGTTTAATATTATTTTTTTGAAGATTAAAACATATTAGTTTGAATCAGTTGGTAATTTTTGTTAGATTTTTTTTCATGATGATCTATTTGTAAAATTGATGATTTTATTATATTGTGCATAATAAAATTGTTCAAATACGACCATGTTTTTCAATTACGACAGTGTGAAACTCAAAAACGCAGAAAAAACTGTTATTCTATTTGTACTGCACTAGGAAAAATCAATACTGGAAAAAAATATTTTTGATACCGCAAAAATTAAAAGGCAAAATTGCGAAAATAATGGTATTTGATCCATAATAAAGCGTTAGGGACTCATTAAAATTGAAATCCTAAAAAAATATTTTGGTATGAAAATCAAAAACTCAAAATGCAAAAAACATGAAACGCAAAAACTAAAATTTTAATGAAATTTGATTAATTAATTCGCTTTTTACATGTTTGGGCTATTCACTCCTAATTGGTATTAAACGCAACTCAGTAGTCAGTGTGTCTCCTACTCGGGGGGGGGGGGGGGGGGGGGTAGGAACCAAGCGGTTCCAAAAAATCGACCGAGGGCAGGTATTCGAGGGGGGTAGGTATAGTTATGGGGGGTATTTTAAAAAGGAGGGTAACTATAGCAGTCAAAGTGGGTAATTTATTTAACAAGAATATAATATTTTTCTCAATTTTTTACACGTCTACACACAAAACATATATAACACTGGTCGACAAAAAATGACTACATATTTTAGACTTGAACAATTTTTTAGCGCAGTTTTTTCTGCTAAACATCATGGTGCTTTTCGTTTTTTCCTATCTGATCTAGTTTTTAATTTATTTAAACATCATGGTGCTTTCCGTTTTTTTTACCTGATTTAGTTTTCATTTTATTTGCTATTAAAGTTGTCAAAAAGTACCTTTTTGGCATATTTTTACCTAAATTTACTATATCAAAGAATTATTTAAAAATAAAAATTTTTATATGCAAATGTAGATTAAGAAGTGATTTTATAATACTATTTTTTTTTAATTATAGATTTTTTATTTTTTATATATGAGCAAGATAAAATTAATTAAAACTTCTCTTCGTAACAAAATGGGAGATATGTTTTTACAAAATCTCCTTTTGTTAAAATCTGAAGAGGACGTTTTATTGCAATTAGATAATGATTTAATTACGATAATTTCAAACATTTATATCATTATAATAATTCATTATAATAAATAAAATTGAATTGATTTGAAGTGGCTGCTTATAACACAGGTCAACAATTTTTTGAAAGTTATGAGTTAACTTACATAAATCAAACCTGCCAACTTAGGGAATATCAAATCTGTTTACCGTTTTTCTTAATCAAACTTAGTTAGTTAGTTATAAACATTAAAAAATTTAGAAAAAAAGGTCAAAAAACCAAAAAAGATTCAAAAACGAAAATAAATTGAAATTTTATTTTTGCATATTTACAATATTTAAACTGTTAGATTCAAACTTCAAATAATATTTTCATTAAAAATCGATAATATAATGTTTCGTATTTAAGTTTAGACGCGAAATATTTTGTATTTAAATGCCGATGTAAGAGCTTGATATATTAATAAAATTTATTTTTTATTGTTTGTGAATAAAAATACAAGGGATTTTTATATGCAAAAAAGATTTAAATTTTTTCTTTTTAGGGTATATTAAGATCTGTGAATGTGGTCAAAAAAGGTCATTTTTCGTTATAGACGGATCTAAGGAGCCAAAGACGGAAGAAACTATGAAAAACAAAAAATATATATGAGATTAGGCCATCATGAGGATGCATTCTTTTATGTTTCATAAAACGCTTCTGTTGATATTTGTTGACCTGTGTAATCTGACAAAAAAATTTGTAGGGGAGGGGGGGATAAAGTTACCCCCGAAGTTTTGCAGAAGGGGGTAGCTTTTCCATGAAATTTGGGGAGTAGGAGACGCTGCTAAGATATTTAAGCAAAAATTTAAAAAAAAATTTATGTGTTTAAAGCGCCTAGAAACAGTTGTCTAGAGGTGCGTCACGAACAGGCCTTAATCATAAATTAATTTACATAATGTTATTTTATATGCAAGCGGACACTTTTCTAAATTTAAGAGCCCAGCCATTTTTAGATGGGCAAAGCGGCTAACCTGGTCAAACCTAACTAAACTCGAAATTAGGAGGACGCTGGGCAGTTATTATTAATATCAATGAAATAAATTCGCCTGAAAAGGAGGGGGCTTGAGCTAGGTTTGACCTCCCCGGGCTATGGCTCTGCCCCTATGTTCCATTGGCGTATCCTAATAATGCAAAAGGCATGAATATGTCCCAAAATTAGGGTAAAAATAAAATTTTTTAATTTTTTTTATTCAAAAGTAATACTGGTCCCAAACTTTTGAATTTATACACTTGTTAACATTATTCAGTTCTATGTTATATAATTTTTCAAAAAATTAAAAGATACGTTTTTTGAATTATTTATATTTTAACTTGACTTTAATTTTTTGGTAACTTAAAAATATTTTTTTTATTGTTTGCATCTAAGGCAGCCCACATTAAGATTTTCAAAAAAAAACTAGACTTTAGCTATAATCAAGGATTGGAACTCATTGAAAAAAGCTGGTACTAAGTTCCGAGTTCTCGAGATAATTTTCAAAAGAGCTGGAACTAAGTTCTTGGAAGTACCGACGAGTTCCAAAATATCGGAACTCAAGTTCCAGTTTTTTATTCCAAGATACAAAAAAAGATATATTAAACATTGCACATTCAATTTATTAAACCATATAAAATGTAAAAATTTAATTATTAAGCTTAAAATTGATTCCAACAAAAAGAATATAATTTAAATATCATCCTTTAGCCGATTTCTTTGGGAATCTAAGATAAAGTTTTATAAGAATATAATCTCTCCACACTGACCTCGGTCAAGGGGACCGATACAACAGTAAAGCTAAGTTTGTTAGTAGCGAAAATTCAGCTTTGTTGGCTACCCACCAGTTTCTAATATTTTCATCCGCAAAAACGCGGCAAAAATTTAAAATTTTTATGTCTAATTGCTTGTATATCAGGACGGCTTTTGAGTCATCATGGTTATAACATATTTCTTCGGCCTTTAAAACATTCTCTAAAAAAGAAAATTCTCCTGTCATCTTCCAAAAGAATATAAAATAATTTCCTCCTCGTGATTACCTAAATTTTTGCTTTGAAGAGATAGGGATTTTGATAGAACAATTTTCAGAAACTTTTTAGCCTTCTCGCATTTGTTATTATTTAATTAAAAGTAGAATCTTTTATCTAGAAACAGGCCACAATTTACTATGTCAATATCCAAAAGCTGGAATTCTCTTTGTTCAATAAAATGCAAAAGGGATAAAGAAAAAAAGCGGTTGATTGGGTTTTTAACTCTGCTTTGCAGAAACAATATTTTGTAATATAATTGCAAACATCTAAAGTTTGAGCCTGAAGCTCTTTTGTTAAGATTGCTGCGGGGTTTAATGTTTCAAAAATTTTTTGAAAAATATTCCAAATATCATCGGGTATTTCCAACTCACTTAAAATATTTTTGTGTTGATCAAAAATCTCAATTTAATTAATCTTTCTATACAGGTGTAAATCCAGTTCCAGCTCGTTTGATGCATAAGTATGGATTAAGGGAGGGTTTAACATTGCTGATAAAATAGCCCTTAAGCTTAGCAGCCAAGTCTTGATACCTTCATTGCTAAAGTTATTTCAGATGTGCTGACTTGGAAAGAGTTAACTGCTAATTGAACCACGTGCGCAGCACAGTTGAGATCAATGATGATTGACGAGTTGAAATCATATATTTCACAAACCTCGTAAGAATCATCTAATATTAGTTATTTTAAAAATAATTCTATTTTGATTGAAAAATTACAATAGGTATAAACCGCCTATTTGCTTGGTTCAAGCTAGGGTTATAAAATAGTTTACAAATATAAAAATTTATTCTTTTTTTTTTCAAACCAGTTTTAGACGCTGATCATAAATCTGATAATAATTTTATTGAATTATCACTTTGTAATAAAACAATGATAATAATCGCAAAAGTACTAAACCGCCAATTTGCCTGGGTCAAGCTAGGGTTATAAAAGTTCAAGATTATAAAAACTTTTTATTCTTCAACAGTTTTAAAGGCAGTTTACCATTATTTAGAAAAAATATAGTTTAATATAGTATAATTTGATTTGAAATAAATCGCGATGGAACTCGAGAATAGAACTCGAGTTCCTCGAGTTCTACTACCTTGGTACTAAGTTCCAAGTTCCGAGTTCCATTTAAAAAAAAAGACAAGTTCTTCGAGTTCCGAGTTCTGGAACTAGTTCCAATCCTTGGCTATAATACTTTTTACAATGCATGCGGGCAAAGTTGCCTCAAATTTTTTTTGCAAAAAAATGAAAAGTATTTTCGCTTATAAATCGGTCAATAATCATTTCCGGTCAAATAATTTAGGCTTATATTAGCACCTAAAAGTGTACCAATTTTCAGCCAAATCTAAGACTTGAGGGTAGAGAATTCGTCGATTTGAGGTGGAAGAAAAATTATTTTGAGTTTATTAAATAAATTGGGTCCTCCATGTCTATAGATGTAAAAAAAAAAGGTAACATTACTCAAATTACCCACAATTAAGTATCACTCTATTCATACTAGGATAAGAGTTCAACTAATGTAATAAAGCACAAAATGAAGACAAAGCAATGTATATGACTCAGCCGGATTAATGTGAAATCAGCAGCTGATATGGCGAATCAAATAGTAAAAATTCGATAAACATTATTGCGACAATAATTACACTAGATGTAATTAAGTAGTGTCGGCCAATAGGTCGCAAATATATTTAGCTTGATTCGCCTAGTTATGTATATAACACTAAGGTGAAAATACTAATATTTGTCAAATTTTACAAGCAAAAAGCTTAATACGCTAGCACAAAAAACTAATTCAGTTTAATTTGATAACATTATATTTTTAGTAATATAAAAATAGATCAAATTTGATAGTTTTAGCCAAATAATTCATTAGATAAGTTCTAAATTATTTGTTACCGCACTCACCACGGGGAGGTAACTATCAAGAGTGCGTTCGGGCCTTGTTGTCAACTGACCCCGCCCACTCCCCTCCCCAGAACCCTCTTTTTACGAGACATAGATAAGTAACAAGGCCCAGGTCTCAAAAACTCTTGTGACACAGCAAGTTGTGACAACAATGCGTTTTTCACCTCGAAATTTACTAAATGGTAGGAAAGCTGTTTACAACTGTTGGGAACGCCACATGTTAACTTCCATCTAAATATGTTAAAGAAACAACATAATATAGTTTTTTTATCCAACTCAATCGATCAGTTGTAATCTTGCATGAACGGTAATATGTGAATAATATTTTTAAGGGCCAACTTCAGGTAATTAAGATAAAAATAACATTATAAAAATCATCTAAACATTATGTTATTATTTAAACATATAAAAAGATATATAAAATAACATTTTTTTTAAACCATTTAAAAAATTTATTTGAATGATTTGTATTATAAAACATTAATGCAATTGAATATGCAAATCATTAAACAAATACGAATAATAAAAAAAACAAAAACAAATTAAAAAAGTTTTGGGACCGAGAAAAAGGAATTATTTTATAAAGGTGCCCCCAAACCGAACATCGCAAGAACCTCCAGCTTACAGTGGAAAGATGGGGAATAACTGATCGATAAAAGAAAATATATATTATAACTAAATAAAAATATTTAAACAAAATAATAACCAATCTTAGACACTTGCGACCCTGGATCGGTCTAATGATATTAGCGGTGAATTAAAGGACCAACTTCCAGGAGTTAAAAAAGAAACAACACTATGTATAGTTATTATTAACCATCAAATAGAAATAAACACTAAGCGTAATAAATCATAATATTTACGGAAATGCATTATTAAGAAATCATTAAATTAACATTACAGCAAAGCATTTGAGACACAAAATCATTAACAAAGTTGAAAATACAATAAGGAGAATTAATAATAAATTTAAATTCTCACCAATCATTTAAAATGATCCTTAATTTTAGTAAATTAGGTAAAGATCTAATATACGTGGATATATTAAATCAAATGACACAACGATCAGACGCACGTACATTAAAAAATATTTTTAAATTGACTTGACATGCAATAAGATATAGATATAATTTAGCCATTTGTGTTTGTCGTTTGCCGCGCGGCGTGAGGAAAAGTGGAAGCAATTGACGAGTGTCGAGTTGAGTCATCCGATCCATTAAAAAAATATAAATAAATATTGATTAGTGGATTATGGAGGTAAATATATAAAATATAGTATTATAATTTAGTTTTTAATTTTTTTATTGAATACACATGATAATATAAAATATATGTAACAACAAATTTTTTTTGTTTTTTTATATATGCAAGAATATAAATAGTATATAAATATCAGAATAATATTTTTTTAAATTGTTAAAGTTTTTTGTTTTTTTGCGGTTATTTGTATATGCATCAATATATAATATATGTTTAATCAAATAATATTTATTTAAATTGTTAAATTTTTTTTATATATGCAATATAATATATGTTTAATAAAATAATATTTATTTGTAATGTTAAATTTTTCTGTTTTTTTTTGGATTTTTTGTATATGCATAAATAAATAATATATGTTTAATATAATAATATTTTTTTAAATTGTTAAAATTTTTTGTTTTTTTTTTGATTTTTTGTATATGCATAAATATATAAAACATATAACAAAATAATATTTTTTTTTATTTTTTTTTAGATTTTTTGTATATGCATGTATATATAATAAATGTGTAACAATAACATTTTTTTAAATTGTTAAAATTTTTTGAATTTTTTTGTATTTTTTAATATGCATGAATAAAATAATTATGGTATTAATGATAAAAAACTTGCCTTATATGGATTGATAATAGACCAACTCTTCCTTTTCGTGCCACGACTGTTCCATTTCGAGGGCCGTTGTTTCCTTCTTAAATAGTCGATATTCCTTCAAGGGGTTTTCTAATTTTTTTGAAATGGCTATAAATAAAATCAAAAAGCGTCGAATATTTAAATGAAAAGAAACAAATTTATCTTTGAATTATCGGCTAACCTGCTCTCGTCCATTTTTGTCTCATTTCCACTATAGTCCATTCTTTTTTAAATTTATGAACTTCAGCAACACCGAATTTTAACGTTTTGGGTGTAACTATATAAGCATAAACATTTATGGTTAAATATTAAAATTAAAACTCAAAGGAGACTTTGTGCACTTAACAAAGGTCAACATTGAAACCTGAGCTAATTTCAGAGACCAATCTGTCTGCCATAGTATGTCAAATCCGTTAAATGATTTTTCTAATCTCAAACTTTTTGAAGCCCTCTATAAAATGAAAATTTAAAAAAAAATGAAATACAAAAAAAGAATTAAAAAAAAACTTAAATTATTCTTTTATTTAAAAGAGTGAACTCTTTTATTCAAACTTTTAATGATATTTTTAACTGAATAATGTATTTTATCCTATTCAGGTTGGTCTACCAGAAATTTTATATAACCTAAAAGCTGATGTAAAAGCTTGATATTAAGATAAGAATTAAAATTGCAATTAAATTTGGGCAAATTGCCATTTTATCGGTATACGCCTAAAGAAATAGCCAGAGGCTAAAAAAACTTCGAAAAAGGAAAAATATTCATGAGATAAGGCTATCATGACACCCCAGTGTCATAATTTTCTTAACAATGATTTTTGTCGACCTTTTTTATACTATAGATTTGTAATTTTAGATATTTACTGTAAGGATAGTAGTGGATTATGCTTCCGGGGACGGCACAACCGGCGTAGGCAGCCCCGTTGTGAGCCTTATTTATATCTTCTTGTGTTGGTATCAGACGGTCATTTAAGGATTCATTTGGCTTAGATTTGGTTAAAAGTGGAAAATGTGTTTCCAAAAGAGGTAAATCATAATTTTTAATTGGCTTCGATTCGGTTATGATTGGAATATCTGATTCCACCAAAGATAGTTTTGGGTACATATGATCACCATTATCTTTAACTGGTTTAACATCGGACTTGGTAAAATCCCAATATTCTATTAAATAGGGAATTTTTTATTTTGTAACTTAAATTGTTATAGGATTAACAAACACAATCAATTGTTTGGAGAGTGGGGGGAGGGGGGAAGGGCTGGATGAAAGCATATTTTAAAAAGCAGGTTATGATTTGCTGTATTAATGTAATAGGCAAGAAAAGTTGATTTAAGCAAATTTATGGCTAGTTGAAAATTCAACATAAAATTTGCTTTTATAGTTTAAATATACCACATAAAATTGTCTTTATAAAAAGGGGCAAACTTTCCGCTCCCCCCTCCTCCCTTTCTTTTACACCAGATTAAGGCGCTTACCGGTGTCACTGCAACCACGTTTATGGACTATATTTACAAAACCACATAAAAGCTAACTCTAATTTTTATTTAAGTCAGATTAGATAAATTGGTAATGGCATTTTATAAAAACCAGACCCTTTTTTTAAAATCCTTATAAAAGGCCAAATTAAAGAATATTCTACTAAATTCATGGAATTTGCGCTACTGGACAAACCAAGCTAAAATTTTTTGAAGCAAGCAATAATAAATCATTATCCTAAAATAAAAACATATATGCCTTAAGAAAAAATTAAAGATATACGAATTTTAAACAACAATGCTTCCAATAGACAATTGGATCAGGACAATTTGATATATAAGTGTCCTATATTCAATTACTGGACCTTAGCGAGGGTAGGACCAATATGCTTAAAAATACCTTATTTATGTTAAAAGGCTAAGATGTCAAGAGCAATTTAAATTTCATTGCGGTCAATCACTACTGTGCAACCAGGTTATTAAAAAATATTTATCTAGCGACCATGTCAAAATGATATTCTGAATAATAAAATCTTAAATACCGTCTTTATTCATCAAATTTATTTGACTTTTCATGGTGCAGTTCTGACATTGGGCAATGGATTTATCAGTAAGCTCATTTGGCACTACATCGGTGGGCATATCAAAATGCTGGCCATCTAGCATGCGAGACAAGAGTTGTAAATATAAAATCTTCATACAAATAAGTTGAGTCGTAAACTTAAAAAAAATATGGGGTGTTTTTTGCGAACAAAATTATTACGCAAGATATTTACTGATAATATGGAGACAATAAGAAGGCCGGGACCCTTCCATTCCCCAAATTTTAGGCCCTCGTATTAAAGAGATTTCTATAGAATTGACCCTTAAAATAATAGGATTGGGGGCCGACCCTTGATTTGGTGGAAAGTAAATCTAATAATTACCCCCACAAACATAATCACCACTTGCTTCACCGCCAGTTTGAACTTTACCCTTTTCTTCCGTAGTAATTTTCCCATTCGACTTTGAATACTTTTTATTCTTGGGTAGTCCTATAAATAATTCGATCATATTCGAGTTTTTGGCCGTTTTATTTAAGTTAATTTTAACAATTTACTTATGCAGCAACATAACATAGTAATAAATTTAGCAATTTTCATGTTACGTTAAATTTTTTTTTGATTCAAAGGCAATAATCACGATAAATTTATTTGTGTTCTAAAAAATGACGTAATATGTTTTTGTTTTTCAGTAAACAAATTGCATTCGTAATCAAAAATTGCAACTAATACTATTTAATTTAACTTGGGGAAAGGAATTCAACTGAAACGGAACACTAGTTTTTCTGATAAGGTCAGACGGGTGTTTTATTGCTCTAGGGTACTAGTTCGGGCGCGAGCTAGATTTTCTTTGGCCGGCAGCAGGGTTAACAATTTTTTTAAATAGAATTATCCTAATTATTTTTCATATTATCCTACGCCGGCACGCATATTAACAAAAAGGGCTGCGCTTGCGCAACATGTAAGGTCCATATCGGATAGCTGACAGAGTCGCCTTTACATGGATATTAAGCTGCATATATGAAAACATTTGGGCTTTAGGGCCAGCTGGAGATCGTTATTGATCAAGATTTTATATATTTTTTAAGGTTTTCAAAACTGTTGTATGTTTTATATAAAGCCCTATAAGGTAGTAAAAAATTGTCATCTGAACTAAACAAGGTTTCATCATCATCCTCATCACTTTTTTCAACGTCGTCCTCCGGATAGTTACAGAAACTATCTGGAGTATTTTGATTCTAGAATTTAAAAAAATATTAACCATCCAATTATTGGGTAGAAATGATTTCATCTATTAAAGCTTGGCGGAAAAACGGAATAAACATTTTCATTTCTTCAGAAATCAAATAAGGGTCAAGGTCGTAAAAAGCACATATCTCGTTTATATTTTCCACATTTACTTCATTGTATTTTTTTAATGAAGCTGGGGGGGGGGGGTAGGAACCAAGCGGTTCCAAAAAATCGGCCGAGGGGGGGTAGGTATAGTTATGGGGGGTATTTTAAATGGAGGGTAACTATAGCAGTCAAAGTGGGTAATTTATTTAATAAGAATATAATTTTTTTCTATGGACAAATCCTATTCTAGCCGCCTCTAAGCTCGCTCACACCTCCGAGCCACCTTCATCCATACTAAAAATTCGTAGTGGTTAACAACAACAACAACACTGGTCGACAAAAAATGACTACCTATTTTAGACTAAAAACTTTGAACATTTTTTTAGCGCAATTTTTTCTGCTAAACATCATGGTGCTTTCCGTTTTTTCCTATCTGATCAAGTTTTAATTTATTTAAACATCATGGTGCTTTCCGTTTTTTACCTGATCTAGTTTTCATTTTATTTGCTATTAAAGTTGTCAAAAAGTACCTTTTTGGCATATTTTTACCTAAATTTACTATATCAAAAAATTATTTAATATAAAAATTTTTATATGTAAATGTAGGTTAAGAATTGATTTTAAATAATACTATTTTTTTTAATTATAGCTTTTTTATTTTTTATATATTTAAGATTGGAAAAAATTTTAAACGCACCTATAAAAATTTTTTTTAAGAATATTTAAATTTTTTTTATAGTATTCTAAAACATTAAAAATATAATATATTGTGTTGCTAGATCGAAAAAATGCTAAATAAATAAAAGAAAGTGTAACAATATACTCTTAAGCTATATTTTTATATAATAAAAATAAAATATTAAATATATGTAAAATGTTACAATTAATTTAAATTATTTAAAATTACCAAGTTTTCAAAATTTGTTTACCCATTTTTGGTACCCCTTGTTAACCAAAATTTTCGACTTGGAAATTATCACTATTTGTGTATGCCTTCCAATAATGTCCAATCAATACAAAGTTTCATGCCGGACATCCCATTGCGCAGGCAGAAAAATCCGAAGTGACAAATTTAAGAGTCACTGTCTAAAGGTTCACCCTTCCCTTAAATGGGAAGCAATTAAAAATCTATACACGACGATACTTTACAATTTTATAAAGGAGTCTCGTATTTTACCACAGCTTCATTAAAAAAATACAATGAAGTAAATGTGGAAAATATAAACGAGATATGTGCTTTTTACGACCTTGACCCTTATTTGATTTCTGAAGAAATGAAAATGTTTATTCCGTTTTTCCGCCAAGCTTTAATAGATGAAATCATTTCTACCCAATAATTGGATGGTTAATATTTTTTTAAATTCTAGAATCAAAATACTCCAGATAGTTTCTGTAACTATCCGGAGGACGACGTTGAAAAAAGTGATGAGGATGATGATGAAACCTTGTTTAGTTCAGATGACAATTTTTTACTACCTTATAGGGCTTTATATAAAACATACAACAGTTTTGAAAACCTTAAAAAATATATAAAATCTTGATCAATAACGATCTCCAGCTGTAGCGTTGAGATATCAATGAGCAGGATAAAATTAATTAATCGTAACATGGGAGATATGTTTTTACAAAATCTCCTTTTGTTAAAATCTGAAGAGGACGTTTTATTGCAATTAGATAATGATTTAACTACAATAATTTTAAACATTTCTATCATTATAATAATTCATTATAATAAATAAAATTGAATTGATTTAAAGTGGCTGCTTATAACACAGGTCAACAATTTTTTGAGAGTTATGAGTTAACTACATAGATCAAACCTGCCAACTTAGGGAATATCAAATCTGTTTACCGTTTTTCTTAATCAAACTTAGTTAGTTATAAACATTGAAAATTTTAGAAAAAAGGTCAAAAAACCAAAAAAGATTCAAAAACGAAAATAAATTGAATTTTTATTTTTGCATATTTACCATATTTAAACTGTTAGATTCAAACTTCAAATAATATTTTCATTAAAAATTGATAATATAATGTTTCGTGTTTAAGTTTGGACGCGAAATATTTTGTATTTAAATGCCGATGTAAGAGCTTGATATATTAATAAATTTTATTTTTTATTATTTGCGAATAAAAATATAAGTTACAAGGGATTTTTATTTACAAAAAAGATTTAAATTTTTTCTTTTTAGGTTATATTAAGATCTGTGAATATGGTCAAAAAAGGTCATTTTTCGTTATAGACGGATCTAAGAAGCCAAAGACGGAAGAAACTATGAAAAACAAAAAATATATATGAGATTAGGCCATCTTTAGGATGCATTCTTTTATGTTTTCCTAAAACGCTTCTGTTGATATTTGTTGACCTGTGTAATTAGACAAAAAATTTGGTGGGGGAGGGGGGGATAAAGTTACCCCCGAAGTTTTGCAGAAGGGGGTAGCTTTTCCATGAAATTTGGGGAGTAGGAGACGCTGCTAAGATATTTAAGCAAAAATTTAAAAAAAAATTTATGTGTTTAAAGCGCCTAGAAACAGTTGTCTAGAGGTGCGTCACGAACAGGCCCTTATAGATTAATTTACATAAAGTTATTTTATATGCAAGCGGACACTTTTCTAAATTTAAGAGCCCAGCCATTTTAGATGGG
This sequence comes from Acutogordius australiensis, assembly GCA_030555515.1. Taxonomy (NCBI): domain Eukaryota; kingdom Metazoa; phylum Nematomorpha; class Gordioida; order Gordea; family Gordiidae; genus Acutogordius; species Acutogordius australiensis. The sequence goes on along the minus strand of CM060245.1, from coordinate 16,220,460 downwards.
CAAAGCGGCTAACGTGGTCAAACCTAACTAAACTCGAAATTTAGAGGACGCTGGGCAGTTATTATTAATATCAATGAAATAAATTCGCCTGAAAAGGAGGGGGCTTGAGCTAGGTTTGACCTCCCCGGGCTATGGCTCTGCCCCTATGTTCCATTGGTGTATCCTAATAATGCAAAAGGCAAAAATATGTCCCAAAATTAGGGTAAAAATAAAATTTTTTAATTTTTTTATTCAAAAGTAATACTGGTCCCAAACTTTTGAATTTATACACTTGTTAACATTATTCAGTTCTATGTTATATAATTTTTCAAAAAATTAAAAGATACGTTTTTTGAGTTATTTATATTTTAACTTGACTTTAATTTTTTGGTAACTTAAAAATATTTTTTTTATTGTTTGCATCTAAGGCAGCCCACATAAAGATTTTAAAAAAACTAGACTTTAGCTATAATACTTTTTACAATGCATGCGGGCAAAGTTGCCTCAAATTTTTTTTGCAAAAAAATGAAAAGTATTTTTGCTTATATCTCGGTCAATAATCATTTCCGGTCAAATAATTTAGGCTTATATTAGCACCTAAAAGTGTACCAATTTTCAGTTATATCTAAGACTTGAGAGTAGTCGTCGATTTGAGGTGGAAGAAAAATTATTTTGAGTTTATTAAATAAATTGGGTCCTCCATGTCTATAGATGTAAAAAAAGGTAACATTACTCAAATTACCCACAATTAAGTACCACTCTATTCATACTAGGATAAGAGTTCTACTAATGTAATAAAGCACAAAATGAAGACAAAGAATGTATATGACTCAGCCGGATGTGAAATCAGCAGCTGACATGGCGAATCAAATAGTAAAAATTCGATAAACATTATTGCGACAATAATAATTACACTAGATGTAAATAAGTATTGTCGGCCAATAGGTCGCAAATATATTTAGCTTGATTCGCCTAGTTATGTATATAACACTAAGGTGAAAATACTGGTATTTGTCAAATTTTACAAGCAAAAAGCTTAATACGCTGGCACAAAAAACTAATTCAGTTTAATTTGATAACATTATATTTTTAGTAATATGAAAATAGATCAAATTTGATAGTTTTAGCCAAATAATTCATTAGATAAGTTCTAAATTATTTGTTACCGCACTCACCACGGGGAGGTAACTATCTAGAGTGCGTTCAGGCCTTGTTGTCAACTGACCCCGCCCACTCCCCTCCCCAGAACCCTCTTTACGAGACATAGATAAGTAACAAGGCCCAGGTCTCAAAAACTCTTGTGACACAGCAAGTTGTGACAACAAGCGTTTTTCACCTCGAAATTTACTAAATGGTAAGAAAGCTGTTTACAACCTTTGGGAACGCCACATGTGATATCCATCTAAATATGTAAAAGAAACAACATAATATAGTTTTTGTATCCAGCTTAATCGATCAGTTATAATCTTAAGGGCCAACTTCTGGTAATTATGATAAAAATAACAATATAAAAATCATCTAAACATTATGTTATTATTTAAACATATAAAAAGATATATAAAATAACATTTTTTTTAAACCTAAAAAAAAATTATTTGAATGATTTGTATTATAAAACATTAATGTAATTGAATATGTAAATCATTAAACAAATACGAATAATAATAAAAAAAAACAAAAACAAATAAAAAAAAGTTTTGGGACCGAGAAAAAGGAATTGTTTTATAAAGGTGCCCCCAAACCAAACATAGCAAGAACCTCCAGCTTACAGTCTAAAGATGGGGAATAACTGATCGATAAAAGAAAATATATTTTATAACTAAATAAAAATATTTAAAAAATAATAACCAATCTTAGACACTTGCGACCCTGGATCGGTCTAATGATATTAGCGGTAATTAAAGGACCAACTTCCAGGAGTTAAAAAAGAAACAACACTATGTATAGTTATTATTAACCATCAAATAGAAATAAACACTAAGCGTAATAAATCATAATATTTACGGAAATGCATTATTAGGAAATCATTAAATTAACATTACAGCAAAGCATTTGAGACACAAAATCATTAACAAAGTTGAAAATACAATAAGGAGAATTAATAATAAATTTAAATTCTCACCAATCATTTAAAATGATCCTTAATTTTAGTAAATTAGGTAAAGATCTAATATACGTGGATATATTAAATCAAAAATGACACAACGATCAGACGACACACGTACATTAAAAAAAATATTTTTAAATTGACTTGACATGCAATAAGATATAGATATAATTTAGCCATTTGTGTTTGTCCTTTGCCGCGCGGCGTGAGGAAAAGTGGAAGCAATTGACGAGTGTCGAGTTGAGTCATCCGATCCATTAAAAAAATATAAATAAATATCGATTAGTGGATTATGGAGGTAAATATAAATGTAGTATTATAATTTAGTTTTTAATTTTTTTTTTGAATACACATGATAATATAAAATATATGTAGCAACAAATTTTTTTGTTTTTTTATATATGCAAGAATATAAATAGTATATAAATATCAGAATAATATTTTTTTCAATTGTTAAAGTTTTTTGTTTTTTTGCGGTTATTTGTATATGCATCAATATATAATATATGTTTAATCAAATAATATTTATTTAAATTGTTAAATTTTTTATATATGCAATATAATATATGTTTAATAACATAATATTTATTTGTAATGTCAAATTTTTCTGTTTTTTTTTGGATTTTTTGTATATGCATAAATAAATAATATATATTTAATATAATAATATTTTTTTAAATTGTTAAAATTTTTTGTTTTTTTTTTGGATTTTTTGTATATGCATAAATATATAAAACATGTAACAAAATATTTTTTTATTATTTTTTTAGATTTTTTGTATATGCATGTATATATAATAAATGTGTAACAATAACATTTTTTTAAATTGTTAAAATTTTTTGAATTTTTTTGTATTTTTTAATATGCATGAATAAAATAATTATGGTATTAATGATAAAAAACTTGCCTTATATGGATTGATAATAGACCAACTCTTCCTTTTCGTGCCACGACTGTTCCATTTCGAGGGCCGTTGTTTCCTTCTTAAATAGTCGATATTCCTTCAAGGGGTTTTCTAATTTTTTTGAAATGGCTATAAATAAAATCAAAAAGCGTCGAATATTTAAATGAAAAGAAACAAATTTATCTTTGAATTATCGGCTAACCTGCTCTCGTCCATTTTTGTCTCATTTCCACTATAGTCCATTCTTTTTTAAATTTATGAACTTCAGCAACACCGAATTTTAACGTTTTGGGTGTAACTATATAAGCATAAACATTTATGGTTAAATATTAAAATTAAAACTCAAAGGAGACTTTGCGCACTTAACAAAGGTTAACATTGAAACCTGAGCTAATTTCAGAGACCAATCTGTCTGCCATAGTATGTTATATCAAATCCGTTAAATGATTTTTCTAATCTCAAACTTTTTGAAGCCCTCTATAAAATGAAAATTTTAAAAAAAATGAAATACAAAAAAAGAATTAAAAAAAAAATCTTAAATTATTCTTTTATTTAAAAGAGTGAACTCTTTTATTCAAACTCTTAATGATATTTTTAACTGAATAATGTATTTTATCCTATTCAGGTTGGTCTACCAGAAATTTTATATAACCTAAAAGCTGATGTAAAAGCTTGATATTAAGATAAGAATTAAAATTGCAATTAAATTTGGGCAAATTGCCATTTTATCGGTATACGCCTAAAGAAATAGCCAGAGGCTAAAAAAACTTCGAAAAAGGAAAAATATTCATGAGATAAGGCTATCATGACACCCCAGTGTCATAATTTTCTTAACAATGATTTTTGTCGACCTTTTTTATACTATAGATTTGTAATTTTAGATATTTACTGTAAGGATAGTAGTGGATTATGCTTCCGGGGACGGCACAACCGGCGTAGGCAGCCCCGTTGTGAGCCTTATTTATATCTTCTTGTGTTGGTATCAGACGGTCATTTAAGGATTCATTTGGCTTAGATTTGGTTAAAAGTGGAAAATGTGTTTCCAAAAGAGGTAAATCATAATTTTTAATTGGCTTCGATTCGGTTATGATTGGAATATCTGATTCCACCAAAGATAGTTTTGGGTACATATGATCACCATTATCTTTAACTGGTTTAACATCGGACTTGGTAAAATCCCAATATTCTATTAAATAGGGAATTTTTTATTTTGTAACTTAAATTGTTATAGGATTAACAAACACAATCAATTGTTTGGAGAGTGGGGGGAGGGGGGAAGGGCTGGATGAAAGCATATTTTAAAAGCAGGTTATGATTTGCTGTATTAATGTAATAGGCAAGAAAAAGTTGATTTAAGCAAATTTATGGCTAGTTGAAAATTCAACATAAAATTTGCTTTTATAGTTTAAATATACCACATAAAATTGTCTTTATAAAAAGGGCAAACTTTCCGCTCCCCCCTCCTCCCTTTCTTTTACACCAGATTAAGGCGCTTACCGGTGTCACTGCAACCACGTTTATGGACTATATTTACAAAACCACATAAAAGCTAACTCTAATTTTTATTTAAGTCAGATTAGATAAATTGGTAATGGCATTTTATAAAAACCAGACCCTTTTTTTTAAAATCCTTATAAAAGGCCAAATTAAAGAATATTCTACTAAATTCATGGAATTTGCGCTACTGGACAAACCAAGCTAAAATTTTTTGAAGCAAGCAATAATAAATCATTATCCTAAAATAAAAACATATATGCCTTAAGAAAAAATTAAAGATATACGAATTTTAAACAACAATGCTTCCAATAGACAATTGGATCAGGACAATTTGATATATAAGTGTCCTATATTCAATTACTGGACCTTAGCGAGGGTAGGACCAATATGCTTAAAAATACCTTATTTATGTTAAAAGGCTAAGATGTCAAGAGCAATTTAAATTTCATTGCGGTCAATCACTACTGTGCAACCAGGTTATTAAAAAATATTTATCTAGCGACCATGTCAAAATGATATTCTGAATAATAAAATCTTAAATACCGTCTTTATTCATCAAATTTATTTGACTTTTCATGGTGCAGTTCTGACATTGGGCAATGGATTTATCAGTAAGCTCATTTGGCACTACATCGGTGGGCATATCAAAATGCTGGCCATCTAGCATGCGAGACAAGAGTTGTAAATATAAAATCTTCATACAAATAAGTTGAGTCGTAAACTTAAAAAAAATATGGGGTGTTTTTTGCGAACAAAATTATTACGCAAGATATTTACTGATAATATGGAGACAATAAGAAGGCCGGGACCCTTCCATTCCCCAAATTTTAGGCCCTCGTATTAAAGAGATTTCTATAGAATTGACCCTTAAAATAATAGGATTGGGGGCCGACCCTTGATTTGGTGGAAAGTAAATCTAATAATTACCCCCACAAACATAATCACCACTTGCTTCACCGCCAGTTTGAACTTTACCCTTTTCTTCCGTAGTAATTTTCCCATTCGACTTTGAATACTTTTTATTCTTGGGTAGTCCTATAAATAATTCGATCATATTCGAGTTTTTGGCCGTTTTATTTAAGTTAATTTTAACAATTTACTTATGCAGCAACATAACATAGTAATAAATTTAGCAATTTTCATGTTACGTTAAATTTTTTTTTGATTCAAAGGCAATAATCACGATAAATTTATTTGTGTTCTAAAAAATGACGTAATATGTTTTTGTTTTTCAGTAAACAAATTGCATTCGTAATCAAAAATTGCAACTAATACTATTTAATTTAACTTGGGGAAAGGAATTCAACTGAAACGGAACACTAGTTTTTCTGATAAGGTCAGACGGGTGTTTTATTGCTCTAGGGTACTAGTTCGGGCGCGAGCTAGATTTTCTTTGGCCGGCAGCAGGGTTAACAATTTTTTTAAATAGAATTATCCTAATTATTTTTCATATTATCCTACGCCGGCACGCATATTAACAAAAAGGGCTGCGCTTGCGCAACATGTAAGGTCCATATCGGATAGCTGACAGAGTCGCCTTTACATGGATATTAAGCTGCATATATGAAAACATTTGGGCTTTAGGGCCAGCTGGAGATCGTTATTGATCAAGATTTTATATATTTTTTAAGGTTTTCAAAACTGTTGTATGTTTTATATAAAGCCCTATAAGGTAGTAAAAAATTGTCATCTGAACTAAACAAGGTTTCATCATCATCCTCATCACTTTTTTCAACGTCGTCCTCCGGATAGTTACAGAAACTATCTGGAGTATTTTGATTCTAGAATTTAAAAAAATATTAACCATCCAATTATTGGGTAGAAATGATTTCATCTATTAAAGCTTGGCGGAAAAACGGAATAAACATTTTCATTTCTTCAGAAATCAAATAAGGGTCAAGGTCGTAAAAAGCACATATCTCGTTTATATTTTCCACATTTACTTCATTGTATTTTTTTAATGAAGCTGGGGGGGGGGGGGGGGGGGGGTAGGAACCAAGCGGTTCCAAAAAAACGGCCGAGGGGGGTAGGTATAGTTATGGGGGGTATTTTAAATGGAGGGTAACTATAGCAGTCAAAGTGGGTAATTTATTTAATAAGAATATAATTTTTTTCTATGGACAAATCCTATTCTAGCCGCCTCTAAGCTCGCTCACACCTCCGAGCCACCTTCATCCATACTAAAAATTCGTAGTGGTTAACAACAACAACAACACTGGTCGACAAAAAATGACTACCTATTTTAGACTAAAAACTTTGAACATTTTTTTAGCGCAATTTTTTCTGCTAAACATCATGGTGCTTTCCGTTTTTTCCTATCTGATCAAGTTTTAATTTATTTAAACATCATGGTGCTTTCCGTTTTTTACCTGATCTAGTTTTCATTTTATTTGCTATTAAAGTTGTCAAAAAGTACCTTTTTGGCATATTTTTACCTAAATTTACTATATCAAAAAATTATTTAATATAAAAATTTTTATATGTAAATGTAGGTTAAGAATTGATTTTAAATAATACTATTTTTTTTAATTATAGCTTTTTTATTTTTTATATATTTAAGATTGGAAAAAATTTTAAACGCACCTATAAAAATTTTTTTTAAGAATATTTAAATTTTTTTTATAGTATTCTAAAACATTAAAAATATAATATATTGTGTTGCTAGATCGAAAAATGCTAAATAAATAAAAGAAAGTGTAACAATATACTCTTAAGCTATATTTTTATATAATAAAAATAAAATATTAAATATATGTAAAATGTTACAATTAATTTAAATTATTTAAAATTACCAAGTTTTCAAAATTTGTTTACCCATTTTTGGTACCCCTTGTTAACCAAAATTTTCGACTTGGAAATTATCACTATTTGTGTATGCCTTCCAATAATGTCCAATCAATACAAAGTTTCATGCCGGACATCCCATTGCGCAGGCAGAAAAATCCGAAGTGACAAATTTAAGAGTCACTGTCTAAAGGTTCACCCTTCCCTTAAATGGGAAGCAATTAAAAATCTATACACGACGATACTTTACAATTTTATAAAGGAGTCTCGTATTTTACCACAGCTTCATTAAAAAAATACAATGAAATAAATGTGGAAAATATAAACGGGATGTGTGTTTTTACGACCTTGACCCTTATTTGATTTCTGAAGAAATGAAAATGTTTATTCCGTTTTTCCGCCAAGCTTTAATAGATGAAATCATTTCTACCCAATAATTGGATGGTTAATATTTTTTTAAATTCTAGAATCAAAATACTCCAGATAGTTTCTGTAACTATCCGGAGGACGACGTTGAAAAAAGTGATGAGGATGATGATGAAACCTTGTTTAGTTCAGATGACAATTTTTTACTACCTTATAGGGCTTTATATAAAACATACAACAGTTTTGAAAACCTTAAAAAATATATAAAATCTTGATCAATAACGATCTCCAGCTGTAGCGTTGAGATATCAATGAGCAGGATAAAATTAATTAATCGTAACATGGGAGATATGTTTTTACAAAATCTCCTTTTGTTAAAATCTGAAGAGGACGTTTTATTGCAATTAGATAATGATTTAACTACAATAATTTTAAACATTTCTATCATTATAATAATTCATTATAATAAATAAAATTGAATTGATTTAAAGTGGCTGCTTATAACACAGGTCAACAATTTTTTGAGAGTTATGAGTTAACTACATAGATCAAACCTGCCAACTTAGGGAATATCAAATCTGTTTACCGTTTTTCTTAATCAAACTTAGTTAGTTATAAACATTGAAAATTTTAGAAAAAAGGTCAAAAAACCAAAAAAGATTCAAAAACGAAAATAAATTGAATTTTTATTTTTGCATATTTACCATATTTAAACTGTTAGATTCAAACTTCAAATAATATTTTCATTAAAAATTGATAATATAATGTTTCGTGTTTAAGTTTGGACGCGAAATATTTTGTATTTAAATGCCGATGTAAGAGCTTGATATATTAATAAATTTTATTTTTTATTATTTGCGAATAAAAATATAAGTTACAAGGGATTTTTATTTACAAAAAAGATTTAAATTTTTTCTTTTTAGGTTATATTAAGATCTGTGAATATGGTCAAAAAAGGTCATTTTTCGTTATAGACGGATCTAAGAAGCCAAAGACGGAAGAAACTATGAAAAACAAAAAATATATATGAGATTAGGCCATCTTTAGGATGCATTCTTTTATGTTTTCCTAAAACGCTTCTGTTGATATTTGTTGACCTGTGTAATTAGACAAAAAATTTGGTGGGGGAGGGGGGATAAAGTTACCCCCGAAGTTTTGCAGAAGGGGGTAGCTTTTCCATGAAATTTGGGGAGTAGGAGACGCTGCTAAGATATTTAAGCAAAAATTTAAAAAAAAATTTATGTGTTTAAAGCGCCTAGAAACAGTTGTCTAGAGGTGCGTCACGAACAGGCCCTTATAGATTAATTTACATAAAGTTATTTTATATGCAAGCGGACACTTTTCTAAATTTAAGAGCCCAGCCATTTTAGATGGGCAAAGCGGCTAACGTGGTCAAACCTAACTAAACTCGAAATTTAGAGGACGCTGGGCAGTTATTATTAATATCAATGAAATAAATTCGCCTGAAAAGGAGGGGGCTTGAGCTAGGTTTGACCTCCCCGGGCTATGGCTCTGCCCCTATGTTCCATTGGTGTATCCTAATAATGCAAAAGGCAAAAATATGTCCCAAAATTAGGGTAAAAATAAAATTTTTTAATTTTTTTATTCAAAAGTAATACTGGTCCCAAACTTTTGAATTTATACACTTGTTAACATTATTCAGTTCTATGTTATATAATTTTTCAAAAAATTAAAAGATACGTTTTTTGAGTTATTTATATTTTAACTTGACTTTAATTTTTTGGTAACTTAAAAATATTTTTTTTATTGTTTGCATCTAAGGCAGCCCACATAAAGATTTTAAAAAAAACTAGACTTTAGCTATAATACTTTTTACAATGCATGCGGGCAAAGTTGCCTCAAATTTTTTTTGCAAAAAAATGAAAAGTATTTTTGCTTATATCTCGGTCAATAATCATTTCCGGTCAAATAATTTAGGCTTATATTAGCACCTAAAAGTGTACCAATTTTCAGTTATATCTAAGACTTGAGAGTAGTCGTCGATTTGAGGTGGAAGAAAAATTATTTTGAGTTTATTAAATAAATTGGGTCCTCCATGTCTATAGATGTAAAAAAAGGTAACATTACTCAAATTACCCACAATTAAGTACCACTCTATTCATACTAGGATAAGAGTTCTACTAATGTAATAAAGCACAAAATGAAGACAAAGAATGTATATGACTCAGCCGGATGTGAAATCAGCAGCTGACATGGCGAATCAAATAGTAAAAATTCGATAAACATTATTGCGACAATAATAATTACACTAGATGTAAATAAGTATTGTCGGCCAATAGGTCGCAAATATATTTAGCTTGATTCGCCTAGTTATGTATATAACACTAAGGTGAAAATACTGGTATTTGTCAAATTTTACAAGCAAAAAGCTTAATACGCTGGCACAAAAAACTAATTCAGTTTAATTTGATAACATTATATTTTTAGTAATATGAAAATAGATCAAATTTGATAGTTTTAGCCAAATAATTCATTAGATAAGTTCTAAATTATTTGTTACCGCACTCACCACGGGGAGGTAACTATCTAGAGTGCGTTCAGGCCTTGTTGTCAACTGACCCCGCCCACTCCCCTCCCCAGAACCCTCTTTACGAGACATAGATAAGTAACAAGGCCCAGGTCTCAAAAACTCTTGTGACACAGCAAGTTGTGACAACAAGCGTTTTTCACCTCGAAATTTACTAAATGGTAAGAAAGCTGTTTACAACCTTTGGGAACGCCACATGTGATATCCATCTAAATATGTAAAAGAAACAACATAATATAGTTTTTGTATCCAGCTTAATCGATCAGTTATAATCTTAAGGGCCAACTTCTGGTAATTATGATAAAAATAACAATATAAAAATCATCTAAACATTATGTTATTATTTAAACATATAAAAAGATATATAAAATAACATTTTTTTTAAACCTTAAAAAAAAATTATTTGAATGATTTGTATTATAAAACATTAATGTAATTGAATATGTAAATCATTAAACAAATACGAATAATAATAAAAAAAAACAAAAACAAATAAAAAAAAGTTTTGGGACCGAGAAAAAGGAATTGTTTTATAAAGGTGCCCCCAAACCAAACATAGCAAGAACCTCCAGCTTACAGTCTAAAGATGGGGAATAACTGATCGATAAAAGAAAATATATTTTATAACTAAATAAAAATATTTAAAAAATAATAACCAATCTTAGACACTTGCGACCCTGGATCGGTCTAATGATATTAGCGGTAATTAAAGGACCAACTTCCAGGAGTTAAAAAAGAAACAACACTATGTATAGTTATTATTAACCATCAAATAGAAATAAACACTAAGCGTAATAAATCATAATATTTACGGAAATGCATTATTAGGAAATCATTAAATTAACATTACAGCAAAGCATTTGAGACACAAAATCATTAACAAAGTTGAAAATACAATAAGGAGAATTAATAATAAATTTAAATTCTCACCAATCATTTAAAATGATCCTTAATTTTAGTAAATTAGGTAAAGATCTAATATACGTGGATATATTAAATCAAAAATGACACAACGATCAGACGACACACGTACATTAAAAAAAATATTTTTAAATTGACTTGACATGCAATAAGATATAGATATAATTTAGCCATTTGTGTTTGTCCTTTGCCGCGCGGCGTGAGGAAAAGTGGAAGCAATTGACGAGTGTCGAGTTGAGTCATCCGATCCATTAAAAAAATATAAATAAATATCGATTAGTGGATTATGGAGGTAAATATAAATGTAGTATTATAATTTAGTTTTTAATTTTTTTTTTGAATACACATGATAATATAAAATATATGTAGCAACAAATTTTTTTTGTTTTTTTATATATGCAAGAATATAAATAGTATATAAATATCAGAATAATATTTTTTTCAATTGTTAAAGTTTTTTGTTTTTTTGCGGTTATTTGTATATGCATCAATATATAATATATGTTTAATCAAATAATATTTATTTAAATTGTTAAATTTTTTTTATATATGCAATATAATATATGTTTAATAACATAATATTTATTTGTAATGTCAAATTTTTCTGTTTTTTTTTGGATTTTTTGTATATGCATAAATAAATAATATATATTTAATATAATAATATTTTTTTAAATTGTTAAAATTTTTTGTTTTTTTTTGGATTTTTTGTATATGCATAAATATATAAAACATGTAACAAAATATTTTTTTTTATTTTTTTTTAGATTTTTTGTATATGCATGTATATATAATAAATGTGTAACAATAACATTTTTTTAAATTGTTAAAATTTTTTGAATTTTTTTGTATTTTTTAATATGCATGAATAAAATAATTATGGTATTAATGATAAAAAACTTGCCTTATATGGATTGATAATAGACCAACTCTTCCTTTTCGTGCCACGACTGTTCCATTTCGAGGGCCGTTGTTTCCTTCTTAAATAGTCGATATTCCTTCAAGGGGTTTTCTAATTTTTTTGAAATGGCTATAAATAAAATCAAAAAGCGTCGAATATTTAAATGAAAAGAAACAAATTTATCTTTGAATTATCGGCTAACCTGCTCTCGTCCATTTTTGTCTCATTTCCACTATAGTCCATTCTTTTTTAAATTTATGAACTTCAGCAACACCGAATTTTAACGTTTTGGGTGTAACTATATAAGCATAAACATTTATGGTTAAATATTAAAATTAAAACTCAAAGGAGACTTTGCGCACTTAACAAAGGTTAACATTGAAACCTGAGCTAATTTCAGAGACCAATCTGTCTGCCATAGTATGTTATATCAAATCCGTTAAATGATTTTTCTAATCTCAAACTTTTTGAAGCCCTCTATAAAATGAAAATTTTAAAAAAAATGAAATACAAAAAAAGAATTAAAAAAAAAATCTTAAATTATTCTTTTATTTAAAAGAGTGAACTCTTTTATTCAAACTCTTAATGATATTTTTAACTGAATAATGTATTTTATCCTATTCAGGTTGGTATACTAGATCCATATAACCTAAAAGCTGATGTAAAAGCTTGATATTAAGATAAGAAATAAAATTGCAATTGAATTTGGGCAAATTGCCATTTTATCGGTATACGCCTAAAGAAATAGCCAGAGGCTAAAAAAACTTCGAAAAAGGAAAAATATTCATGAGATAAGGCTATCATGACACCCCAGTGTCATAATTTTCTTAACAATGATTTTTGTCGACCTTTTTTATACTATAGATTTGTAATTTTAGATATTTACTGTAAGGATAGTAGTGGATTATGCTTCCGGGGACGGCACAACCGGCGTAGGCAGCCCCGTTGTGAGCCTTATTTATATCTTCTTGTGTTGGTATCAGACGGTCATTTAAGGATTCATTTGGCTTAGATTTGGTTAAAAGTGGAAAATGTGTTTCCAAAAGAGGTAAATCATAATTTTTAATTGGCTTCGATTCGGTTATGATTGGAATATCTGATTCCACCAAAGATAGTTTTGGGTACATATGATCACCATTATCTTTAACTGGTTTAACATCGGACTCGGTAAAATCCCAATATTCTATTAAATAGGGAATTTTTTATTTAGTAACTTAAATTGTTATAGGATTAACAAACACAATCAATTGTTTGGAGAGTGGGGGGGGGGGGGGGGGGGCTGGATGATATTTCAAAAGCAGGTTATGATTTGCTGTATTATTGGAATAGGCAAGAAAAACTTGATTCAAGCAAATTTAGGGCTAGTTGAAAATTCAAAATAAAATCTGCTTTTATATTTTAATACCACATAAAATTGTCTTTATAAAAAGGGCAAACTTCCCGCTCCCCCTCCCCACTCCCCTTCTACCTTTCTTTTACACCAGATTGAGGCGCTTACTGTCACTGCAACCATGTTTATGGACTATATTTACAAAATCACATAAAAGCTAACTCTAATTTTTATTTAAGTCAGATTAGATAAATTGGTAATGCCATTTTATAAAAACCAGACCCTTTTTTTTAAATCCTTATAAAAGGCCAAATTAAAGAATATTCTACTAAATTCATGGAATATGCGCTACTGGACAAACCAAGCTAAAATTTTTTGAAGCAAGCAATAATTAATCATTATCCTAAAATAAAAACATATATGCCTTAAGAAAAAATTAAAGATATACGAATTTTAAACAACAATGCTTCCAATAGACAATTTGATCAGGACAATTTGATATATAAGTGTCCTATATTCAATTACTGGACCTTAGTGAGGGTAGGACCAATATGCTTAAAAATACCTTATTTATGTTAAAAGGCTAAGATGTCAAGAGCAATTTAGATTTCATTGCGGTCAATCACTACTATGCAACCAGGTTATTAAAAAATATTTATCTACCGACCATGTCAAAATGATATTCTGAATAATAAAATCTTAAATACCGTCTTTATTCATCAAATTTATTTGACTTTTCATGGTGCAGTTCTGACATTGGGCAATGGATTTATCAGTAAGCTCATTTGGCGCTACATCGGTGGGCATATCAAAATGCTGGCCATCTAGCATGCGAGACAAGAGTTGTAAATATAAAATCTTCATACAAATAAGTTGAGTCGTAAACTTAAAAAAAATATGGGGTGTTTTTCGCGAACAAAATTATTACGCAAGATATTTACTGATAATATGGAGACAATAGGAAGGCCGGGACCCTTCCATTCCCCAAAATTTAGGCCCTCGTATTAAAGAGATTTCTATAGAATTGACCCTTAAAATAATAGGATTGGGGGCCGACCCTTGATTTGGTGGAAAGTAAATCTAATAATTACCCCCACAAACATAATTACCACTTGCTTCACCGCCAGTTTGAACTTTACCCTTTTCTTCCGTAGTAATTTTCCCATTCGACTTTGAATACTTTTTATTCTTGGGTAGTCCTATAAATAATTCGATCATATTCGAGTTTTTGGCCGTTTTATTTAAGTTAATTTTAACAATTTACTTATGCAGCAACATAACATAGTAATAAATTTAGCAATTTTCATGTTACGTTAAATTTTTTTTTTGATTCAAAGGCAATAATCACGATAAATTTATTTGTGTTCTAAAAAATGACGTAATATGTTTTTGTTTTTCAGTAAACAAATTGCATTCGTAATCAAAAATTGCAACTAATACTATTTAATTTAACTTGGGGATTTAGAAATTCAACTGAAACGGAACACTAGTTTTTCTGATAAGGTCAGACGGGTGTTTTATTGCTCTAGGGTACTAGTTCGGGCGCGAGCTAGATTTTCTTTGGCCGGGCAGCAGGGTTAACAATTTTTTCAAATAGAATTATCCTAATTATTTTTCATATTATCCTACGCCGGCACGCATATTAACAAAAAGGGCTGCGCTTGCGCAACATGTAAGATCCATATCGGATAGCTGACAAAGTCGCCTTTACATGGATATTAAGCTGCATATATGAAAACATTTGGGCTTTAGGGCCAATTTTTAATTAATTTTTTCCCTTTGGCCTTTACTCTAAGCTTAGCTACCTAGACTTTAAATAGTAAGTTCTAGGACATCATTTAGCTCTTGAATAACTAACTACCACCTTTTTTCTAAAGTTAGTTTCGACAATGTGATCGTCTGTCGAATATGAGCTAAGTACAACCTGAATTTCATATTAAAATATGATTTACATAGGTCAAAGTGTTTTGTCGCAAATAATTATCTAATTTCAAGATCTTTTATCTCCGCAAAAAATTATCCATATTTTAATAACTGAATAAGATCAAATTCAAAAAATCTATTTTATTAAGTAGTAAATATATTCAATATAGTTTTTAAAATTAGTCAAATACATCGTGATTCGTAGGTAAAACGAACACAATTCCTTCTCGATCTAGAATTTTTGAAAAATTATTTTATTTATTGAAAATAATTAATGATAATGCAAAACTATTTATGTTTCTAAAACTTTTGATTTACACCATTTTTTGTAAGAAATTAAACAATTAAGAAATACAAATACATTTAAAGATTTATTCCAAAACTGTTTTGATATATAAATACTTTTTTAAATGACAATAATTTATTTATAGATAAAAAAAACTAAACCTAAATTTTTTTTTGATTTTTGTTATTTTCTACTCATAAGTTTGAGAATAATTTGAATATAAATGATAAATTAAGAAGTATTTTTTTTGATTCTTTTGATAATAGATTTTTTACCGATAATATTTATTTAGAATTTAGAATCCCTTTAATAAAATTTGATCCTTTTTTTAGATATAAATAAATTAGAGCCTCTTTTAACAATAAGTAATATTGATAAAAATTCACTATCTAAATTGACTTAGCCAAAAAAATTAAGAAAACTTAATGATTACATAGAATGTGTTATAATTTTGTTGAATTTTTATATGATTACAAAGATGCGTTTTCTAATCTATCTAACATTCTTTATATAAGTTTGTTATTTGGCTCTTCAACGTCGAGTTGTGAGGCCACATTTTCTTCTTTAAGAATGAAAATAACTTCTAGTAGCAGCGTCTCTTACTCAGGGGGGGGGGGGGGGGGTATGACGAGTGTGGCTCATAAAAATGGCCGTGGGGGGTAGGTTGTTAGGGGTAGGTATTACAATAGGGGGTTAAATGAGGAAAAAGACCCCTTTGACCAGCAATATATATATTTAAATTTTTTTGTTATTTTTAAAATTTATTTAATATAGGTTTTATTGATTTATTGCCGTCTAATAAACTTCATAAATAAAAATTTTCTGTTATTTTTCTTATTTATTTTACATATGTTTTTATTTTTAAAATATATATAACATATATATAATTAACTCAATGCTTTACAGTAAGCTCAAATTGTTTCAAAAGTTATTAATTTGTTAAATATATTAAAAGAAAAGGATGCGGCAACATCATCTCGCGCCGACTCTTTATTTAGAATAAATTTGTCTAATTTTGTTATAAATCTTTTAAGCCTAAATATAATTTTAAAAGAAACGCACAGTCTATGCCTCCAACTTCAAAGCCCCTTATTCGGTATGGGAGCTACAATATCTCTTATAAAATTACCATGTCCAATTTGCACAAATTAAGAAGTTGGTGTTATTATATTAAAATTTAGATCAAGACAAATTTGAATTTATTATAGGGGAAACAAATAATTTTTGCGAACAAGATAATGTTGAATTTTACTTAAAAAGTACACGTGGTGAAATAGAAGATGTAACTAAAAAATAAAAATAGTTATTATTTGTAGTTACCGTATAAAAACATTTTTCGCAGCTCTGGATCTAATTTTAGTGCAATTTGAAGAAAGGTTTAATAATGATACCCTTAAGTTTTATAAGGGTCTGTCGTATTTTACAACAGCCTCATTAAAGAAATATACGGAAATACATGTGCAAAATATAAAGGACCTATGTAATTTTTATGATATCAACCCATATGGAATTGCTCAAGAAATGAAAATTATTTCATACTTTCGTCAGGCTCTAAAAGATGGTATCCTTTCAACAGAATCTCTATATGGTAAAAATTGGTTTTAATTTATAGGTTCAAAAATTTCTGAGCATATAGATAACTCCTTCGAGGACGTGGAAAACGATGATGAGGATGATGCTGAAACATTGTTTAAGCTCAGAGGACAATTTCTTGCTATCTTATAGAGCGCTCAATAAAATTAACAATTTTGATAACTTAAATAAAATTTATAATATCTTGCTTTCATTAACTATCAAGAGCTGCAGCGCTGAACGTTCCATGAGCAAGATTAAATCAACTAAAACTTATCTTCGCAACAAAATGGGAGATAAGTTTTTACAAAATTTAATATTGTAAAAGATTGAAGAGGTGATACAATTATAGATAATTTTAAATATCTATATCCAAATTTCAATAATTTACTTTAACTACTATTGTAATCTAAATCAAGATGGATTGTTGCAATCAATTATTTTTAATAACTTTTAATTTACGTAGTAGCTTAAACAATCATTTTAATTAATTTTAGTCATAATAATCTTACATTTTATCCATATATATGTTTTCGTACAATTTTTAATAATTTTTTTATTAAATAAATATTTTTTTTATTTATCGTCAGTTGATAAAAAAAAAAGCACCTTGTTTATAATTAAGAAAACAATGGGGGGGGGGGGGGGGGTTGTTACCCCGGTGTATATTTTTTACCCATGGGGGGTAAGCTCGTCATTGGAATTTTGGGAGTAGGAGACGCTGTCAGTAGCTTATTCGAAGGGCAATTCTATAAAATTTACAGAAATGATATACATTCTCAAGGTCAAGGAAACATATATTTATTGTTTCATGCATGATATAGAATAAGAAGGTGAAAAGTGACTTAAAGATTTTTATTGAAACCTCGCACAAAATAAAAAATGATTTATTTTTATTTAAAGAATAAAAATAAATTGACTTTAAAAAAAAATTATATCTACTAGTTTAACTGATAACACTGGACGACAAAAAAACAAAATAAACGATTTTTTGAGCGTTTGTAGAGATTTTTCTGCAATGACAACCCTCCAGTTTAGTTTTTTTCCAATGCTTTCAATTTTCTTCAAACCGCGTCCAAAGTTCAGAAAAAAATTCACAAAATTTCTTTAAATATAACTTTACCAAAAAATCTATCGGTATATTTAGATTCCTTAGGGCACGTGCAAAGTGAGTTTTTATTTTTGTAAAATTTTGAAAATTCTGATATTTTAAAAAAAATTTTTTTTTTTAAATTTTTTCAAAAATTTTTTATTTCAGAAAAAGCATTTTATGCGCATATATTAAATTTGACAGCTTTTTGAAATTTTGCGTTTATTACAAAATTAAATTTTTAAAAATTTTGAAAATTTCACGAAAATAAAAACTCACTTTGCACGTGCCCTTATAAAAAACTATCTAAAAGAGGTTGATACTTAAAATTATCAGCAATTTACTTTCAAGTTCTTTAGGATCAAAAAACGGATTTTATGACGAAAACCACAAATTTTATAAAAATAAAAAAAATTAAATATTCAAGAAAAAAATGTAAGCTCCTTACCTTAATAATGAATGTTTCCTTTATTTAAACATTTTTTTAAATTTTTATTACTGCCCATAGGTTTTATGATAAAGAATCCCAAAATACCCCCAAAATTGAAAAATCTTAAGTTTGACACCTAACTAAAAATCTGAGGCATTGGCTAAAATTCTGATTTCATATTCGTGATCAGCGTCGAAAACTTGACAACCATAGTTGCCATAAATGATGCTTAGGGTCATCCAAATTTTGTTGTCCAGTTTAATTGAACCATTCGTAAGCTTGATCAAAATTCATGCGCCTAAATATGGACATTAAACCTAAAAGCTTAGTCTATATAAAATTGATGTTATTAAATTATTAGTTTATAAATATTTATTGAAAAAAATGTTGAAACATAAAGACAAAATTGATGTTTATTGATAATGTCACAATTTTATGCAAGGCACTGATTTTGATAATTTCATAATTATCATTATCTACTTATTCAATTATTAATATTATTATTCATTGCATTTGCACACTGGACAACCATCGGGACCCTTTTGAAAGCCATTCACGCAATACATCAGGCACATCGGGCGATTCTCACACTTGGCGTCCATTGCTGGTTGTTCGTCCCGTTCATCAAACTCAGCTACAGGTGGTGATTGGGTTACTGCATATTACAACAAAATACCTTTTCTTATTAAGATGTATCTTCTTTTAGATCGATTGCAATTCATTTATAAAGTCGCCGGAAAAAAACCTGCGATATACCCGAGAACTTTATTTTTTAACCCTTGATCGCACATGGGGTGTTTACACATTTCAACAGTACTAGAGCGGGACATTAGCACACCTTTAAAAAAATGACTTCAGCCGACCTTTTATATATTTTTGTGTCATTTTTATATTAAATGTCACAAGTAAAATGATCGGTGGCCATGGGTAATGCTAAGCTGCTCTTATGGATGTGATGGCCATGCTATTTCAAAAAATCTAAAATCTACGATATTTGTTAATTTGAAGTTTTTAGTATTATTTGTATTCCAGGGTTGTAAAGCTTGCATGCAGTCCTTTTAAGTAAATTGTGGTTTTGGCGAAGAGACTCATTTAATTATATTGACACAAGGGGTATGGACGTCGCCATACAGTATCTCCCTTATCCAAAAAAAATATATTAATTTTTAAGCCATTAAATTGATACTAAAATTTCATGACGTATTAAGAAGTACACTTTTAATATTTTAAATTTGAAATTCGCTCGATTGTTTTGTTATAGTATTCGCAACCGCAGATTAACTCTTAAACATCAAAAATTATTTTAAGTCAGGACAACTTGCAAAACTCATTTTTTATTATAAATGGGAATTGCTCATCAATGCAAATTGAGCGATTAACAATATTTTGTAGCTAAATAAAGTAACTACAAACCTTGACAATAAAAATGTTTTTTTTTCAAATAGTCCTATATAAAGTATTTTTACCAGCACTGAATATCAACGCAATCGTTAGAAAAATTATTAAATATATCTTCCACATGGAATTTGCCGTTCAATAAAAATAATAATTTGACCGACCTCAAGTAATTATGGTCGTTGTAATTACAATTTTGGCATTTAAGATTTATTTATTTATTAAGGTTGTGCTGTTTACACAGATGGGCATATAAACCCTAAAGGAGTATAAAAAATTTATTTAGCTCACAATGAATAAACTTAGCATGGAATAGGTAGCAAACTACCTGTATTATTTTAATAAGGCTAGACGGTAAACTAAACAATCTCAAAATTTGCTACATATCTAAATAATACTAAGTTTTATATTTTATCAAAAAATAGTATATATATAAATTTTTAACTATCAGACTAATGCTATTAAAGGCTCCAATTTTGAGATAGCAATACGTAGGTCAAAAACTTACAATATCGCAAATAATTATATTAAATTTAGTTATATATAGACACAACTATTCATTGCATTTGCATATGGGGCAGCCGTCAGGGCCATTTTGAAAGCCCTTAAAGCAAAACATGGCACACATGACATTAGAACATTCTTTAGGTGCCGACGTAGTTGGATTGTTACTCGATCCGCTTTCTTTGCATTGGCATACTTCGCAACCATTTTCATCGGTAGCGAACCCGTTAGGGCAACGCATTCGACAACGAACAGGTGTGCATTTCTGCATATCTTTCGACGTTTCACTATTCCCGGGGGCTTCTTTACATTGGCAAACTTCGCATCCGTCTACAACTTTCCACCCGTGTTGACAATACATACGACAAAGGACAGGACGGCATCCATCTTTGCCTCTTCCGCCTCCTGTTGCGCATATGTAAATTTATTGATTAATATAAAGGTGAACCATATAATTCAAAAGTAATTAGCTTTTATAAGTTCCGACCGGTGAGATCACACACCACCTCTCACAAATACCAAAATGAAGTGAGAAAGCTTTCTGGTACAAACACTCAAAATCGCCCTTTAGAAAAAAACATATTTTCCACGTTAAGCGAAAAGAAAATGTCAAATTAAAGAAAGTTTAGTCAAAACACGCGAGACTCTTCTAAATTTTAATATTCAACTGCAGATAAAAAAAAATGCTCGTGTAGACTTTTCTCTCCGACCTAAAAAAAACTTTTAAAAATGAACCGAAATCATGCGCCTGGCATAAAAAGAATTGACAAATTTTTACATTTTTTTATAATTTTTAAGTTGGAGCTTCTTAATTACTTTTACCTCTATAACAAAATCTCTCCAAACCCTTTTATTATGCGGGACATCGATAAAGGAGATACTATTACTCAATTGTCACGCAGGGTTAAATGAAAGAATGTTTGTTAATTCATTTGAGAAAATAAAATTCGAAATCAACATATACAGTTAGTTGGTAGTGATTATTTGAGCCTGAATTTTCAAATCCGGTACGCCCGTATTTAATTCCGACTTGCCAGCTAATTTTATCCGCGTAGTCTAATTTTTTTGACCCAGCCCAGCGCTGAAAAAAACGGAAAAAAATTATTTGCGTTCGGTGTATGTAATATAAAAGAATTTTAAAAAAATGTGTGAATTGGGTTATTGATAAAATTTGAAGTTTTAATCCAAAATACGAAGGCCCAGCCCGCTAACAGAACAAGCCGAGGTGGGCATGTGGAACTAATGAGAATATTGTATGACCCGTTTAATATTCAAAAATCAAAATTGTTTAAATTCGCACAATCTTCGCCAAAAATCACGCAAAATTTATCAATATATTGTACCATCGCACTAGTTAATTACCTTGCGCATGGATCTGGATAAGGAGAAGGGATAATATTGTTATGGTTAAAATTTGAATTACCTGATTCATATTGGAACTAATTCAAAAAATTTCAATAAAATCGAATTAAAAATACAAAATTTGGCAAGCATTTCTTTTAACCAACTTGCCTTTATTATTGCGTATAGATTTGTTAAAAAACAAATATTAGTCACAAGAGGTTTACCTCATATAATATAATAGCTTGCAGCTCTATAACGTCCTCTATTTATTTTATCACCTGATTCGTAAATTCGTGGGTAAATAAATACTTATATGTAGGGCATAAAGTAGGCACCTAATTATAATTTAAATGACTTTTTATGCAAAAAACTTAATCCAAATCACCCGAATGTCTATTTTTTTTAAAAAAATTATATGTATTTAAGCTTTTTTTTAAACAGTGACCTCACAAAAAAAGTTGCTCCTAAAAGTTTTAAAACAAAAATTCATTTTAATTTATTGCTATATAAAGATTCTGCTAAAAATTTATAAATTATTTTTTTATTTTCAAAAATACGTTCTTATTACGAAAAATAAACAATGTAAATCGTATAAGCTTTTATAACAATAGATATTAAATAAAGAGATAAAAAACAAAATCTATATAATAAATATTAAAATGAAAAAATAAACATAGAATTCAAACAATGATAGATTAAAAATCAATTTCTGCTAGAATGATTCATTCCTTGTTCAAGTTCCAATCTACGTTGTTGAACCTAATATAAAAAATTTTAATTTAAAATTTCTACAAAAAAATACAAAGTTTTAATTTATTTATTTAAAGGATGATTGAAGAGAATATAAAAATTGATAAATTTGACAGCACTTAATCTTGTACCTATCATTATTCTTACACAGGTCAACAAATTGTCAGAAAGGTGAATTTTGTGAAAAATAAAAGAATGCATCCCCATGATGGCTTAAACTAATACATATTTTTCGTTTTTTTCAGTTTCTTCCTTTTTTGCCTCTTTAGACCCTTTTATAACAAAAATGGCCTTTTTTAATAAATTGAAAAAATTAAAAATATACAAAAAAAAAAAAATAAAAAAAAATTTTTTTTTTTAAAAAAATTTTTTAAATTTAATTTTTATTTTTAAAAAAAAAAATTTTATTATTTTATTATATCTAAACTTCCCTTTTTAAAAATTCAAAAAATTTTTTCTTCAAACTTAAAAAAAAAAAAAATAATATGGTTTTTAATGAAAATATTATTTGAATTTTAAATTTAATAATTTTAATATATAAAAAAAAAAAAAAAAAAAATTAAATTTTTTTTTTTTTTTTTTTTTTTTTTTTTTTTTTCTTTTTATTGGTTCAAAATTTATAACGAAAAAGTTGAAAAAAAGGTAAACGCATTTGATATTCTTTAAAATGGGAGGTTTTTCTCTTTAGTTATTACTTAACTCTCAAAAAATTGGTGGGGTGTGTGTGCAAAATTTCAAAGGGTGCACTTTTATGGTATGAAAAAAAATTTTTTAAAGTTGCTAAATTTATATATTAAAAATAATTTTTCGAAATTTATAAAATATAGATTTTAAAATAAAAACTTATTACGTGGCCTAAGGTAATATCTGTTAGAAAACCTAATGCCTTATAATTAAATATTTTAATCGCTTTGCTAGAATTCGCGGTTTTCCGTTTAAGGGCAAACTTTTAAAAAGCGCACAATTTGTTTAGAATACAGTTAGCATTTTCAACTTTGATCAAAATATTATGCTTGAAATTCCAAAAAAACGCGGTCAAGTTGTAAAAAAATAGTCATTAAATAATTTTTTAAAAGATTTGATAAATTTAAGTGTAAAAGTAAATATATTTAAACATTTAAAATTTTAAAAAGTTTGGCCAATGTTTAATTAATAAGTCTCGGACGAGATCGTCTATTCTTCTTATAATTCATTCTTTAATGAATCAAAAGTCGCTTATAATTTAGTTTTATACAGGGGTTTAAACATGTTTTTTAATTCAAATAATATAAAGAAAAAATCTTGTCAAAATTAACAAAGCATTAAACCTTATTGTACAAGTATCTGGAAACTGCTTCCTTGATCCAAGGTTGCGTATAATAAGATGCCATTCGTTCACTTTCTGGGTTACCCATAAAATCAGTCATAACCTAAAAAAGTTGGGAAACATTTTTAAATATAAATTAATTCTTTATATAGTGAAATATTTAAGTTAGTCACTAACATAATAATCGTAAAAATACTTTCAGATCTCGCGACTGTGATATCAACCAATCTTTAATAAATCCTTGGGGATCTTCGGCGAACCTAACAAAAAACTCACGGTTGGTTTTTAGATTGTTGATGGTTTCAATAGTTTCTTGAATCTGGAATATATTTACCAAATAAATATTTAGTATAATGTTATTTTATAAAGATCATATATAAAATGTCAAAATCAGATTTATAAAGAATTGTTAAGATAAAAAAAAAGACAACTTTTCCATCTAGCTGCATGATTTCCATTTGAGATGACGTGGAAACTAAAAAGTTATTCATTTGTGCTTTAAGGCTGTCGTCCTATAACCCATAGAAGAGAAAATAAGAAAACCATAAAATTAAACGTATAATTATATTGTATTAAAGCAAAGTGTTTCTTTAGGGCACGTGCAAAAGGAGATTTTATTTTTGTGAAATTTTCCAAATATTTAAAAGTTGCCAAATCTAAATTATGCGCATAAAATGCTATTTTTGAACTAAAAAATTTTTAGAAAAATTTTAAAAAAAATTTTACGAAAATAAAAACTGACTTTGCGCGTAGCCTTAACACCGATTTCAAAAAAAAATTTGTTATAACAATATAAGCAATGAGAATAACATGAATAGCTTTAGCACACAAAACAATATATAAAATCTATACAATCTCAACTTCAACGTCGAAACACGAAGTCCCGGTTCCCCTTTTATCAGATGGCACAGGTGCGTTATTAGCAATCAAAATATTTTCAGGTATTTCAGAGTCCCATTTAATAACGTGATGAATAATGATTGGTTCGGGTGGAAAAAGCAAACTATTCAGTTTTTGTGGAATCTCTGCGAATTTCAAGCGAGGCACGTCAAATATCTTTTGATCGTATGATTAATATAAGACATTATAATTAAATTTTGTTTTCCAAATTGAAATATTATCTTACAAATACATTAAAATCAATTATCTCCGTTAAATAAACTTTGTATATTCAAATTATGTTAATTTTTGATGTAGTACATAGAGAACATTACTCGTCGGTTTGCTAGCATGTCGGCCCCCTCAATTTCCTTTTTCTAGGCTTCGAAAAAAAAATATTGGGAGTGGCCGACATGCAAACAAGAAAGATTAATATATATTTATAAAGGGCTGTGTAACACAGGTCGTCAAAACTTCAGGAAAATAATTTTTATGATAACAGTTATCCGACATTTAACAATCACAATTCAGCGATTTTGATGGAATCGAAAAAATGGCCAAATACACAATATTGATTAAAATGAAAAAAACTTTATAAAATCACCTGTAACTTCATCTCAAATAGGGAGATATAAAATATTGAAGTATATCAAACTTATAAGTAATAAAGAATCAAAACCTTAACCTAAAAAAGACAGGATAAATATCGGTTTAAAATTGAAATATTATCTAAGGTTAAATTCATTTAAGCTCTTTTATATATAAAAAATTTTTCCCGATATATTTTGTTTTAAATCTTTTCTGTTTTAACATATTTTTTTTTAATTTTAAATGTTCATAGCTGGCTTACAAAGTTTGATTATAAAAACGGACGGATAAAAATCTCTAAAAATAGCAAGTCTGGTTTTTATATGATAATAATTAATTAACTGCTGATATCCTTTTGAGACACGGGTTATATTAAAAACAATTTTTATTAATTTTAATATGGCAGTATAAATACAAATAAATTTAGAAAATAATCATAGTGGTTGTAAAAAATACTGTCAACATTAGCTTAATCACACGATTGAAAATTTAATAATTTACTAAATGTTGGATAAAAAATGAACTATAAAATAGCAAAGTTTATTTTTGGTTTAATTACCCGCGCTAACCTAGAAATGAACATATTTAAAAACCTGAAGGAGGTATGTGTCACATCTAATATATTCGCGCTCATTTGGGTCCTGGAGTTGATGCGTTTTAATATACTGCCAAAGGGCATTTATTATGGCGGTACGTGTCTGCGTATGCATCGCAAGCAAACGGCCCAAACGAGGATCGAGCTTAAACTGTGGAGGCTAATAGGCAAACAAATTAACACATGTTTATATAAGGATTTAAATTCTTATCAACCAATGTTTATGTTTATTTCCTAAAAATCAATTATGATCTTTTTTGGCATCAAAAAACTATTTTTTATAAAATTTAAAAATAGAAACAAGTAGGTTATGAGGGATAAACCTATTTAGATCAATCATTGATCCAAATTAAGATATTAATCATGGTAAATGTTAGTGTAAAATTCAAATAGCAAATTCTATATCACAAAAAGCTACCATATTCAAATACCAAGAAAAGCTTTCTCAACGCTTTTTGAATGAACTAATTAACTTGACTATATGTATAACCTTATATCTATATTTGAAGATAAAATACCACTATTTGACATAAGAATGCGTATATATACTTGATGATCGAGCATTAACAACAGAGTACACTTAATAGGTTCAACCGTGGTAATTAAAGCCGCCTCGCCAGTCTGAGGGTCCGTTGTTTTATTGACTGATATTCCTCCCATTCGTTTAACTTGAAATCCGTCAGTTTCTTGTGTGTGAGGAGTCCTAAATTAATTAAAAGCAATTATTACACAGGTCAACAATTATCAATGTCACAAAAAATAAGTTTATGAAAACATAAAAGCATGCATTCCCATGATAGCCGTATCTCATTTCCATCTGCTCCATCGAAAATGGCCTTTTTTGACCAAATTGACAGATATTAATATACCCTAAAAAGAAAATTTAAGAATTTTTTTATATAAAAACCTTGTATCTTATCTTATATTTATCATCACAAATAATAAGTGTCGTAGCCGAGTAAAATATAAGCCGAGTAAAATATAAATATTTATTCCATTTATTAATTATTGAACAAAATCAAAATTCAAAAAGGATAAAAATCTATTCTGTTGCAATTTTCGTTTCTTTCTTCTTCTCTTTTCTTTCTCCCTCTTGTGCTATCTACTTAATAAAAATAAATAATAAATTAAAATAAATAAAAAACAGTGCTCGTGCCAGTTGGCACGACACCTCCCCATCCAAAAAGACCAAAGTCTTCTTAAGGTTTCCTAATCACTTAATCATCAATAAAAATTAACACACACAAAAAAAAAATACAATCGTACCATATCCCCCTTTCCAATTACTATGGCCAACACACCTCAATTACCGCGGCGGAAATCCTCCCCATAAATATATAGATCTTTATTAACTTCTCAAGCCTAATTACTAAATTTAATGATTAAATTTTCCATGTCTGTCTGATACCACAAACTAATGCTATATTATTCGATTACCATCAAACTTACCGACAAAGTAAAGGAAAAAACGGAAATTATTGCTTTACTAGCCTTTCTCAAACACATATTAACACACTGCAAAGTATACATCGCGCAAAAGAGCGAAGTCACCGCCAAAAGCCTAGACTCCTTTGCTAAAGATAAAATCTTAAGAAATACAATATAAAAACAAATGTATTTAACATAAAATCTATGAAACGGTAAAACTACAAACTACCGTAACAGTTGCAATAGTATATGGTCATAAAACATTAAAATTCTCATACGAAGCTTTTAACAACTAGGGTAAATGCCAAAGCAAATTGCAATACAAAAAAAACTTTATTTATAGACCACTGCTAATGCTTCTCGTTCGATAACTGAATATCTATGCTCCGCATTTTGTAACTTTCTGGAAAAATACATTACTGTTCGTTCCACATTATCAATTATCTGCAATAAATCTCCACCTAAACCTTCTAAATAAGCATCGACCGCTATTCTGTACAGGTTTAGACGTTATCGCGTTTTTAAGCTGCAAAAATCTTTGGTCATGTATTTCCGTCCAATTAAAAGGTGTTTTGTCTCTAGTTAGATCATTTAGAACCATTTTTTCACCACAGTTTGCAATGAACTTGCGATAGTAACTTATAGCGCCCAAGAAAGACTTTAACGTTTTAACATCTTTAGGTCTTACAAGATTATTGATAGCTTCAACTTTACTTTCAACTAATTTAATTTCATTGTTGCCAATTAAATAACCTAAGTACGTAACTTGTTTAACCCCAAACACACTCTTTTCTACGTTCGCCTTCAAACCGTTTTCTTTTATATGGTGCAGCACCGTTTGTAAATGTTCTTTGTGTTCTTCCATATTTTTAGACGCAATTAAAACATCATCCAGATAAAAAAAAGTATTGGTCAAGTGACCAAAGAGCATAGACATGGTTTTTTGAAAAACCTGCGCCGAAATACTAAGACCAAACGGTAACCTTGTGAACATATACAAACCTTTATGTGAATTTAAGACCAGTAGTTTTTGAGCATCGGCTTTAATAGGCAACTGCCAGTACGCATTCGAAAAATCTATTTTAGAGAATACCATAAGACCTTGTAGTCTAGCTAAAATGTCTTCTATAATGGGCAACGGAAAATTAACATTTACAATCCAAGGATTCAGTGTTACTCTAAAGTCAGCACATAATCTTAGTTGTTTATTGGCCTTTTCAACCGGGACTAACGGCGTAGCCCATTCAGACGCTTGCAAAACAGGCACAGCTACCCCAATATCCACCCATTTATCCAATTCTTTGTCCACCGCCTCTAGCCATGCATATGGTATTCTACGCGCTTTACAAAATTTAGGTACATAATTTTCTTTCAATTTTAAATCAATTTCATAATTCTTTAAGCAACCCAGCGTACCATCAAAAATTTCTTTATAACCCTCTAACAACACTTTTAATTCATTTTGATAGCTACTTTCCATCAAAACATTTATATTTTTATCTTTTTCAATATTAGTAATTTCTTTACGCATAAAAACATCCCAAAAATTGTTTTCTGGCCCCAAAATACTAATCCAATCCCAGCCTAAAACATTTATAGGACTCCTACTATCTATCCAAATTTTAAAATACCTATTTTCATTTTTAATCGGAAAATTAATTTCAATGAATTCTGTAAAAATAATCTTTTCCCCGTTAAATTGTACAGCAACCAACCGTCCTTGTTTTAAATCTTTATTTTTCCACATTTTCCTAAACGTGTTCGAATTCATGACCGTTAGAGCAGCTCCCGTATCAAATAAAAATTCAGTTTTACGCCCTTCAATATTTACTGTAACATATGGACATGCCCGTTGGCTTGTTAAATTTATAAATATATATTTATCACTAAAAGTTTTAACATTATCTATTTTAGAGTTTACATTTACATTATTAATTATTTGCGCATCAGCCTGTATCATTGACGGGGTATAGGATTGGCTTGTCCCATGCCCCTCTGCACAAAATTTTGATCAGCTGTCTGGTTCGTTCTATTTTTGTAAAAACAGTTCTGACTATTATGTCCCAGTCTATTACATACGCCACACTTTGTAAAACTTGGCACTTGACCATTATATCGCGATCTAAATTGATTGACATCTATACTTTTATTCAAAACTCGTCTACAATTCGCCGATATGTGACCAATCTGTTTACAATTATAGCACATTCGGTTATCCTTTAATTTGCTTACATTTACAAAATTACAGTCCCTTCTCACATGTCCTTTCAAACCACAAGCATAGCACGTTACATCACCATTTCTCCTTCCGGTAGCTAAAGACATAACATTTAATTCATTAGAACAGTCGGGTTCGGCTTGCGCCTCCCCCCTTCTCGACAAACGTCGATCGGGTCCGGCTTTCGCCGCCCCTATTTTGTCTGTGGTCAGCAGACTATCCATTAACCGGGTGGCCAACAGCTTGTGAATCTCTTGTTGAAGGTTCCAGTCAACTTTGATTGTTGTTCGCCCATTCCTTTGCCCAAGCAAGTATCCTATCAAGAACCCGATTATTATAGCGAGTATAATAACCACCGTATAATCCAGATCCTGATCCATCGAACGGTGAAGATTACGTAGGCCACCAGTCCAAGCATGCAGATTGTTAGCCAATTTGAGAGCATCGAATTTAAACATCCGAATCACGAATAATAAGCGCTAAAACAAAATTTTACTTTAAATTCTATTTTTAAAATTTTTTTTTTAAATCTTTTTTTTCGACTGCGCCAATATGTCGTAGCCGAGTAAAATATAAGCCGAGTAAAATATAAATATTTATTCCATTTATTAATTATTGAACAAAATCAAAATTCAAAAAGGATAAAAATCTATTCTGTTGCAATTTTCGTTTCTTTCTTCTTCTCTTTTCTTTCTCCCTCTTGTGCTATCTACTTAATAAAAATAAATAATAAATTAAAATAAATAAAAAACAGTGCTCGTGCCAGTTGGCACGACAATAAGAAATAAATTTTATTAGTATATGCGCTTACATCAGCATTTAGATACAAAATAATATGCGTCCAAACTTAAATACGACATAATATATTATTGGTTTTTAATAAAAAATTTATTTAAAGTTTGAATTTAACAGTTTAGCAGTTGAGAACAAAAAAATAATTCAATATTTTTTTGTTTCTATATTTTTTTGTTTTTTGACATTTTTTTTTAAAAATTTTTAATGTTTATAGCTGACTAACTAAGTTTTAGAAAAAACGATAAACGGACTTGAAAATTCCTAAAAATGCAGGTTTGATTTCTTTAATTAACTCATAACTCTTAAAAATTTGTTGACCTGTGTTATAACTAATAACTTCCATCAATCAAATAAGATCAAAAGAAATTAGATTAAACAAAAACGCAATTAAAAATTTTAAACCTATGCCATTCGACCAAATGGTTATCGGGCCCGTATAAGGATTTGTCAAGTTCAATAACAAGGCTTTTAAAAAATGAGGAAAATTTTCGAGGTGGCAAGGTCAACATTTCAGGTATAGTTGTCCCATCTTTGTTAGTGAGTGGCAAAAGTTTTCCTTCGACCCTCAACTCCCAACATGGTGGAACATTTTCTATAAAACCAAACACACTGTAAATCAATTTGCTGGTAAATTTAATTGTATAACGATGGATAAAATAATCAAAAAAGCAGATAACGCAATTTTTTACATATTTGAATGCAAACAACAAAATCCAATTATTAAATAATTTTCCCCTATAATAAATGCTTGACCCAAATTTCAAAACATTTTAAATTTTTTTGATGTCATTACCATTTCTTAAGGCATAAATATATAAACTTTCATACAACAAATTGCATTAACCAATCTAGCTCAATAAATCAAAAACAAAATCTATTTCAGTTAATTATATTCAACAAAACTAAAGAAAATATAAATAATAGTAATTCTTAAGAAAGAAATTCTCAGGCCAGAAAACAAATAATCAAAAGTATTATGGCCATCCATCAGCTTAATTTTATTTTTCAACCTTGCCTGTCAGCTGAAATTTATTTATATGCCTGGCTTTTATATTACAAATATATAAATTAAAATTCAACTTTAAAAACAATTCAAATAAAATAGAATTGTATATTGAAGAGTTATTGGCCAGCAAAATTTGAACAAGCTTAATTTATTTTTCATACAAACCTCATCCCATTTATTTCCTTAAATGAATATTTTGTCTGGTATAAAGACTGGTTAATGATTAGGAAATGACAGAAACAGTTTTACATAAATGTAAAGAATTCTCTTGCAATCAATCTAGGTTTTTTTCAATGCCACCAATTTTTTTTAACATTAAAGTTTAGAATGTAAAATTCCTAAAATGAGCTTACAAAAATCCATTGGTATATTTAAAAAATGGTTTATAATTATTTATAATTCTTAAAAATTTTTTTGATTTAGGACAAAAAATAAATTATAAAAAAACTACAAATTTTAGGAAAACAAAAAATTTAAAATTAACTATAAAAATTAAAACACCTTATGTTAATTATAAATATTTTGTAGTTTCATTTTAATACCAAAAGCCAAAAATGCCCTAAAAATGGTAAAATCTTATTTTTGACAACAGTATTTAAATGTGAAATGCATTGTCTAAAATTTTCACACTCCTTTGCACTGAAATTAACCAAAAACAAAAGATGTCATATGATGCTTAAAGTCAACCAAATTTTGTGATTCCTTTTGATATTTTAGCTAATGCCTCATGAATAATATTAAAAATATGTCTAATTATTAGCAAATTACCTAATCAAAACAGTTTAAATATTATATGACTGCAGTTTCTTCAAAAAACTAGCCAAATAAATTTTTTTACAGTATCTAACGTGTCAAATTAAATAAATTAACCTCCATTAGGATTAAAATCTTGAAAAACTGAACCAGGATAGCAGGTGTGCGATATAAGAATTCTCAGTTTGCGTTTGATCTATATATATATTAAAAAAAAAGAGAAACCTTCATAGGCTTTTTCAATGATTCCTGCACATCTAATCTTTTTCTCATAATAGTTGTATCTAATTTTTTTTCAAAGGCCAACAAATCTAAATAGGCCTGATATTCAGGGACAAGTTGTTTTATCTATATAAATTGCGTTATAAAAAATAAGAACTAATATAACAAATATATCTGTTTAATACCTTTTCAGGCAAAGCACGATCAATTATTTTTAACTTCTTCCTGGGAACTTGAGGCATCGAGCTTGTAAAATGAGGAATAGGATACGTTTGCCTAAAAATGAGCCAATATATTTAATATACGTTTTAGGCTTATTGTCATATCTAATCTTTTTGTGGTCTGCCATTTTTAGCATATGTCATAAATCGTGTCTTATAAAAATCACATTTATTTTATTGGATTAATCATGCAATATGGCTCACAAAATGTAGTGATAAAAAACAAATAAAGTTAAATTAAAACTTATCACTATCTCAGCAAAACTTTATTATTAGTGGCCTGTCTAATTAATCTAGTCTGGTATGGTATAACATCTGGTACTGACCTAAACTCTTACCCAAAAATGTAAACCTTAACTTTAAATAATTATTTACTAATGAAACCTTTGAATTAACCCGCAATTAGCACTGTGGGGTCTATACGGAAATTAGCACATCTTGAAATTTAGATATCTTTAAAAATATTATGTAATATGGTCCAAATTTGTGCCTTTTTTTTAATATATAATAAATTTTGGTCTAGGTGTAAAAACAAAACTTGTTTGGAAATTAGAAATTCTATTGGGGTCTAAATGACACACCCTCTTAATTTTAATGTTGAAAATGTATTGCCTCTATATAATTCACATTTAAATATTTGCAACCTTATTTTCTAGTTATTTTTTAAATAATTTTAATTATTAAGTATACAAAATGTTTGTATTGTATAATAATGGTATAAATTATTTTTTTTTCTTTTTAAAATATCTAGTTTTTTATGGTAAATAATAGCCAAAAATATTTTTTTATTTCAAAATATTTTTTTTTCATGAAATTACTAGTGGTGAAACCACGATTTGTCAATAATATTGATACATTTATTTTCCTGACATGATTTATACAATGTAATATGGAAAAATAAAAAACTTCAATTTATCAGATTTTTTTCTACTTTGTGTCAAATAAAATTTGCAATAATCATTTATAATAACTTACATTGGTCTATAATTAAAAAGCCCGTATTTCTCTCCAAAATAATATAAAAAATAAGATTATAGTTATAAAATTTTTGAAGTTATAGAGGTTTAAAATTGGACTGTGTATGGATCCCACCATAGCCGCGTTACAATTTCCTCACCCTACTATTCCTGGGTTAAGATAGTTTCCGCGATTGGTAAGAAATTCAATACACCATGCTACGGTGGAATCCCAAGTGACCCCAACTTATTCATAAGATTAAGAGTTTTAAAGGTAGAGACAGTATTTTTATTACTTTAGGATACCTGCGCCCACATTTTAAATTAATGTAAGTTATTATAAATAATTTAAATTTTATTTACCAAAAAAAAATTTTAAAACATAAAAATTGTTTATTATTACATTAAAATAAATTTTGAATATACTGCAAAATTATTAAATAAATTGTGTTTTTAGGTCTAGTAGAACATTTTTAAGAAAAATTTATGAAATAAAATTTACAAAAATTTTTAGTATTTATAAACTTATAAATAAATTCACACAATACAATTGAATAAAAACCTTTTAATTGCTTTTGAATGAACGTCGCCGCATAGCAGTTTTAATGATCCTCACCCAAAAAAATAACCTTTGAGAAAAAACATCAGTTGCAATTTTTCCTTTTTAAATTTTCATCGAGACTTTATCATGTTTTTTTACATTAAATCGCATGAATCCCAATGGACCTCCTAATTTTTAAACGTTTCTTTTTATTTAAAACATATTTTGAAAAAGTCACAAAAATTTGAAAGATAATGTATACTATTAAAATTTTACAATTTAAAATGTTTTGGGGTTATGGACTTAGTAGCACTGGCTCACCGGTTAACTAAATGCAGATTGTGATATTCCCAGAAAATAATTTTGTTACTGACTAAACTTTTTGTTACATTTTGAAATTGAGTTTAAGGTAGGCTTGGTAAATTTCGTTTAAAAGGAAATACAGCTCTCACAATGTAAAATCAAGAAGTTACTTATCTTATTCATTCAAGTTTTCAGAATATTTTTTACATTTTGGGTACATATGTAACTTTATAACAAAACTATATTAAATCCCTTATGAATTTTTAATATCAATAAATTTTACATGTTTTGAATATGGTTAAAGAAGCCTATATTTGCAAATGGCAATATTATGTTTTATCTGCATGTGAAATTAGTTTCTTAAACATCATTTTGTCAACCTATAGATTTTAAACTATATTGATATAGATCAAATTTATTTCTAATAATGTGTATATATATGCCTATAGATTTTATTTCAAGTTCCTCTTAATTAAGTTAACAAACCACACTTAAGGCCATAGCGAATAGGTTTTCTAAAAATCAACAAACATCAACACAAAAAAAAAGTAAAAAAAAATTAGGTCTAATTGGCCTTATAAAAAATACAGCCAATTCCAATAAATAATTATTACGAAAAATATAAATTCCATTGTGTAATTTTTCAAGATATTTTAGTAAACTCTGTCGTGGTTTGTAGAATAATAAAGCTCTTGACTTTGTGGTAACAAAAGTTAAAGCAAACATCTTTATTTACTCGTAATCAACATAATAAAAATAGAAAGTAAATTATTTATTTATCAGATTTGAGAGAAAAGAATCTCTAAACAGTTTTTTAGGATTTCATTATAATAGATTTAAACGATCTAATTTTATAAATTCGATAATGTGGGAAGGCATACCAAAACGTGCACCAAGATCATCAAATGGGCATTCATTTAAGTTTTCTTTCTCAAGAAATAGTGTTCTGCGTATAACAATACGACAAAGCCAAGAGAGTGAAAAGGGGGTACCTATATATTCAAATCAATTATTTTAAATATAATTATACAACTAAATACATTTTTAAAAGAGCTTTAAAAATTAAACATAGATACTTAGATCGGAATTATAACTAACAAGAAAGAGTTGCACTTGTCTTATCATACACAGGTTGACAAATATCAATATCAGAAAAAAAGAAGTTTTTGACAATTATATGAATGGATCCCCATGATGACCTTATCATTTTCCGTTTTTCGTAGTTTCTTTCGCCTTCGGAGATTTAGCTCCGTCCATGAAAAAAATGAATTTACGACCTAGAAACCCTAAAGATTAAAATTCAAGAATTTTTTAAGCATATACTTGTAACATATATTTTTTATCTCATATTATAAGAATGAAAATTAAAATTTTTACATTTCAAGCTCTTACAACAACATTTAGATAGCACAGGTCAACAAATTTTTGAAGGTTGTGAGCTAATTACGGAGATAAACCTGCTATCTTAGAAAATTTTTGAATTCGTTCACCGTTTTTTCTAATCAAACTTTAGTCAGCTATAAACATTAAAAAATTAAAAAAAAACCAGAAAAACAAAAAAGATCCAAAAACAAAAATAAACTGAAATTTTTTTAGGATATAATATATCGTTTCGTATTTAAGTTTAGACGCGAGCGAAATATTTTGTATTATCTAAATGCTGATGTAAGAGCTTGATATCCTAAAAAATTTTATTTCTCATTATTTGATTTACGAGGATTTTTTTTATGTGAAAAAGCTTAAAATTTTTATTTTTATGGTATTCTCGATCTGTCAATGGTCGTAAGGAGCCAAATAAATTAAGAAAAATGAATTATAAAGATAAGGCCATCATGGGGATAAATTCTTTTATGTTTTCATTCACGGTTATGCCATTGTTATTTGTGGACCTGTGTAATACAAAATATTTGGCAACCCAGCCTAAATACGACACGCTATTTTATTGATTTTTAATAAATATATTATTTCATTTAAATTTAATTAGCTGTTTTATATAAACAAAAAAAATTTTCAATTTTCTATTGTTTTTAAATCTTTTTTGTTTTATTAACAATTTTAAAAAAATATGTTTATAACTAACATAGTGTTTCTAGAAAAAACAGTAAACGGATTTTAATATCCCTAAGATGGCAGGTTGGATCTCTGTTGTTAGCTCATAACTCTCAAAATTTGTTGACCTGTGGTATATTTCCGTATCAGCCTGCTACAAACATTTAAAATGCAAAAAAATTAGAAAGGTAAAGCGTTACAAAAAATGCAATAAATCAATTCAATTCTTACACAAAATATTATAAAATATCAAAATTGTTTCCTAGATAATCGCAAATTTTTTAAAAGCTTGCAATTGTGTCATAAAAATGCTCTGAGTTCAAACTTAAAATGGTAAATATTAAGTAATATTTTTTATCAGATCCCTTGGGCTAACCCTAGATTGGATCTAAAATTAAGCAAGTAACCAACTCCAATTTATTAAAAATATCAAGCCAAATCGCTGCTATTCAATATTTAAATTTTTGCTAAAATTTCACACCTTTCATTTTTCGTCCAATACTTTTATTTAATTATTTTTTTAATTTCCTTGATATAAACTTATTGAATAAACGGGTCAAGTAATTAAGAATCCGGATAAAATTGGGCTAAATTGATATTAAAAAACAGCTGAGAGCCGAACTAAATTTAGCTAAAAAAAAGTTGCGGACCTGAAATTTCAACCTATAAAATGATTTTATGCTTAAAAAGGTTTAAAATATTAAACTTATTGCTTTAATAAGACAAAAAGCTTATGAAAAAAATAGGCTAAAAATATTATCATTTTAAAATTGTAAAGGTCTTTATTACATTTATTATATTATATTTTTTAGTATTAAGTCATGAGGTCCAAAACTTGTTCTCATCGTCTTTGCCGTCCATAAATTTATGGCAGACTCACAATAAATTTTATAAAGGGACGTTCAAAGTGAGTTTTTATTTTTAAATTCTATTCCAAAAATTTTCAAATTTTACCTTTTAAAAAAATTTATTTTATAAAAAATTTTTTTTAGCTGCTTAATACAAAATTTGGCAACTTTTTGTAAAAATGCATCCCTCCAAAATTAAATATAAAAAGTTTGAACATGGCCTTACAAAACAATTTTTAGTAAAATGCGTTTTTTAACAAAACAAAATTATAAAAGCCCTAAAAGTGAGAAAGGACATATATATCGCACGAATTTAAAAGACAAAAAAAATTTTCTAAATTAAGAAATTGTAAGAAAACTTGTTAATTGAATGAGTAGACTCAAATTGTTATCGTCATAATGGTGTAACATGTCTGGACCAATAGATACATTTTTTGAATTTTGCAAAAATGTATTAAGTTCTTTATTTATGGGTGGTGGCACTAACAAAGATTTATCAATATTCGTGTATAAAAGACTATTCAAATTTTCTTTTTGAAAATCAGTGCTTATCAAATCAGATTTTATAGAATGAACTTCCATCAAATTTTCTAAGAAATCGGCCCAATTAGGATTTTTTGGGCGTTTTGATGTTTTTTGTAAGCGACAGGAGTTGATTAAGATTTCGGAAGGTTTAGACTTTTGAGCAGAAATGGATTTATGCTGAATCATATATGGCTTAATGCCAACAGCCAGCAAATGTTGAATAATTTGTTGCCGCAAATTTAAGCAATGCCGCGCATCAGAAACGTAATGTGAGAAGTCTGTAACTTTACCACCTAAAATATAATTGAAAAAAATATCATATTAAAACACCGATATACAAAAATTTTAGGGTTATACATGTTATAAACATTTGACCCACATTTATTGCCGTTAAAAAATAAGTTTTATAAAAATATTTTAACCATTGGTATTTAATCAATACATTTTGTTGCTTTGCAACATAAGACACACAGCGTTGTATTAACACAAATTAAAAAAATTTGGATTATAAAAAAACTAAATATTAGTAATTTTAGAATTTTTTAAAAAAAATTTAGTTTTGTTAAATAAAACTTTAAGGTATGTTTAACTTAATTATTCCAGAAGCTGACATTTTCAAGCAAAAATGAAACCGATTTGCGCTCTTTACAATTTTAAACATTCCATTTATTCAGTTAATTTGATAGCCTGTCACAAACATTTAAATGATAATCAAAAAATTCAAACTTTTTAACATATTACTTTTAACTGTAACTTTTTAATAAAGAAAAAATTTACAAAATATTTCATTGAAAACCCGATATTAATTATTTTAATATAATTTATTCAAAGGTTAAAAATTTAAATAATTTAATTATAGAAAAAAAATCCTGCATACTGTTTTAAAGTCTCGATGAAGCAAAAACGTCATTTTTGTCATTTTTCCGAGATTGATAGAATTGGCTAACATAAATTAAAAAACGGGGGGAAAAAGACTTGAAATCGGACTTAAAGATATTATTTTAATGGGAAAAAATCTTGTAACCCTCAAAATTTCACCTGTAAACGTATTCTAGCTTTTACAAATTAAAACAAACAAATTATAGATTAAAAAGTAAAAAAAAAATTTATATTCGTATTAAAAACTCAATAAAAAAATCATATAACAACCTATTTTCTTATTTTTCCCCCGTGTCCCTTCTTGTTTAAAAAAATTTACCTTTTGATATCAGAGCTCTACAAATATTTTGTTTTAAATACCAAGACCACCATACCCCTAATTAAAAGTATATTATTCAATTAATATTTAATTTGCCAAAAAAAAATTGAGTTAGATAAAAAATAAAAATTTTATTATTAAAATAATTGTAACGTTTTTCGTAGTAGTAATTAAACAATATTTAAATACTACTTAACATAAGTTGGCAGTATAAAAACAAATGATGTTTTCTAGTTGAATACTTTGTAATTATGCAGAACTAGTTCATCGCTTTTTACAATCAACAAAGACATAAAAATGATATATTAAACATTATCATTTTTAATTAAATGTACCGTTTCTTCTGGTCAAATTTTGTAAGCCTTCTATATTAATAATATTTTTTCATACCGGTACTTGTGCCATTTTAAAGTTTGGAGGCGGCCGTTTTGTAAATCCAATTATAGATATTAGAGTCTGATATTATTATTTTAAATGAAAATTGAAATTTCAATTGATATGTAGAAAAAAATGTGAATGTTTAAAATATTTGAATTCACGAGGTCAAAACGTGACAATCGTATTTTGTCAACTTTAAGGAATTTGTAGGCCAAAAACGGAATAAGAAAAAAGATTTGGCAAAAGGCGAATTAGTTGATTGCAATTTCATTAACTTCACATAACATTTGTAAGTTTTAGTAAACCTCTGTTATATAAACAAAAAACTCAGTTATAAGCACCACGATGTTTTAAACATCAAAAAATGTCCTGTTTTTAAGTGTGTAATATTTTCAGCGTTAAGCAATTATAGATAATTATCCTAAAAAAACATTCGAAAAGAAATAAAGCAAAAAACTATATTTGTGTAATATACGACAAAAATATTATAAACCAATTTCAGTATCAATATAAGAATAATATTTAGAAAGGGCCAGGTGACAGTATCCCAAAGAATCTATCTTTTTAATATAGTTTGAATTGGGAGAAGGGCAAGGAATAGATGGGGTTATTGCAGCCTGACTATCTTTATTGCCAAGCTGATCCGAATTTTCGTCCAACAATGGCTTGGAAACATATGACTTTTTAATAAAATGGGATGGGGGATTTGCGAATTGAATTTGGGCCCCATAATTAAGGAGTATCTGTATGAACAGTAATAAAAAATTCATTTGAATCAATATACAATGTTTTAATCGATGAGTAAACAAAATTAAAATTATTACAGATATGAAAACAAATTAAATGAATACAGCCTCAAAGTTTCAAGAAATGCTAAACGAGACTCTAGCGGCAGTTTTAAGTTATAAATTTAAAAATTAATTGGCAATAATTGGTTTTGAACAAAATACGTTATTTTATTCTATAAGAGCTATTTTCAAAATGATATAAAAATAATATAAACAATTTTAAAACATAAATATCCCAATTAAATATAAAATCTTCTATACATTTTGCCATCATCTTTGCAAAATTTTGTAAAAAAATAAAACGATGTTAAAAATTTGCTGCATCTAAATTGTATAAAAAACAAAGTCAAGTTTTTTTTTACAAAATTTGCACGTTTAAGTAGCCAAAATAAAGAGAAAAATTTCCCTAAAATACGTTTTGTCAATTCAAAACAATTTACTTTTACGACACTGAAATGACATTTAGAGATTGCAATTCCCAATGGTGTGCTGATCAACCCAAGATTGACACGACATTCATCAACATTGGCTCCATGCAGCAATAATAACTAAAATAGGAAAATATAATAGATAATATGCCATTTTTAAACATTGTCAGATTTTTGTTGTTTTTTGTCAGGAAATTGCAAAAAGAA
The DNA here is from genome assembly GCA_030555515.1 of Acutogordius australiensis. NCBI lineage: Eukaryota > Metazoa > Nematomorpha > Gordioida > Gordea > Gordiidae > Acutogordius > Acutogordius australiensis. The sequence continues at coordinate 16,179,597 of CM060245.1, read as the reverse complement.
TAAAATTTAGCATATGTAGGATAATTTAAGGGTAAAGATAAACAATTTTTTTCCACAATGTTAGTATCCAAAAAATTGGAATTAAAATAAAAATTAGGTACAACCCTCTATTTTCTTATTACATGCATATCACTATATATAAAGCTAAGATATTGGCAACAAAATAAGCTCCTATTAATTTCCATAAGGAGAAAATTTACAGACCTTATGTCTATAAAAAAATTAGGCTTGTAGATACATTGGCATATTACTGGAATAAAACAGTACAGGTCAATAGCTTTTAGGCAACTTCGATTTACATTATAGGCAAAAAAAAGTAATACTTTTTTTAAGAAATACATTTGCCTTAAATTTCAGTTTTCAGATAAGATGGTTATTTAAAGTATTTTTTATGAGAGATTTATGCTAATCAGCATAAAGCATATGATTAGAATAGTTGTTTACAAGACTATGCTTAAAGATATGTTTATAAAATATAATTGTTTCAAAAAATACCTTAACAATTTCAACATTCCCCATCATAGCTGCAATGTATAATGGAGAAGAAAGATTACCAGAGTTGCCTTCTGGGTTTGAACCATTAGAAAGTAAAAGATTAACAAGGAGGGGATTATTAAGAGTTACAGCATAAAATAGAGCAGTCTGAGCTTTGATATCAGCTACATCTGGTTGAGCATTGTTTTCTAAAAGCCATTCAGCTGAATTATTGCATCTACCTAAAAATATTATAAAATAAAAAGTACTAATAATAAATTTTATTATATACCCTTAATAGAAAACATAAGAGGAGTCAAACCAAACCTATCCTTAGCGTTAAGAATATCAATCCCAAGTTTTTGATTTACTTCCATAATTATACCATCACTAAACCACAATATTAATTTAAACATTAAATATAAAAATAATATAATAAAACTAAACTTTTTTAATTTTTGTAACTGTTCTATATTATCTTGTGATGCCAAATAATGAATTAAATACTCATTATCTTCAAATTGTTCAGTAAATGACAGGCCCGATTCTAGCTTTTCCATTTTAGGGGGGCAAAAAAAACTCGTGGGGGGGCAGAAAAAATTTTTTTGCCGCCTTCGGCGGCAAGCAAAAAATATACATGTACAACAATAGAATCCATGTTCAAAATTTTTTAACAAATTAATAGTAATTTATTATTTTCTTTTAAAAAAAATGAGTTTATAAACTGAATATGTGAATTAGAATTAATTGTTTTCACTATCAATTGCTTAAAAAGAAACGAGATTTGAATTAATTGTAAGTATAATTTTATCATTTGGTATCATTTGAAATTAAAAATATGATATGAATGATAAAAATGAATTATATAAAACTTTGGATTTTAGAAAATGAAAAGTGAAATAAGATTGATTATCATGAAAACAAAATGTATAAGTATGCTAATTTGGAAGAATATATTTGAAAAAAACACTGGTTATATATAACTAGTTATTAATATTAGGGTTAAAAATTAAATAAAAAAAAAAACATAAACGTTGAATGCGCATAAAAAAAGTTTGCAACCATGTTAAAATATTAAGCGATATAGCTGATTATGAGCAGTGTATTGATCAAACTATTTTATCTTAGAAGATTTTAATTAAATTGCAATATTCATCAAAATTTCCCTAGTTAATGATTTTTCGTGTTTAAAAGAACTATCACCTTTAAGCAGGTCACTACTTGTCAGCCGTTAATATCCTTCTTAAAGAAGAAAATGTGGCCTCACAACTCGACGTTGAAGAGCCAATTAACAAACTTATAGGAAAAATGTTAAATAGATTAGAAAACGCATCATTGTAATCATATAAAAATTTAACAAATTCAATAGTAACACATTCTTGGTAATTATTAAGTTTCTTATTAAAAAATTTTTGGCTACGTCAATTTCTTTAGATAATGAATCTTTATCAATATTACTTATTTTTTAAAGAGGCTCTAATTTATATATATCCAAAAATAATCAAATTAATAAAGGGAATCTAAAGAACAACTATTATCGGTAAAAAATTTATTATCAAAATATAAATAAATTAATAATATTAAAATAAATACTTCACTTCATCATTAATATTAAAAATAATTTCAAACTTATGAGTAGAAAATAAATAAAAATCAAAAAAATCTTTAGGTTTTTTTTCTTTTATCCATAGATAAATTATTGTCATTTAAAAAATATTAATATCAAAACAATTTTTGAATAAATCTTAAATGTATTTTAATTCTTAAATGTTTAATTTCTAACAAACAATGGTGTATTATATCAGAAGTTTTAGAAATAAAAATCGTTCTGCATTGAAATTGATCTATAATTATTTTTAATAAATAAAATAATTTTCAAAAAAAAAATAAATAGATGATTATATATATGGTCAAAAAACCCCGATTCGGCCCTGTGACCTGAAGATATAAAGTTTTTTTTATTTTTAATTTTTTAAAGAGTATTAAATATTTTAATTTTTAAAAAAAAACAATGGGCAGGTAGTGACCACACCACCAATGGGGCAACAGCCGGGTTATGGTCCCGCATTCGCTAACTACCTTGATTGCATCATGTTGAAAAATTTATAAAGGGAAGAAAATATATCAAAAAAACCTTTCCCATCACTTAAAATTTTAAGACCATCTTTTGCAACAAGATGCAATCGGTGGTATGGGGAATATACGGGACATGGTGTCCAACCATTTTGCTCAGAAATTCTTAAACACCACCTTTTTCCCTAGACATTACTTTCGCCCCATTGTAGCATTGTGCGATCAGGTTCTTTGGTTCTAGATTATATTCTAACAAAGATTGTTGTTAACTGAGAAAATTTCTTAGGCATCAGATTTATGAAATGCTTTCAAAATATAAAGCTTTCTGTAAAATCAAATTTTTCTATATATTTCTGTTAGTTTGATCTCTCTTGCGGATGAGAAGTATTAATGAATAAAAACACTTTTAAATAAAAAGTAAATATTTTTAAGATAATATTTTTTAGATATCTTTAACGGAGCAAATTTAATTATATTATGTGGAAGAAATAAAATTACTATGTATTTTTTGGGGGGGCAAATTCAATTTTTTTTGGGGGGGCAAACATAAAATTACTATGTATTTTTGGGGGGGCAAATTCAATTATTTTTGGGGGGGGGGGCAAACAAAAACTTTTGGGGGGGCACTGCCCCCCCCCAAAAGGGGTCTAGAATCGTGCCTGGTAAATGAAGTCTCCCTAGATTTGACACCTAAAGGACTGTCTAAATTTTTTTTATCAAAAAAATCCATATGATTTGGTATCTATCACTCATTTAACAAATGTATCATATTGTAATGGCTGCGGCTAATAGAAAAAAAAAGTTTTGACAAAAAAAATATCGCAAGCATTTAAATAACATTGAGGCGGCTAGTGTAAAAAAATTAAAAATTTTTAAAATTTATTGAAAAAAATTTTTTTTTTAAAAATATTTTGTTAGGCATATCCTAAAACGACCAAAATTACCTAAATTTTTATTTTGTGCACTGGTTGTTGGATTCCCAATTTAAAATGATTCTACTGCAATTAAAATCACCTTCTAGGCCTCAAATCCAACTATATTCAATCTTTACTGCTAACATAGGCTATATTACTCAATCTTTCTTTCCTAGCAAACTTTAATAACAATAAAAATTTCCATTTGCCCCCCTCCCCCTCCCTCCCACAAAAAATCTTCACCATGGAACAGCTTATATAAAAATGGCCAAATAGATGGTCAATTGCCCTGACAATTTTTTCCAAACCTTTAATTAAAAAAAATCAGTTAGCTAGCACAAGTGTTTGTTGCTCAATTAAATTAAACTCTATTGTAGAAGATTCCTCTACTAGTGTTAAGGATATTCAAAATTGCTATATTACAATGCGAGACTTGATTGTAGCAACTGTACACATTGTCAAACAGGAAAAACTTTTGATTTTTTTTTGGTTATTTCAGATTTGGCGATAATTATTTACCACTAAAAGTTATTTCTAGCATAAATTTTGTCTATATTTTCCGGACATTTATCACAATAAAACGGCTTATATGGTTGCGATGATGGCAATCTCATTTTAAGTAGGTTTTTGTTGAAAATGAATATAATATATCTTTTAAAGACGCTTTCGTTCACTAACCCGCGAATGGTAGGGTGAGAAATTTGTAACGAGAATGCCATAGTGGGGTCTATATGGACCCCAATATTAAACCTCTATACCTTCAACAGTTTATTAGCTGAACTTTATTTTTTTAATTATTTTGAAGAAAAATACATGCTCTTTAATAACAAACTAATATAAGTTATTATTAATGTAAATCGCAAATTTTATTTAACACAAAGTGAAAAAAAAAATCTGAAAAATGAAATTTTTTATTCTACCATTAGAAAAATCTTGTTAATGTACTAAATGTATCAATATTATTAATCAAATAGTGTTTTTAGGTCTAGTAGAACTTTTTTAGAAGATTCACAACTAAAAAATATTTTGAAATAAAAAATTATTTTTGGTAATTTCACCTTTAAAACTAGTAATTTTATATAGAAACTAGCTGACCCGGCAAACGTTGTTTTACCTTATTAAATTTGTAGAAATTCATACGAAAGGAATGTTGTAAAAATAATATTTCAATGTCGCCATAAATAAAAATTAATTTTTTAAAATTTACAATAGAAATCAATCTAAATATGCAAAAATAAACAATTCCGCTTAAAAATAGCAAGGTAAAGTGCAGATTCCAAAAGCGTTGTTGTACCAAACAATTTTTAAATTAGTTTTATTAAAACTTAAGAAATTCCCTTTGTGTTAAATTTTTGATTTATAACCAAAGCAATTACAGAAGTTTTTGGCTATAAAATGGCACTTTATTTGTATAATTCAGAATTGTTAAAATAAGTTACAGCTAAAATACAAAATATGTAAAAAGCATCAAATACATTTTCAAGTATGTGCTAAAGGCTATATGGCTGTTTTTCGAATCAAAAATACCGATTTAAATGCTACTCCGCTCTACAAAATTGATTAGGTAGGCAGCTATTAAATGGGCCGTTATGTTGGCTCTAATGAAGCTGTTTGGCGAATGGCGCCCAAATTCCTTTAAGGGATCTCGCAGTTATTCACTTAGCCGTTTACTTTGAAATTTTTACAAACGAAATACAGGGACCGAGCTAAAAATCCACCAAGAACTACGCTCATCTCATCCTGTAAATTATGCAATTCTACGGATGCTCTTGGTGCCTTCACATATTTAAGTATAAGCTATTTTACATGGAGCTAACAAAATAATAGATACTTCATAGGTAAGGCCGACCGGTAAATACATTTTTATATTAAATTAAGCACCTTAGGGTGTTTATTCACAATTACTTTTTCAAAAAAATTGAATGCAGTAATATTTAATGTGATACTTGCCTTGCATACCCAAGCAAAGAATTTATGGGAGAATTACAATAAATTTAATGAGTAAGGATGGATATATTGCCAAAACACCGCGCATGGATCAACGATTTACACATTACATTTAACCACGATATGTACAATGAATCCTTAATTGCTATCGAGGATTTTTGCATGGGCATTGTCAACCTTCCGACTCAGCCTTTTGAATGCATCTGATTTAGTGAACATTAAGTAAATGGTGAATTACACTATGATACTGTGGAATGGCAGCAATCGGTATCTCTCACTGATGAATGAAGAACAAATAATTGATGGTTGGCAAAACATAAAATCAATTTACGCCAAAAGAATTTTTTAAAATCTATTATAGAACGACGAATTCTATGCAATCGCGGCTACACATAAGTTACATGCAGAGACGTATTGAAGGGGGGGGGGGGGGGGGGAGCAAAGGGGGCCAGTGCCCCCCTTAATAATTTTATTTTTTATACCGTTAAAATTGATATATTAAACTCTAAAAACAATAAAAATCTTCAAATTAAAATTTTTAGTTAATATAATGATCATTTAATAACTTATACACTAACAAAAGCACAAATACTTACTTCTTTTTCTTCTAAAAAATTTCTTGCCCCGCTTTAGAAATCTCTTGCCCTTAGGTAAGTTTCTGCATACGTCCCTGGTTACATGTATAGTTATCTTAGTCAAAGAAACACCAATCAATTGAGTGTAAAGTTTTTTGTACTTTAAAGTTAAATATAATCGGTGGCTCAGTAGCCGCCAATCATTATAAAGGGTTTCATGTATTTCAGAATGCCAAATTAGATAAAAGCAGAAACGAATAAATTTTCAAAAAGATAAAATTTTGAAAAAAAAACCCAAATTATTTTAGGCAAGCGATAAGACCTAAGTGTGTGAAGAATCAATAACATCATATTGTTCCTCCTATGGAATTCACATATAAATTTTATGGGTATTTGAGCCATTACGGAAGAATAGTTAAAATTTTGCCCAAAAATTAAGAAAAGGCTATAAAATGTTATGGGTTTGGGATAGAAGAGTCAAATATTAGGGTTATATGTATTTTTTTATGCCAAATTAGATAAAAGCAAGAATAAAAAAAATAGCTAAAAATTGGCAATTCAGAATATAACAATACAAAACGATTAGGGCGGGCGACGCGACCTAGGCGTTTGAAAGTTAAATACTATTCTGTTTCCTACGGAAAATACAAATAAAATTTTAAGGTAATCGGTTCACTCATTATGGAAAAATAATGGAAATTTCGCCCAAAAAATAAAGAAAGGCTATAAAAACATAAGGGTTATTGGTAGAAGAGTCAAATTTGGGGATTATATGTATTTTTATACACCTTATCAGGTGAAAGCAAAACCAAAAAATTTTGCCCAAAAATGGCAAAAAATTCATAAAAAAACAGTTTGAATTGCTTCTGGGGCGACTCATAGGACAATGTGGAAAATTTTTTTAAGCTTTATATGTATTTTTTTATGCCAAATTAGATGAAAAAATAAACAGAAAAGTTGTTTGTGAAAATCCAAAAAATTCATAAAAAAACAACTTCAAATGCTTAGGGCGGGCGAACCATATGACATAGGCGCATGAAACCTAGAATAATTAATCTGCCTCCAAGAGAATGTATATATAAAATTTTATGGGAATCGGTTTAGTCGGTAGAAAGTTATCGGAAATCAAAAATTAAAAAACGTGATTTTTTAAATTGCTTCGGGCGGGCGACCCATAGGACCCAGGCGCATGAAACATACGTATGAACCGATTCCACCACCTAGAGAATCTACATGTAAAATTTCATAGGGATCGGTTTAGCCGTTTTTGAGCTTACTGGTAACAAAAATTTTGATTTAACAAAAAAGTCACAAAAATTTGACTCATAATGTATAATATTTTCAAAAATATTTAAAATTCAAGATATGCTGGGGTCCGTATAGACCCCACAGTGCTAATTGCGGGTTAAGCCTTGGCATTATTACATGATCAGCGTAACATAAAACATATAATGATACTTTACACGTCAATTGCACCTGAGGTTGAGATGCTAAAACACAGGTCAACAAATTTTTGAGAGTTATTAGCTAACTACAGAGATCAAGCATGACATCTTAGGGATTTTTAATTTCGTTAACCGTTTTTTCTATTTAAACTTAAATTAAAAATTTTAGAAAAATGGCAAGAAGCAAAAAAAATCCCAAAACAAAAATAAATTAAATTTTTTTGCATATTCACAATAGCTAAACTGTTAAAATCAGTGTTTAATAAAAAAGAATTCAGCCGCAGTAATTCCCTCAATTCTAGTGAATGGTGAGGAAAGAAAAAAGTGAACATGAGGGAATTCGCTTTTTCACGGGGGTGAAAAATATTCAAATGAAAAATTTTCATTTACAAAAAAATGAATATTCCTCATTTTAATAAAAAAGAACTCAGTTTTTTTATTTTTTGGTAAAACGGAGTTTAGATAGTATTGATGAACCTCTTTTCTTTTTTTTTCAATATGGAATTTTTTCAAATGAGTCGGAGTGAGGTACTCCGGGCAATTTTTGGAAAATAGTTTTTTTATATGGCCAAACTCATGTTTGTTATTTTTACATTTTATTATAATAATCAAAATTATCATAAGTTTTTTAAAGAACCAAGCTTAAATTTATTAACTTTTTAATAATATTTCCTTAATTTGGTATTCTTGGGTACTAGATCCCGTTTTTAATTAATTCACACTCAAAAGCAATTATACCCAAATTTGGCAGCAGTTCTTCCCCTTGATAATCTTAAAGTTCTCTGAAAAAACAAATATGCAAAATTTTGCCTCAGGTAATTTTGGCTGCCAAAATTAGAAAACTTCAATGTATAAGCATTTGCATATTATCCAATGAATATTTGTGGGCGGTCAAATTGAATGATTGACAGGGGCTTTATACACAAAACTATTGGAAAAAATGAGTTTTTAGGCTCCTTGCAGCAATGTGAAATGTGACCAGGCCCGATTCTAGCTTTCTCCATTTGGGGTGGCAAAAAAAACGCTTGGGGTGGCAGTAAAAAAAGGACCACCTAAAATTTAAGTAAAATAGCATATTTTATGCATTAAATTTAGGATTTAAAGAAATTTTTATATTATTTTACTTACTATCTGAATTTATATAGATATTGTATAATTGAAACTTCTGCTTATTGGATTTATAATAAGCTTCGTTCCACACTTGTCTGCGATATAGGCCTTGCAAAGAGATAAAATAAATTTTGTGTGGTCACGCAAGATAAATGATCTATTCATATAATTAATTAACAATTTCCAATATAATTTTTTTATTACTAAATTGAATATTACAATATATTGCGAAAGTAAGTTTTTTTAAGGTCCTGTCGGGATGACTCTTTCAATATTTGAGAATATTAAAGTCGTTTTCAGGGAACGCAAACTCCAATCGCAGCTTTTTTTTTAAACCGGTTGAGGTAAAGTGACTAGAAACTCGTTTAAATTTTTTAAGCAAAAATTCTGCTTCTTCATTTGCCGGTGGCAAAGAAGTCACAGCCTTACTTTCTGATGGACACACCCTGGGATAAATGGTCAGTATATGATCCTAATTTTAAATAAAAAAATGAGAATTTATTATACTAAAAAAAATTACAAAAGAATAAATTGTAAAGGGAGTTAAATGCATATAGACCTTGAATTATCGCATATTTTTGCAAATATAGTAACAAGAGTATATATTAAGACTTTTTTTAACTTTAAAAAGCCCAACATTAGCATCATGGCTTTTTTGTATCTATTAACATTAACAACGCAGAAATTCCAGATTTTTACTTTTCAATTGAGTTCACTTGGCTATTCAGCTTGTTCGGAGAAGCCATTTGAGCTCATTTGAGGAGAAAAGAAACAAAATGCATTTTTTTGAGGATTATTCATTTTTAAAATTAGGAATTTTTTTGAGGTGAGTTGCAAGAGAAAGGAATTTTTTTTTTCATTTAAATTTTTTCAAATAAGGGGGGGTAAAAAATGGTAAAGAGTTGAGTTCAAAATATGGCTAATTTTGCCAAAAATTTTGAACTGTAACTCTTACAAATTATTAAACACTGGTTAAAATCAAACTTAATGATATTTTTATTAAAAAATGATAATATATCGTGACGTATTTAGGTTTGGACGCGAATATTCTGTATTATCTAAATGATCATGTAAAAGCTTGACATACTATAAAAATTTATTTCTCATTACACAGGTCAACAAATATTAATGTCAGAAACGTGAATTTCATGGAAACATATAAGAATGCATCCCCACGATGTATCTCATATATATTTTTTGTTTTTGTTAGTTTCTTCCGTCTTTGGCTCTTTAGATCCGTCTATAACGAAAAATGGCCTTTTTTGACCATATTAATTGATCTAAATATATACCCTAAAAAGAAAAAATTTAAAAATCTTTTTTGCATATTAAAATCCCTTGTAACTTATATTTTTATTCACAAATAATGAAAAATAAATTTCATTTAGATAATACAATTCACTTCCAAACTTAAATACGACACGATATATTATCGGTTTTTAATAAAAATATTATTTGAAGTTTGAATTTAACAGTTCAAATATTGTAAATATGCAAAAATAAAATTTCAATTTATTTTTGTTTTTGATACTTGTTTGGTTTTTTGACCTTTTTTTCTAAAATTTTCAATGTTTATAACTGACTAACTAAGTTTGATTTGGAAAAAGGGTAAACGGATTTGATAATTCCTTGGCAGGTTTGATCTCTGTAGTTAACTCATAACTCTCAAAAAATTGTTGACATGTGTTATCTGAGATGATATATATACAGGGGATTTTTATATGAAAAAAAATTCTTGAATTTTTTCTGTTTAGGGTATTCTCGAGGTCTTAAAATCTGTCAATTTTGTCAAAAAAGCCATTTTTTCGATATAGATAGATAGGCCGAAGAAACTACAAGAAATGGGAAAAATATATATTAGATAAGGTCATCATGGGGATGTATGCCTTTATGCTTTTATAAACTTATTGTTTCTGACATTGATATTTGTTGACCTCTTAAATATATTAAAATGTTGCTAACTTAATTACTAAAATTCATCATCTGAAATAGTTTTAGGGTGGGGTTAACTACCTACAATTGTTTACTTTTTAATTTTATTGCTTATATACCTGACATTTAATATATTCTACAATTAAAGTTTATTTGGTCTATAAATTGTTCCAGAATCAAGAGTATCAAATGGGCCACGTATTTATGAAAAAATGTGAAGGCATAAAACCTGTCGCCCACCAGATAGAGTTTAAGTGAGCACATCAAGACAAAGATTTTCATAAATTTTAATTGCTCCCTTATGGGAAAAAACGATAATAAGCATTAATTGACGTGCCTACAAGGCATTATTATCGAAAAGGCATAACGGATGAACATTTTCAATAATCAATTTTTCTTAGTAACACAGTCTCAATTCGCTAGAATGTCGCAAATGATAATCTTATCAACGGGTCGGTCCGTCTTAACAGCAACCCAAGCAATGCTTATGACGTCAATTTAAGGGTTTTTAAGCCCCTGTTTGTTGGCTTCGGGCGCGATTAAGTCAAGGGCCGGTCTTGTAAGGGATAAAGAAGGTATTAAATGCAATATCTGGCTTAGATCTTATGTTGGAGTTAGTCCATATACCTGTTAATGGAATGTGTTATTTTGAGAAATAAATTTACTTATAATCCTGAATGCTTAAACGCGTAAGTTTCATTAAAGGACCTACAAGAGCGAACCTAAAGCCCAGCATTGTTAAGTCTTTATAACTAAAAAGGGAGGCAGCACTGAGAACGGTTGAGACGCGTCCAAACAGTTTTCATATATCAATGTATAATTCATTAACAAAATAATGATAAAAACTTCTCAAAAGAGGAAAAGATGACATATATGATTTTGCTGAACGTCTGCAAACACGCATAATTATAAGAATTCCCTAATTAACAAATATATTTCAAGAACACCTATTAAAAAAATTTTATAACTAATAAATATAAAATTAGTTATTTAAAATGCCTCAGGCAATTCCTAATAAATAATGTTTTCCGTTTACCTTTTTTAATATGGAAAAATGTGGATAGGGCAACGATCGGCAAGCATTTACAAGAAAAATCTGTCTTTGATTTTGAGAAAAAACGTAGTTTATTATAGAAAATAAACTGGATAGAGATGATTTCTGATTAATTTAGTTTTAACCTATCGCTTACCTGAGATCTGAATACAGTGACATCAAAATGGCTAAGAAAATCTGAAAAAGTTTTCTTTGATGAAAAACTTCAAGTGTAGGATGATTCTTAGAAAGGTTGTTTTAGGAATTTTTCATAAACTATCTATATAAACATGGTAAGAAATCCTTAGTAGGTAGCACTAAGTAATTTTCTTAATAAAATTAAAATCAAATATTCTTCACTATCCTACACAGGTATGGCATATTCTATAAAAAATTGATATTATTATGAATTCAATCAAGCTCAAAAATTTTAAACCACTCACAGCTCCCTAAACAAATTCCGGTTGGTAGGGTTTTTTTAAAAATCGTCTTGAGATTGCGAGATGTTTGCATTCAGGAAAGCTTGAACTTCGACATATAATATAGCTTAAGCCTTCATTTTCCTTATCATGAATTAGTTCAAGTCGTATAATTTTAGTGCTTGTATAAAAAATAAAGCATTAGGTCATATAAGTCAAAATTTTACGCTAAAGCACAAGCCATCTTAAGCTCCTCGCTTCCCAGCTCTGCCCTCTCTCTTACGTATTATATGTTACAATGTACATTTTGATGCTAAGGAGTATTTTTAAAAAGCTAGTTTATGAGACAATATGTAAGCTGCCTTATAGACTGAGTTTGTGATAGATATAAATTATTGCAGGACATCAAAATAAATCAAGATGATCCGATCGTTGCTAATCTTATTTACGGCACTTTACACCCTACACGGACGCGTTGTTGTTCACGAGGACGGGAAACGGGCGTCAATAAGTAATTTAAGGCATTTTATTACACATTCCTCGTACTAGAAAGTTTGAATGGGTTAATAGTTAATAATAGAGATAAAAATTTGCACACCTCAAAATGGTCCTAAAAAACAATTTAAGGTCGGGTTTATCATTATTTTGCATATTAATTTTTTACTAACCACTACATTATGGGAAAACATGGGAAAAATAAATTTATGTACTTTTTGGTAAAACATTTGCTATGAAGGCCATTGTGGATACGTTCTGCCGATGGAACATTCATTATAGATTCAGCTTACATTACCCATGTGTAAGAAAATTAATAAATGCTACGAGAATAATCTGCTAAAAATTTGATATGATGGTCTTATCTCTATTAGTTTTTTTGTTTTCCAAATTCATCAGGGTCCACCTGATTTTGTACTATTAAATGGCCAACTTTGATGACGAATTTTGCCACCAGAATCTTTATATGAAACAAATTTTCTTTTTAGAAATCAACTGTAACTTCAAATTTTCTGAAAAATTGAGATATAAAATTTTTGATTATATAAAGCTCAAACATTAACATTTAGATTTTTCAGAATATTTTGCACCCCAACCCATGTTGGACACGGCAATTTGAAATAAAAATATTATTTTGAATTATTTAACAATTTATTTGTTTTTTATATATAAAAATAATTATATTCATTTTTTTTGTTTCTGAATCATACTTATTGAGCTTATTTATACAAATTTGCTCGCTTATAAATTTAGACCAGCAAAGCCGGTAAACGGTTAAAGTAGATACTAGGTTCAGATCTAATTTAGCCCATCTCTTTTGAATCGTGCTACCCCAGAAATAAAAATACTTATGTCCAAAAGCATACATTAACCGTTTACAAAAATTATTTTTCTGCAACAAAGTTATTTAAAATACAAACTTCAGCTCAATGCATTTTAATAAATAAATTAAAAAATATATTAAAAATAGGTGAAACTTGATCCTATCGCAACACCCCTTTGCAACTTTAATTTAATGAACTAGTTGGGATGGGTTGAGTTAACTAGAATTTTTTCATGTACGGACTTTAGGTAAAATATATTTTAATGTTTTTAATTTTATCAAGCCTTGGATGAATTGTCATTGTGGACCGATTTCAACATTAATCCATGTGAAAACTTTCACGAATATGCCTGCGGAAACTTCAAAAGGCTGAATGCCGATAAAATTGGTGGCGAAAAATCAACATGGAGTCCATTCAGCGCATTGCAGGATACTATTTTGCACGATATTCATAAAATATTGAGTAAGTTATTTTTTCGTATAATAGCATTCAAACTTAATGAAAATTTGGCAAAAGATAATACAGGAAAATAATTTTGAGCATATATAAATATCGGATTAATTGATAGCAATATAAAAATTTCTTTTTTTTTGGTAGAAAAACGATAAAAACTTTTATGAACGCCCAATATACTCGGGCTGCTAATAACATTAATTTTCACTTTTTGGTAAAACTGTGGAGAAAAACTGATTTAGCAAATAATTATATAAATTATATATTTTGACCTAAGATAACAATGCCTAAAACACACCTAAAAGTGTGATAAGACGTAGTTAACTTGAAAATTTTAATAAACGCCAATATTTTTTCTGATAGATTCAACCATTCAGCAAAATGATTCGCCCTCAATGCAAAAGGCGAAAAAGTATTTTAACGTTTGCATGGAAACATTCAATCGAACCGAACTTCAGGTCCACGAGATATCGGCTTTTGTAGATAGGTATGGCTCATACGACAAGAATTATCAAATATTTTTTGATTCGTTGGGCAAACCTCAGGACCTTTTAATTTCAGATCATGGCAATGGCGATGTTACAGTTAATGCGATAGACGGAAATCATGCCACAATCGTGGATATTGAAAATGATATCGTGCACGGCCAACGACATTTTTTCGATGATAAGTAATTTCCCTTATAAATGCATATCTAAATTCAATAAATAGTCAGATGTTTTTATTACAAAAACAAAAACTTCGGTCATTTAGATGACAAAAGAATCCATTGAGGAGATGGGAGATTTATCTAACTAAACCAATCCCCAAATCACACCATTTATAAATAATGAATGCGCCATCTTATAACCTCGAATGACAAACAAATTAAATATTACTTTTTCTTTCATATAAAAGAACACTCGTTCAAAATGCCACCAATCGGTTAAGATCAAACATGGAACTCATGTTGAAAGACTTCGGTGCAACCGGTCTCATGAGCATAGGGGTAGCCCCGCACCCTAGGAACACCTCGAACTCGGTTCTCGCGGTAGGGCCCGGTATGGTACTAATGCCCCGCGAGTTCTACAAGGCGGGCAACGTACATGATTACCTGGTTTACCAAGAGCATGTGGCTTACTTCGGACGAATCCTGCGCCTCTTTAACGGAACGGACAGCGACGTACACGATATTCTGGAGCTCAATAAATTGTTGGCTGAGGTAAAAAGAAATTTAAATAAATTTTTATAGAGGACCTTAAGAGAGGTAGGACCGGTTTATGGTTTGAAACCTAAATAATTTTGTTAAAAACCCCTATTATTTCGTAAATTGTGCTTGATGCTCAAAAGAAATGAGTCGACCCTTAATTGAGGCCATGCATTGTCATGAGCTATAATTTTCAGAATCAGTTGGCCCTTAGTCACATATTTTCGAGAACAGTTGTAATTTTTTCCTATAGTTTAACATACATCTTTTATATATATAGTATTCTGAAGCCTCACAGGAAAACATTGTAAATAACTTTAAGTCGATGGCATTACTCAATGTTCAAGAAAAATATCCCATGGTATGCCAAACCTATCTTTCAACTGTTTAAATACACTTTATTTTATTACAAATGAACTACTCTAAAATTATAATTAAAAATTTTTTTATGGAATTCAGCAACCTCTTTAACACTGCAGATGATTTTTAGTTTGTGTTGTGTTTTTTGTAGATTGACAACTTATGTTATCTAAAAAAGTTTGTAATGATTATAAAAAAGTCGTTTCTTTGCGAAAATTTTATTAATCATCATATCAACTCAAAAGTCTGACTGCGAACAATGCAATGTAATTAAAACAGTTTAAATTTAATTATTAGATCAATTGGATATCCACTCTCAGTGCCATGGAATTAAATAACGGGACACCTTTAAGCCCATACACCGAGATTTTGGTTTACACCCCGGAATATTTCGATAACGTTACCAAGTTGTTCAACCAATACACCAATAATCGGGCTGGCATTAGGTATATATTAACATTCCCAAATTGGCATAGTAATTATCGTTTAGAAAATGGACTAACGTAGAGCTGATTTATCGGGGAAAAAATACTGAAAAAATTTAGCCTCCTCCCCCCCTTTCCACTTTTATTACCGTTGCTTTAATAATTCAGGTGTTCTTGAAGTCAGTTGTCAAAATAATAAATTCATAACAAAATTTTCTCCTAATTCAAAACTTTTCCAAAATAAATTTCTATATCAATTAAATTCTGTAGGACATTGCAGAACCATATGATCGTAGGGTTGTTTGAGCCCTATCCTCCCTACCTCAACGACCCCTACCACTTCATCAAATGGCCGCTCTTACAAGTCCTCGGAGGTGTGAATAAGGGCACCCCTACGTGGGAGATATGTAGTAAACGAACACAAGACATTTTTGAAGAACCAATCGCAGCACATTTCATCACAAACCGGAAGATGCAATTAAACCGAGCTATCAGAGATGTAAAAAAATATTTTGTTCAAAGGGTACAAATTGCATTTCTCTAAAAATTAGTTAAACTAAGTCCATTAGTATGAATGCAGTACGTGATTATTTGGCATCAGATAGTTTGAATTCACATAATATATGTGTTAATGCATTCCAAATTATCGTCTATTATGTTAAAAAATAAGAAAATAAAAAAAGATACATTTTTTAAATGGGCAACAGGCTACCTCCCAAATTTTTAAATCCTTTTATGTACTGGTTAATATTTAATAAACGGGGCTAATCTAAAATGCTTTATTCATTTGTAACGTATTGTCAAGTGTATTGTTAAGCGGGCGTTAACTTTGTTGTGTTTTACACAGGTTAATAAGTAGCGTTAAGCCTGGCTAGTAGGAATTCCAAAGCCATTCATTTCTTTGAGAGCCTACGCCTAAAAACTTTGGTCACCGACCCGTGTTATCTCATTTAACTCTGCGGGGCCAGCTGTAGAGTTAAAAGAGGCAAAGCGGGTAAGCTGCCTCCTAATGGGAAAAATCTGGAGGAAACTTCTTTTTAAAGCTGAAAAAAGTAGGCCTAAGGGGGAAGCTTTTTTTTCTCGGGCCAAAAAAAGGGAACAAAAGCATATAGTTTAAATTTTAACGCATAAGCCCGCCCTGAATATGGGAAAAAGCCCTTTCCAAAAATCCTTTAAGTTTTTTCTTCTTTATTTTGAATTTGGAATGAGATTCATTATTATTAATAAAAAGCCCCTTTAGATAAAAAAAAACTCCTCTAAGAAAGAAGTTTCTTAAAAAAGCTCTTTACGAGCGTTTTTATAATTGCCAAATTCAACTTAAAGGGCTGGCTCTTTTTTCCCAGGCCTGCCCCTATTACATTTTTTTTGATGGACATTATATTATACATGCTCTAGAAGACTGCTTATTTTAAGAGTAATAATTATATTATAAACCTCAAATCTTTAAACATTTTATTATATGATTTTCCAGATCAAAATAATGATTGAGCAACTGCGTGGAACGTTTCTTGAAAGAATAAATAATTCAAACATTCTTCAGCCCGTAACCAAAAATTTATTCCGAGAAAAAGTATGTCATTTATACAAAATTTCTGTATTAATTTGCTTCAATCTCGTTTATTTAAACAGAAAAAAATATTATGATTAGATTTATTTTAACATAAAAATAAGGAATTTATGTTAAACAATGTTAATAAAAAAAAAATTTTAGCTCGTTAATGTTTAAAAAGAAATTTTCGCTGGCAAAATTCTCCAAGCTATAACCCCATAGCACAAATCTAAAAATATGCCCATTTTTTTTTGAATAATATCTTTCGTGAAAAGATATTCCGACAAAAAATCCTAATTGCTGATTTCAGATGTTGTTAGCTACCTTTTAAGATTATTCTGCCACGAATAAATGTCATGGATACCAACCGACATATTCTAGACTCTTTTTTTCTATATTTATACCAGGGATGGGCAAGTAATGATTACTTGTAATTAAATTACAATTACTAATTACTCTCATAGTAATTAGTAATTAGTAATCAATTACATTTTTTATAAAGTAATTGTAATGGTAATTAATTACATTTTTTAGTAAAGTAGTTGTAATGATAATGATTACTTTTTCAAAGTAATCATTATATTGTTAAGTTTAAACAAATTGAGTTAGATTTCATTGAGGAATATTTATATGTTACTAAACCTTTAGCCAAAGCTTTAGATTTTTTTCAAAATGAAAAAACGTTTTTTTATGGAGAACTAGTGCCAACATTATTTGAAAAATTAGCGGATTTAAATGACCTTAAACCTAATTTAAAATTTTGTAAAAACCTTGTCTCAAAAATGATTTCTAGTTTTGAAAATAGGTTTGAAGACCATCTTACTATGTCGGTAAATTCCAATTTTGCATTATTAGCATCAATGTCTCATCCATTTTTTAAATTAGACTGGGTAGAGGGCAGGGAGAACAAAGAAAATTTAAAATCGTTATTGATATCAGAAGCAAAAAAAATGAAAAAAATTGACATATCTTCAAGTCAAAATGTTTCTAAAAATCAAAATTTATACAGGTTAAAAAATTTACCTAAATCAAAATTAACAAATGATCTCTACGATGAGGCAGAATTAGAGGTTCTAAAATATTTAAATGATAATAGTGAAAAGCTACCAATGTTAGAAAATTACCCAACAATTAAAAAGATTTTTTTTTAAGTATAACACGATATTAGGCTCATCAGCCTCAGTCGAAAGATTATTCAGTCTTGTCACTTTATTAAATAGATTTAATAGAAACAGATTGTCCAATGAGTTGTTTGAGAAATTAATTGTTTTAAAAAGTAAATATAAATACGAAACCGGATATATAAAAATTTTTGAAAAAGTAATTGTAATTGTACTTGTAATTAGTAATTAATTACTTGAAAATTTATGTAATTGTAATTGATTGTAATTAAGTACTTTTTTAAAAACAGTAATGGTAATTAGTAATTAATTACATTTTTTTCTAAAGTAGTTGTAATGATAATGATTACTTTTAAAAAGTAATTGTGCCCATCCCTGATTTATACGATAGGTAAACGCAATTCAAACTGTGTTGGGATACGGGTCTAATGCATTAAATTTCAAACTCATTAACGATGCCTTTCAAAATGTAATTGAATAATTAGTATTTAGTTATATATTTTTTTATATTTCTCGATTATTATAAAAATATTTCGCTTTTGAAAATTTTTGTTGATGCTACAAATTTACTTTTCATTTTATTTTAAAAAACACTAAGTAAATGTTTTGTTTCACAGATAACAGTTTTAAGCAGTCTTTTCCAAACCCAAGTTGCTTTGAGAAATTACGAATTCAAAAAGTCACTCAAGGAATATGGAAAACCTGTGAATAAGACAAAGTTAAACATTTTGTTTTCTTAATATTTTTAACACCAAAATTATTGTATATTTGAATAATGATATTAATAATTATATTTATTTAATAAAGTGACCAGCTTGGAGCCTTAAACGTCAACTTTTATTACAACTCCTTGGTCAACAAAATAGGTATGAAATTTGTTGCAACTTTATCTAATTGTAGGCTGCTAACAAGTTCTCGCCATAAATTTGTCTTTTCTTTGAGAATTATGCAGTGCAAATGATAATCAATTAATTATTTCTTGGTGCCTATCTTTAAGCGAAAAGTGAATTAACATTACATTTAAGCATTTTTTAACTTTAAAAATGTCTATTAGGTCTATATAATTTGTCAATTTTTTTCAACCAAATTTTGTTCATTTACTTCAGGGTCCAATTGGGTAACAGACCTTTTTTAGTTAAAATATACGTAATTAAAAGACTAAAAAACTAATTTCTCTTTAAGTTTCTTTACAATATAAGTGTCTAACACAAAAAATTTTAATCGAAGTTGCAAAAATTTAATCTTATGTCAAAGCCTTAAAATTTTTTGGGCTAGCTGATTTTTGCATTATATTTATTTAACAGCAAAAATGCTTAATATGAAGGAGTGCCTAGAATGCTTATTTATATCCTTAGATTAAAGGGTATTTATTTAAAAGTTTAATAATTATTAAAAAATAGAATTAACATTTATAATTTTTTTGATATTTAGAAGTTCCTGCTGCGTCAATGAATGCCCCTTTTTACGATCCAAATTATATCACGTAATAACTTATCACTATATATGGTAGAGATCTGGGATTGAGACCCGAAAGCCTGCCCAAAAATCCGGTGGGGCCGGGCTAAGTTTTTAGGGGGGCCGGGCCTAACGAATTTTTTATATATTAGTTTGCCTTTTTAATTTCACTCTTTAACAAGAACTAAAAACAAATTAATTATCACAATTAAGTTACTTTTTTCTCTGTATTTTATAATTTTGAAGCTAAATAGCTTGCAATAGATAATTTCCGTGCCGTATTTATAGAATCGGGTTGAGCCGGTGTAAAAAAACTAAGCTGCCATTCTTGGCCAAAGTATCAAAGCCCGGTTTAAACTCTAACATAGGTTTATCATATAGAAATAAAATCTAAAACAGGCATCCTAAACAGTTTAATTTAATTTTTACAATTCTTGTATTATGTTTAAACTAACAATAAATATTTTATTTATAGGTCTAAACAGTATGGACGTTTGGCTTCGGTTTTAGGACATGAGATTACACATGCATTGGATACAAATGGTAACTAATAACACATCGACAAAAATCAAATGAATAAATTTAAGACACTGGAAAATAAATCTTTGCTCCTATCTTATATATTCTCCGTTTTCCGAAATTTATTCATACTTCGGCTATTTTGTTTGGTGTATATCGTAAAAATGAAAGACCAAAATAACCAATTTTGCGAACTCAAGAATAAAAAGAAAAAAATTTTTTCATATTAAAATAACTTGTAACTTATATTTTTATCGCAAATAATGAGTAAAAAAAATTTTAAGTATATCCCCTCTTACATCAATATTTTAGGATCTACAGAATATTAGACGCCCCAACCTAAATAGGACACGATATATTTTGGGTTTTGAAATATATATAGTAATCGAAATTTGAATTTAATAGTTTGGCTGTTGTGAATGTATAAAAAATTAAATATATTTTTGTTTGATTTTTTTTTTGTTTTTTTTAACATTTTTTTTTAAATTTTCAATGTTATAGCTGGCTTTTTTTTTATTAGAAATAACGGTAAACAGACCTTTAAAATAACAGGTCCGGTCTCCAAAATTAGCTCATAGCTCTCAAAATTTTTGTTGACTTTTAATAAATTGAATATAAGAACCCAATGTAAATATATAAAATATTTTTTTTATTATTGTTTTGAAACACCTTTAATATATATAAATGTCAGGAATAATTTGAGCACATATTATTTAATTCAAATGTAGGGCTTCACAATGACAAAGATGGTAATCTCGTTGACTTGGACCTTGCGACAGAATCATATCTAAATAGCACCATGAACTGCTTTCGAAAGTTCTATTCGAGATATGGAGTAATTTAATACGCATTTATAATTAAAATATACACAAAAAGAGATTAAAATTTGAATTAAAGATAAGATGATTCCAATGGGCCAATATTTTCAAGGGGGGGGGGGGGGGGGATTTAATCGAAAAATATTAACTCGGCTTGGTTGGTTAGCTAAAATGTCAACCCGCCTAATCCGTAAGAGACAGTAATCGCCCGTTTGACTCATTTTTGCAAATGTAATACGATTTTTTGAAAAATTTAAATGTATTGGTTTACAAACAAAATCATAAACTAAAAACGTTATAAATTATTATCGACAAAAAAATGAGCTTGGCCTGAGCCGATTTTTTTTTTGAAATTATTTTGGCTTTTAATTAATCTTATTTGAAAATCAAGTATTTTATATAAACTTTATATAATTTTAGCACCGTGAACCTCGAATTTTAGCGGAAAATGTGGCCGATGCTGGTGGACTCCAATTGGGATTTTACGTAATTACATTTATTAAATTTTTATTTAAAGCCCAATTTAAAACTAAATCATATAGCGAACCGATAAATTGGATTTAATACATGCAAATGATTTTGTAAGAATTTAGTTAAAGATTGCGTTGGAGCGTAAAAAGCTTTAAACTCATTGTTTTAAAAGCTAGATGAGCCAGGACATAGGTCTATAGGGAACCTGAGATTTACAAGGTTTTGGGATTAAATGTAGAGTTTTAATTTACTATAACGAGCTTAATAAATCAAAAGGGCGCAAGTTATCTAGGTCTGGGCCGCGATAATAGGCAATATTTATTGACTCATTTGGTGGAATTTCAAATGAACTCATTAAAATTACGTTCGCCTTTAACAGATATAAAGGAATGAGATATTTTAATCTTGAAATATTTAATTTTTGCTCTATGTTTTATTAATTTTAATATATATTATAGGCGTTAAAAAAAGCCCTACTTGCTGAAAATGCAACTATGTTTGACATGCCTTACCCTAACGTCCCCATGACAAACGCTCAAATATATTTCTTAGATTTTGCTCAGGTAAAATATTAATTTTCAAACAAGTTTTAATTTTTCATGATTGGATGTTTTTTAAACATATTTTCTATTTTATTCAGGGGTTTTGCGAAGTACAAAGTGAAGAAAACCGATCTCTTCAGGGAAAACTTGATGAACACGATGTAAATGATGTGAGGTAATTGTGACTTTTTTGCTAATATTTGTTTATCACATTTAGCTTTTGAATAGCAAATTTGCCTAATCCTAATAACACACGATAGTCGAAACAGACTTTATGAACTATCTAAACATTTTTATTAAAATCAAACACGCCATAAAAATATTAAAAATTAAATGCATTAAAATCAGGCACGATTCTAGACCCCTTTTGGGGGGGGGGCCCAAGTTTTTGATTGCCCCCCCCCCCACAAAAATAATTGAATTTGCCCCCCCCCCCCCCCCCCCAAATACATTTTAATTTTATTTTTGCCCCCCCCCCCCAAAAAAAAAATTGAATTTGCCCCCCCCCCCCCCCCCCCCCAAAAAAATACATAATAATTTTATTTCTTCCGCATAATATAATTAAATTTGCTCCGTCAAATATATTTAAAAAATATTATCCTAAAAATATTTCCCTTTTTTTAAGTGTTTTTATTCATTAATACTTCTTATCCGCAAGAGAGATCAAACTAACAGAAATATATAGAAAATTTTGATTTTACAGAAAGCTTTATATTTGTAAAACCAATTCATAAATCTGATGCCTAAGAAATTTTCTCAGTTAACAACAATCTTTTGTTAGAATATAATCTAGAACCAAAGAACCTGATCGCACAATGCTACGATGGGGCGAACGTAATGCCCGGGGAAAAAATGGTGTTCAAGTATTTCTAAGCAAAATAGCTGGACACCATGTCCCGTATATTCACTGCTTTAACCACCGATTACATCTTGTTGTAAAAGATTGTCTTATTTTATGAAGGGAAAGATTTTTTTGATAATTTTTCTTCCTTTCATACATTTTTTCAACATGATGCAATCAAGGTATTTAGTGAATGCGGGACCATACCCCGGCTGTTGCCCCATTGGTGGTGTGGTCACTACCTGCCCATTGTTTTTTTTTTAAAAATACACAGAAATATTTAATACTCTTTTAAAAATTAAAAATAAAAAAACTTTTATATCTTCAGGTCAAAGGGCCGAATCGGGGTGACCATATTTATAATCATCTATTTATTTTTTTGTATTTAATTGAAAAATTATTTTATTTATAAAAAATAATTATAGATCAATTTCAATGCAGAACGATTTATATTTCTAAAATTCTGACTTTATACACCATTGTTTGTTAGAAATTAAACAATTAAGAAATAAAAATACATTTGAAGATTTATTCAAAAATTGTTTTGATATAAATATTTTTTTAAATGACAATAATTTATCTATGGAAAGAAAACTAAACCAAAAGATTTTTCTGATTTTTATTTATTTTCTACTCATAAGTTTGAAAATATTTTAAATATTAATGATGAAGTAAAACGTAATTATTTTAATATTATTCATTTATTTATATTTTGATAATAGATTTTTTACCCATAATAGTTGTTTAAAATCTTTAGGTTCCCTTTATAAATTTGATTAACCTTTATTTTAGATATAAATAAATTAGAGCCTCTTTTAAAAATAAGTAATATTGATACAAATTCATTATCTAAAGAAAATGACATAGCCAAAAATTTTTTTAATAAAAAACTTAATAATTACAAAGAATGTGTTACTATTGATTTTGATTAATTATATGATTACAATGATGCGTTTTCTAATCTATTTAACATTTTTCCTATAAGTTTGTCAATTGGCTCTTCATCGTCGAGTTGTGAGGCCACATTTTCTTCTTTAAGAAGGATAATAACGGCTGACAAGTAGTGACCTGCTTAAAGGTGATTTGGTTCTTTAAGAACACGAAAAATAATTAACTAGGGGCGTTGAATTTTGATGAATATTGTAATTTAATTAAAATCCTCTAAGATAAAATATTTTGATCAATACAATACACTGCTCATAATCAGCTAATTATTGCTAACTATTTTAACATGGTTTGCAAACTTTTTTTATGCGCATTTAACGTTTATGTTCATCTTTTATTTAATTTTTTACCCTAATATTAATAACTAGTTATATATAACCAGTTATATATAACCAGTGTTTTTTTATATATTCTTCCAAATTAGCATACTTATACATTTTGTTTTCATAATCAATCTTATTTCACTTTTCATTTTCTAATATCCAAAGTTTTATATAATTCATTTTTATCATTCATATATATCATATTTTTAATTTTCATGCGCAATGATACCAAATGATAAAATTATACTTACAATTAATTCAAATCTCATATCTTTTTTTTTAGTGAAAACAATTAATTTTAATTCACATATTCAATTTATAAACTCACCTAACTCAAGAATATAATAAATTACTCTTAATCTGTTAAAAAAATTTTTAACATGGATTCTATTGTTGTACATGTATATGTTTTGCCGTGACTTTCGGTCACGGCAATTTTCGAAGGCGGCAAAAATTTTTTTCTGCCCTCCCCCCCCCACAAGTTTTTTTCTGCCCCCCTAAAATGGAAAAGCTAGAATCGGGCCTGATTTAAATTAACAAATGGTTTTTGCCCAAACTGAGTCTTTTTGTGAGTTAAAGGTAAACTGTATAAGGGTCACCACCGCAATATGATAGAGCTTTAATTTTGTAATGATTCAGATTTAATGCATTCGGCATATTTTACGTCGACTGCTTGTTTGTTATAAAAGAGGCTATGGTAATTTTTGTGAGACTAAAACTTATGCATGTATAGCAGAAGTGGAATTATTTTTTCACATTATAGTAAACTTAAAATAATTTTTCCTACACAATATTAGGATAAATGCAGCCTTGTCAAACTTTCCTGCTTTTAAAGAAGCTTTCCAATGTCCCGCCAATAGCTTCATGAATCCACAAGAAAAATGCTCAATGTGGTAATTATAATGCCATGGCAAAGATATCGATAATCATATTTAAGAAAACCAAATTTTATTATGTATTTATGTTACATCATATTAATCCTTTTTGAATTATTTATAAGATTTAAACAAACATTTCAGTTTGTTTTAATCTATTTTTTATATATAATAAAATTACACATTAACAAATTTGAAATAGAATAAAGTTTTAAATAAGTTTTGAAAATCTACCCATTTCGGCCCATCTCCTGCGAACTATTTTCAAGCCCATTTCCTAATTGATTGACTGCTTAGATTTTATAAAATAGCTTTCCAGTGCAAAATGTTACCATAATAGTTTAAAGAATGTTGATATTATTTAGCCTTGTCTTGAATTTATAAAGATGGTCCGTTTTGAGTAACCAAAGTTTGTGATTAAATTACGGGGCTGATTATTTTTTAGTTGCATTTGCTAAAAAGTTCATAAACTTTAAGCGCCATCGACGCCGCACTCAATTAGGGTCGGGCGCGGACCATGTATTTAGGTCTATCTTAATCAAGCTATCTAATTTGGTTTTTAGACATTAATATAGGATCAGCGTACAATATATGAATACTATTCGCGTTTATTGCACCTGAGCTTAAGCTAAAAGGTACCTACCTCATTAAATAAAATTACCCCATAGGGTTCCTTGAAATAGTTCAGGGTGGGGTTATCTCCCAACTTTTAGTTTTATCAGCTCTATATACCTTGCAATAAAAATTATCTACCATCAAACGTTAAACAGCTGATTCCAGAATGCAGGGTAGGTTAAACGGCGTAAATTGTTCCAGAATCCAGAGTATCAAATGGGCCATGTATTTATGAAAAAATGCGAAGGCAAAAAAACCCGTCCCTTAACAAATAAATTATGGGGAGAGAGCAGATCGAGACATTGATTATATTCATTGCAATTAAACTTGACCCCTTTATTTAAACATTCTGTCTGTGAAAAGTCAGGTATCGGTCAGAACCGTAGCCAGGTTTTTTTAAAACAGGTAAAGTGGTAATTTGCATTCGGTGTCAAAAAAGGTAACGTTTATATAGGGCACTCATTATTATATTTATTTTAATTTTTGAATTGTTTACCAATTTGAACTATATATATTAAGTTGGATTATTAGGCGTTTTTGTTGTGAGTTTTAAAAACATAAAATCTAATATGGTAGCTTGTAAATTAATGAGGGATTCCAATCATTGAAAAATTCTCGATAACAGCATTAAAAACCAAATTTAGTAAACATTTTTACTCATATTTTAAATAATAATTTTAATACAAACGTTAAAATAACCGAAATTTTTTATTGGTAGCTATTAAAGATTTTGACATATATTATATCTTAAATTTATTTTTCCTAATTTATATTTCAGATATGCTATTATAAGGCAGTGAAAAAATTTTAACGAATATTAAAATAGTAAATATATAAATTGCCAAGCTAAATAACACATGTCACCAAATATAATGTTACGAAAAAAAGTTTATGGAAACATAAGAGCATGCATTTTCAGGATGCCCTTATCTCATATGTATCGTTTTCCCAATTTTTTCAGCATTCGGGTCCTTAGATCTGTTTATATCATGACAGATTTTGCGACCTCGATACCCAATAAAAAAAATTTAAAAATTTTTTTTTCATATAATTGCAACTTATAATAATTATATTCAAACACAGGCCAACAATTATTAATGGCACAACCGTGAATTTTATGCAAACATAAAAGACTATTCCATGATGGCCTTATCTCATATACTTATTTCGTTTAGTTTCTTCCGGCCTCGACTCCTCACATTCGTCCATGAAAAAATGGCATTTTTTGATTTAATTGACAGATAAAGAATACCCTAAAAAGAAAAAATTTAAGCATCTTTTTTTTTTCAAATAAAAATCACTTGTTACTTAATTTTATCATATCAAATAATGAGAAATGAAATTTCTTAGTATAGTAAGCTATTATAAGCATATAGACAGTACAAAATATTTCGCGTCCAAACTCAAATAAGACACAATATATTATCCATTTTCAAGAAAATTTATTTGAAGTTTGAATTTAACAGTTTGATTCTGGTAAATATGCAAAAAAAATCAATTTTTTTTTGTTTTTGATTCTTTTTTTTTTGCATTTTTTCTAAAATTTTTAATGTTTATAGCTAACTAACTAAGTTTGATTAAAAAATACGGACGGATTTAAAAATCCTTAAAATGGCAGGTTTTACCTAGCTAGCTCATACTCTCAAAAATTGGTCCGGTGTAATGAGAATTAAAATTTTTTAGTATATCAAGCTTTTA
Organism: Acutogordius australiensis; assembly: GCA_030555515.1. Classification (NCBI taxonomy): domain Eukaryota; kingdom Metazoa; phylum Nematomorpha; class Gordioida; order Gordea; family Gordiidae; genus Acutogordius; species Acutogordius australiensis. The sequence continues at coordinate 16,152,160 of CM060245.1, read as the reverse complement.
TATCAGCATTTGAATAATACAGAATATTTCGCGTCAACAATTAAATGCGACACGATAAATTATCGGTTTTAAATAAAAATATTATTAAAATTTACCATGTTTTCTAATTAAACTTAGTCAACTTAAACATTTGAAAATTTAGAAAAAATTAAATAAACATTTAAGATTTTAGGAAAATTTTTTTTTAAATTTTAAATGTTTATAGTTGACTAAGTTTGGTTAGAAAACACGGTAAACGGATATAAAAATCTAAAATGGCAGTTTGAGGACCTGCGTATTCAACTGTGAAATACGGCACGAATCATGCGCCTGGGGCTTCAGCTAATTTTTTAACAAACGTTAGTTAAATTTTCAACGGAATTGAATTTATATTAATTTAAAATAAGTAGAAACTTGTTAAATATAATAGCATCCTTAAAGTTTTAAACCATTTTATGTTTAATAAAAAATATCTTTTCAATTACAAAAGAATGATTCTCTAATGAATAAATCCAGGCCAACTCTTGGTAGCCATTTTTGATCTTATATAAATAACACATACCATTGTATTACTACGCTCGGCCAATCATGTATTTTTTGGAAGGGCCAAATAAATTAATATATAATACTTAACTGTTTCCTATAAAGTAAAAGGGTAAAGCTCATTATTATACTTTCTTTGCCCAATGTTCTTATTTTGACTTCGCTTTTAATGTTATCCAAGCCTGCGTATATTTTTTTTTTAATCTTTCCTTAAATTATATGCATTTAAATTGAATGTTATACGTTGGAATTTTGAAGTTTTTGTCTCACTAGAGGGTTTGTTATAAAATTATATAAATTTTCTATTATTTAAATATAATAGTTTATTTAAAAATGCTCAAAAAATAAGATGGCTAAAAATTAGAAATGTCAAATAGGTAAATATAAGAAAAAAAAATAAAGAATGCAAGTGGGATGTGTAATTGGATTAAAATTGGTGGAAATAGGAAGAAATAATAGCGAATAATAATCTAGGCAAAATAAACAACTAATGCACTTTAAGGAAAAAAGTAGGTGAGCACGAGGGAGAAAAAAAATAATAATATTAAAAAATGTTAGAGATGGGTGAACTTAAACCCAGAATTTTAATATTTTGGAATGGTGTAATTTTGTTTCAAAAAGAAGGCCTAAAATAATGAATTAAATGTAGAATTAATACCCTTTAATTCGTTACATTTTTTAGCCCTTGCTAACTTTAATTAAAAAAAGGGAAAATGAGATGTCATCGGCCTGACCATAATTCTATTTTTTAATGTAGGCCCACCCTCGAGGCCCGGTTAAACTTTGGCCCAGCCCAATACGTTTATTAAGGCTGGGCGGGTTATTGTGACCCGACATTTATCTCTAATCCATACGGACCCAATCACATCTTTGGATTTTTAAATCTTTTAATATCTAATTTTGGTTAAGTATATATTAATTAGTCTAGTAATAAAATTTAATAAAAATTTAATGTCATGGAATCCTCAAGGACCACAGTTAAAAGGATGTTGAAACCAGTGGCGACTCGTCATTAGGTGCAAGGTGTTCACTGAACACCCTGGCAAAAATTTATATAGAAATGTTTTTAAAACTATTTAAAATTAGTTTTGGATGGTCTAGCGGGACGGCAGTGATTTGTAAACAAAATAAAAAATTGAAAGTCCCATTGTACCATTTTCTATTTACAAAATTGAATCATACATAAGCTGTTTTATGTTTAAATTAAGAGGATCAACAGCTAGATTCAAAAAACTAACATCGAGTGTCTATCAGAAAATGTGCGATTCAAATATTGAACCGTGCTTAGTCAAATGCAATTTAAAAGCTTAATATTATTAAGCTATTAAGTCTATTTACGAGGTCAACAGCTTAAATTTCAGGTAACATAGATTATTTTGTCGTAAGATGTTCAGCGTAAAAATTGAACACGTAATATTAATCTTCGAGCGTGTTCAATTCTAAAATTGATCATATATCGACTATATTTAAAAAAATAAACAAACCGGACAAGAAAGCTAAAAATTTTTTATATTGCATTGCACAATGTTCAATCCAAGAACTGAACACATTGAACACTTTATTAACACGAAAAATACAATAGTAAAAAGATTGTGTTCAAATAAAATTAAGCGTCAATGTGTTCAATTTTAGCATTGAACACTTAATAACATAGAAGGGTAAAAAGTTTAAGTTAGCATTAAGTCTCATATTTATAAAAGATTGGGTATATTCGAATGATATATGAGAGAGAGGCCAAATGTGTTACACAAAATTTTAAAGCTTATAATTAAATTGTAGAGACTACACGCTCGTTGAACAAAAATTTTGATTTTTGATTGAACACCCTGGCTAAAAATCCACGAGTCGCCACTGGTTGAAACTCATATTATGGTCGTAAAAATAATTTAAATTGAAAAAAATGAGACCTTAAATGTTTCTTAATAGTTATATTATAGAGATAACAAAGGTTTGTTTTCATTTCCATAAAATATATAGTTTTTAACTTAAGTTGGCCATTTTCAATTTTTATACAATATTTTTATTTAATGAATTTTAAAATATTTAAAAACACAATTTGTATAATAATATTGATATATTTAATTTATTGAGAACAGTTATTCAATATAGCACAATTATTTTTCAGATTCCTGATTCTTTGCTAAAAAATTAATAGTATTCTTTTATGATAACTTATAGTAATATATAATAATGTAATCAAAAAAAAGTCTCAGCTTTATCACACTTAAAATTAAAGAGGTCAAAAATTGAGATTCGTATAGACATCACTGTAGCATAATAATTTCTCACCCTAGCATTTCTAAGTTCATTAAAGATCGCTAAACCTAGAGCCCAGCATTGTTAAGATTCTATGAATAAAAAGAGAGGCTGCACTTAGAACGATTGAGAGGTGTCCTAAAACCTTTCAAATATCTATATTGCATTTTGGGGAAAAAAATTTAGAAACAATAATAAAACTTCTCAAAAGAGGAAAAGATAACATCTATGATTTTGCTGCAATCGTCTGCAAACACTCTTAATTTCAAATCTTAATCAACATCTAAACAACACAGGCACGATTCTAAACCCATTTGCTCCCCCCCCCCCCCCTAATTTTTAATTACCCCCTTCCCCAATAAAATACATAGAAATTTTATTCCCCACTCCCCCCCCCCTCCCAAATACGTAAAAATTTATTTTTGCCCTTCCACCCCCCATAAAATTTAATTCCTCCCCCAAAAAAATCTACAAATTATTATTTTAAAAATATTTAATTTTTTATAAAGTGTTTTCATTCATCAACACTTCTCATCCGCTAAAGAGATCTAACCAACACAAAAATTATTTCTGTTGTTATTAGATATATAGAAAAATATGATGTTACAGAAAGCTAAATACTTATGAAAGCAATTCATAAATCTGATGCCAAAGAAATTTCCTAACTAGTCAACAATCTTTTGTTGGAATATAATCTACAAAAGAACCTGATTGCACAATGATAAGCTAGGGCGAAAGTAATGTCCGGGGATAAAGGTGGTTTTGAAGTATTTTTTAGCAAAATGGCTGGACACCATTTCTCGTATATTCATTGCTTTAAACATCGATTGCATCTTGTTTTAAAAAAATTGTTTTGAAATTTTAAGTGAAGGGCAAGATTTTTTTAATATTTTTTCTTCATAAGTTTTTTAAACATGATGCAATCAAGGAAGTAAGTCATTGCGGGACCATAGGCTGTTGCCCCATTGGTAGGTATTGTGGTCAGTACGACCATGTTTTTTTTTAAAAATAAAACTACAAATATTAAATACTCTTTTAAAAATTAAAAGGTTTTTATATCTTGTTACAGGGCCGCGTTGGGGTTTTTTGACCATATTTACAATCATCAATTTATTTTTTTGTATATATTAAAAAATATTTAATTATTAAAAATAATTAATGATCAATTTCAATGCAAAACGATTTAATTTTCTAAAAGTTTTGATTTAATACACCATTATTTGTTAGAAATTAAACTATTAAGAAATAACATTTGCAAATTTGTTTAAAAACTGTTTGATACATATAATATTTTTTTAAATGACAATAATTTATTTATAGATAAAAGAAAAACTAAACCTAAATACTTTTCTAATTTTTAATTATTTTTTACTCTTAAGTTTGAAAGTAATTTAAATATAAATGATAAATTAAGAATTATTTATAATAATATCATTGATTCATTTATTATCTTATTTATACCGATGATATTTATTTAAAATCTTTAGATTCCTTTTATAAATTTAAAATAAGCCTCTTTTAAAAATAAGTAATATTGATAAAAATTTATTACACTGGACAACAAAATTTTTCTACGACCTTAAACATTGTTTATGACATTTTTTCGTGCTATATTAACGAATGCCTCAGATTTTTAGATACTTGGTGTCAAAGTTGAGATTCCATTTTTTTATTTTGGGCCTCTATATTTCAAAACTTATGGGTAGTAACTAAAGTTTAAAATTATATTTAGATTACAGAAGCATTTTAACGTAGGGCATTTATATTTTATTATAATATAATTTGTTTTTATTTAATTTTTTTAAAATTGGTGGTTTTCGTCATAAAATCCATCATCTAAATAACTTTAAAGTAAATTGCAAATAATATTAAACTAAAACCTTTTTCAGATACGTTTATTTAAGAAATTTGATATTTAAAGAAAATTTAATGAATTTTTTTCTGAACTTTGGACTTTAAAAAAAAATGGAGGCATTAGAAAAAAAACTAAACCCCGAGATCGTTATTGCAAAAAATTCTCTACAAAACCCTCAAAAAATCGTTTGTTGTTTTTTTTGTTGTCCAATGTTATTTAAACAAATTGATGTAGCAAAAAATTTTTTAATAAAAATATTTAATAATTACAATATAAGTTATTAATGATTTTGTTAAATTTTTATATGATAAAGATGCGTTTCCTAATTTATTTAACATTTTTTCTATAAGCTTGTTATATGGCTTTTAAACGTCGAGTTGTGAGGCTACATTTTTAATAATAAAAAGTTTAAATGGAATTAATTGGTGTATACATGTATATATTTGACCGTAACCGAAGGTCACGGCTACTTCCAAAAAAATTCTTTACAAAACCCTCAAAAAATTGTTTGTTGTTTTTTTTTGTTGTCCAATGTTATCTAAACAAATTGACGTAGCAAAAAATTTTTTAATAAAAATATTTAATAATTACAATATAAGTTATTAATGATTTTGTTAAATTTTAACATGATAAAGATTCGTTTCCTAATTTATTTAACATTTTTTTTATAAGCTTGTTATTTGGCTTTTAAACGTCGAGTTGTGAGGCCACATTTTTAATAATAAAAAGTTTAAATGGAATTAATTGGTGTATACATGTATATATTTGACCGTAAAAGAAGGTCACGGCTAATTCTGCCGCCGCGGCAAAAACATTTTCTAACCCCCCCCCCCCCCCAATTGGAAAAGCTAGAATTGGGCCTGAGACAACGGAATTACTTATTGAAAATTTTTTATAAAAAAAAAGAATATAATTATTCAAGAAATACCTCAGGCAATTTATGATGAATAATCTTTTTCGTTTACATTTTTAATACAGATTTAAGTGGATGGGGCAACGGAAAAGTATTTAAAGGTCTCTTTGATTTTGACAGAACGTTAGTAATAGAGATAATTGAAGATTGACGTAGTTATTACCTAGCGCTTACCTGAAAACTCAAAACAGTGACATCAAAAAGGCTTAAGAAAGGCTACAATAGTTTTGCCTATGGAACATTCCGAGTGTAAAATTCTTAGAAAGGTTGTCGTTGTTTAGAAAATTATCATAAATTATATCTATATAAATAAAGAAATCCTTAGCTATCTAAAAAATTTCTTAATAACTTTAAAATTTAATATTCTTGACTATCCTACACGGTTTCTATAAATTTGATATTGGAAATCCAGATAAATTCAGTAATATTAAAACATAATAGCTCCCTAAAGTAATTCCGGTTGGTTTGGTATATTTTTTTGTTATAACCGTGCCTAATAATTGTCTTCGGTAAAGCTCGAACTTTGACAGATAATATGTAGCGTAAGCTTCCATTTTCTTAAATATTAGGTAATTCGAGTCGCAGCCTGAGTGGTTGCGCAGGCCAACAAATATCAATGTCAGAAAAATTTTGTGAAAACATAAAAGAACGCATTCTCATGATGGCCTAATCTTATATTGATTTTTTGTTTTTCTTAGTTTCTTCTGTCTTTGCCTTAGATCTTATAACGAATAATGGCTTTTTTGACCAAATTGACAGATCTAAATATACCCTTAAAAAAATATAAAAATATTGTTGCTTCTAAAAATCTCTTGTAACTTACATATTTAATCATTAATAATCAAAAATAAATTTTATGAATATATCAAGCTCTTACATCGGCATATAGATAATACAAAATATTTCGTGTCCAAATTTAAATACCACAATATGTTATCGGTTTTTGATGAAATATTATTTGAAGTTTAAGTTCAGTTTACCTATTGTGACAAAAATTAAACTTATATTTTTTTTTTGAATATTTTTTGGTTTTTGACTTTTTTTCTAAAAATTTCAATGTTTATAACTGACTAATTAAGTTTGATTAGAAAAAACAATAAACGGATTTGATATTACCTAAGATGGCAGGTTTATCTCTGTAATTAACTCATAACTTCTGAAAAAATGTTGATCTGTGTTGTATAAGGAATATATGAGGCTTTAGGTCATATAGGTCAAAATTTTGGGGCACAAGTCATCTAAAGCTTATAGCTCCTCAGCTCTGCCTCTTTATCCACGTATTATATGTTTATATACTTTTTAATGCTAAAAACTATTTTTAAAAACCTGGTTTTTATAGGATGTTTTTGGGAGTTTGTAAATGATAAACATCATTTTTTATTTAACTATATCAAAGTCATGATCAGGTCTTTGCTAATCATATATGTGACACTTTACACCCTACATGGACGCGTTGTTGTTCACGATGACGTGAAACGTGCGCCAAAAAGTAATTTCAGGCATTTTTTCACACGTTCTTTGTTAATTGATAAGGTTCATTTGACTGGGTTAAGCGAATAATTAATAATAAGCAATCAAAACTTTGCACATGTCAAAATAGTCCTAAAAAACAATTTAAGGTCTGTTATTTCAATGCTGTCCACAATAAAGTGGCACCTGTTAAAAAAAGAACTATCAATACCCACATAAAATGTGGCCATCGACAACTATATTTTGATTGTTTACAAATAAAAAGATCACAATCAAAATTAAATAAGCTCTGTCACAATTAAATGGTAAAAGTGGCACATGTTAGAAAAAAAATGATCAATAGTTAAATAAAATGTGGCCACCGACCACTATATTTTGATCGTTGACACAAATAAAAAGATTACAATCACAATTTAAGGATCACGATAACAATTATATGGCCAAGATTATGTTTTAATGATGAATATCATTATTTTATGGCTAAATGGTCACACGATATAGTTATGTTTATCAAAGTTTGAACAGAAGAAACGGTAAACAGATTTGAATATCTTTTAGATAGTAGGTTTAGACCATATAAATTGGCTCCTCTGTTTTATAAATTTGTCGAGCTCATTGCATTTTGATCATTGATATATAAAAAAATTTAATAAAACTCAAGTCTTTTGCAGTTCCCGTTTGCAACTAAATTAAATGAACTGGTTGCTGTATGTTGGGTCAACAAGACTTTTTGGCTTGTATGACACAGGTCAACAAATATTTATGTCAGAAAAAGTGAATTTTATGAAAACATAAAAGAATGCATCCCCATGATGGCCTAATCTCATATAAGTTCGTTTTTCTTATTTTCTTCCGTCGGCTTCTTAGATCCGTCTATAACGAAAAATGGCCTTTTTTGACCAAATTGACAGATCTAAATATACCCTAAAAGGAAAAAATTTAATAATTATTTTTGCATATTATAAATCCTTGTAACTTATATTTTTAGTCATAAATAATGGGAAAAAATTTTTATTAATACATCAAGCTCTTACATCGCCATTTAGAAAACACCAAATATTTCGCGTCCAAACTTAAATACGGCACGATATATTATCGGTTTTAAGGAAAATATTATTTGAAGTTTATTAACAGTTTAACTATTGTGAATATGCAAAAATAAAATTTCAATTTGTTTTCGTTTTTGATTTTTTTGGTCTTTTAACTCTTTTTTTTAAAATTTTCATTGTTTATAACTGACTAACTCTGTTTGATTAGGAAAAACGGTAAACGGATTTGGTATTCCCTAAAAGGGCAGGTTTGATCTCTGTAGTTAACTCATAACTTTTAAAAAATTGTTGACCTGTGTGATAAGATAAATTATATCTTAATGATTTTTAATTTTATTAAGCTTCTGATGAATTGTCATTGTGGACAGATTTCAACATTAATCCATGTGAAAACTTTTACGAATATGCGTGCGGAAATTTCAAAAAGCTATACGCCGATAAAATTGGTGGCGAAATATCATGGGATTTGTTCACCGCATTGCAGGAAAATGTATTGCACGATGTCTATAAAATATTAAGTGAGTGAATTTCGAATAACAGGTAGACAAATATTAATGTCAGAAAAAGAAGTCACTAATATTAATTACGACCTCGAGAGTACCCTAAAAATTCAAGAATTCTGTATTAAAATTACTTGTAATCCACACTAAAAAAATGTGGGCGAAAGGAAAAATGCGTTCTTTTTCGCCAAAAAGGGGGAAAAAGCTCATAGTAAATTGTTTTAACAAAAAGCTCGTAAAGAAAATGGGAAAAAGCCCCCTTTTAATTTTATTCTTTTTTTACGAAGTTAAAATGGAATTCAACTGTTAGAAAAAAATCCAAAAAGCCCTCTAGATAAAACACTCTTAATACTAAGAAAAAATGGAGTTAGGCCTTTTTTTACGCACTTTCAATGGAAAAATAATATAATTCTCTAGGACTGGCTGGCTCTATTTTCAGCCTGCTTGTAGCATTTATTTTTTTTTCAATTAATAAAAAATAAAATTTTAAATATATCACAGGCATGATTCTAGATCCCGTTTGGGGGGGGGGCATCCCCCAAAGTTTTTGCCTTACACCCCCTTAAATTAAATTTGCTCCCCCATAAATATCTAAATTATTATAATAAAAATATTCTTTTTTTAAATGTTTTCATTTATATTAACACTTCACGGCTAAAGAGATCTAACTAACACAAAATTATTTTTGTTGAAAAATATGATGTTACAGAAAGCTGTATTCATGAAAGCAATTCATAAATCGGATGCCAAAGAAATTTCCTCACTTGTTAACAATCTTTTGTTAGATTATATTCTAGAGCCAAAGAACCTGATCGCACAATGCTACGATGGGGCGAACGTAATGTCCGGGGAAAAAAGTGGTGTTCAAGTATTTATAAGCAAAATGGCTGGACACCATGTCCCGTATGTTCACTGCTTTAACCACCGATTGCATCTTGTTGTAAAAGATTGTCTTGAAATTTTAAGTGAAAAAAGATTTTTTTTAAATATTTTTTTTGTTCATAAATATTCAACATGATGCAATCAAGGAAGTAAGTGAATGCGGGACCATACCCCGGCTGTTGCCCTATCGGTGGTGTTGTCATTACGACGCCATTTTTTAGAAAAAAAATTAAAAATATTAAATATTAAAAAAAAAGTTTATATCTTTAGGTCACAAGGCCGATGCGTCAGGGATTTTTCACCATGTATAAAATCATCAATTTATTTTTTTGCATTTGTCATTTAAAAAATTATTTTATTTATTGAAATTAATTAATGATCAGTTTCAATGCAAAACAATTTTTTCAAAAAAGATTTGATACACCATTGTTTGTTACAATTTAAACAATTAAAAAATACAGATATATTTACAGATTTATTTTTAAATTTTTAAATATATAATACCTTTTTAAATGACAATAATTTATTTATAGATGAAAAAAAATCTAAAGATTTTTCTGATTTTTATTTATTTTCTACTCATAGGTTTGAGAATAATTTAAATATTTATAATAAATTAAAAAGTATTTATTCAAATATTACTGATTTATTTTTTAATTGATTTAATAATAGATTTTTTACCTATAATATTTATTTAGAATATTTAGATTCGCTTTATAAATTTGATTTTCCTTTTTTTTAGAAATAAATGAATTAGAGCCTCTTTTAAAAATAAAAAAAAATTGATAAAAATTTATTATCTAAAGAAATTGACGTAACAAAAATTTTTTTAATAAAAACTTAATACTTACAAAGAATGCGTTACTAATGATATTGTTATATTTTTAAATGATTACAAAGATGCGTTTCCTAGTTTATCATTTTTTTATAAGTTTGTCGTTTGGCTCCTCAACGTCGAGTTGTGAGCCACATTTTTAATAATAAAAAGATTGAACATGGATCCAATTGGTATACATGTATATTTTTTGCGGTGACCGAACGATTAACCCACAAGTTTTTTTTGCCCCCCCCCCCTTTGCAAAAACTAGAATTGGGCCTGTATCAAGCTCTTAAATCATCATATAGATAATAGAGAACATTTGGCTACGACACGATTTTAAATTTGAGTTTAGTAGTTTAACTGTTGTTAAGATACAAAAAAAATCACTTTATTTTTGATTGAATACTTTTTTTTTTAAATTTTTTTAAAATCTTAATTATGTTTATAGCTGATTTACAAAGTTTGATTTTAAAAGCGGTAAACATTTAAAAATCCCTAAGATGACATATTTGATCTGTGTGGTTAACTCATGACACTCAAAGATTTGTTGATATGTGTTATAGCAATTTAAAAATTTACAGGAAAGTTATGACAAAAGCCTATTAAGTATCGCCTTTTTCTGATCATATATAAAAAAAGACAAAACTTTGAACTAATTATACTCGTGCTTTTATTAACATTAAATTTCACATTATTTTGAATAACTAATTCTATTTCGTTTTATTAACCCAAAAAATAAATCTTCCAAAAATTTATTTTTACATATGACATAATCATAATGCATAAAAACCTAAAAGTGTTATAAGACGCACTCTTGAAAATTTTAAACCAATATTTTATCAAGATTCAACCATTCAATCAAATGATTCACCAACTATGCAAAAGGCCAAAAAATTTTTTAACGTGTGCATGGAAACTTTCAATCAGACCGAACTTCAGCTCCAGGAGATATCTGCTTTAGTAGATAGGTATGGCTCATACGATAATAATTATCAAATATTTTTTGATTCGTTGGGCAACATTTCAATTCCAGATTATAAAAATGCCGATGTTACAGTTAAGATAGACGGAAATCATACCTTTATCGTGGATATTGAAAATGATATCGTACGTAACAAACGACATTTTTCCGATGATAAGTAAATTTCTTGTAATTGTATATCAATATCACAAACATATATTTGCGAAAAAAATCCGGTCATTTAGATGATAATAAATCCATTTTAATACCTTACATACTGTTTAAAAATAACACAGGCCAATAATCTTTGACAGTTATGAGGTAACCACAGGATTAAACCTAAGAGATTTTCAAATCCGTTAGTTTCTAATCTTGGTAAGTCAGCTATAAGCATTGAAATATTAAAAAAAAATTTAAAAAAAAATTAAAAAAAAAAAAAGATTTAAACAAAAATAATTGAATTTTTTTTGTATATTCAAAACAGCGGAACTATCATTAATATTCAAATCAGCCGATACACTGGACAACAAAAAAAACAACATAAACGATTTTTTAGGGGTTTTGTAGAAAATTTTCTGGCGCTAACGATCCTAGGTTTAGTTTTTTTTTTCAATGCTCCAATTTTTTATAACCGAGTCCAAAGTTCGGAAAAAAATTCACTAAATTTCTTTTTTCTAAAATATCTATTGGAATATTTAGATTCCTTATAAAAAAATATCTCAAAAAAGTTATTACCTAAAATTATTAGTAAATTACTTAGTTATTTAGGAACAAAAAACGGATTTTATGACGAAATTTTAGAAAAAATAAAAAAAAATTAAATATTTTAAAAAAGTTCAAACGCCTTACTTTAATAATGAATGTTTCCGTAAAATATATTTTTAAACTTTTGTAACTACCAATAGATGATATAGAAGCACAAAATACCCAAAAAATCAAAAAATATCCTTTGGCATTGAATAACTAAAAATCTGAGGCATTGGCTAGAATTCAGATTTCATATTTGTGATCAGCGCCTAAAACTTGACTAAAAATCTTAGCTTCCATTAATGATGGTCGTGATTTTATTGTCCAGTTTGTAGTATTTAAGTTGGGAAGATCTTGATATATTTAGAAATTTTATTTATCATTTTGAAAATATATGTTTTAAGTGATGCAGAAAGTCTCTGATTTTTTTTTAGGTATTGGTCGCAAAATCTGTCAATTTGGTCAAAAAAGGCCATTTATTGGTTATGGTCGTAACGAAATTGCCAAAGGCGAAAGAAACTACCAAAACCCGAAGACAAGGTTATCATGGGGATCTGTTTATTTCAGTTTTGGAAAACTTTTTTTTCTGACGTTTATATTTGTCAACCTTTGTTCGCCATCTTATATTCTCGAATGACAAACCAAACTTATAATAACTTAATCTTTCAAATTAAAGAACACTTGTTCAAAATGCCACTAAACGGCTGAGATCAAACATGGAACTCATGTTAAGAGACTTCGGTATAACCGGTCTTATGAGCATAGGGGTAATCCCTCACCCTAGAAATACTTCGAACACAGTTCTCGCCGTATGGTCCGGTATGGTACTCATGCCCCGTGAATTCTACAAGGCCGGCAACGTACATGATTACTTGGTTTACCAAGAGCATGTGGCTTACTTCGGACAAATCCTGCGCCTCTTTAACGGAACGGACAGCGACGTACACGATATTCTAGAGCTCAATCAATTGTTGGCTGAGGTAAAGTTTTTATTTTTTCATAGAGGATCTTAACAAAGCCAGGGCCGGTCCATAGTATAAAGCTGCCTACCAGGTTTTATTTAGATAATTTTGTTCAAAAACCTTATTATCTACTTAAAAAGTGCTTTGTGCTACAAAGTATTTGCTTAGCCGATCCTCAACTGACGCCATGCATTGTCAATTTACATGAGCGGTGATTTTCAAAATCAGCTGGCTTTAAATCAAATATATTCGAGATTTATAACAGTCTCTGTAATAGTCTGTATTTTTCTATATAGTATTCTGAAGCTTCACAGGAAAACATGGTAAACAAATTTAAATCGATGGCATTACTCGATGTTCAAGAAAAATATCCATTGGTAAGCCAAACCTCTCTTTCAATTGTCTAAATACACTTTTTTAGTATTTAATTGCTTAACTAGTTTAAAATTATATTTATGACTTTTTCTCGATAAAAAGCCAGATGTAACAACTCAACATAAAAACATATGTAATGATCAAATGTTAAAAATTTGCGGAAATTTTAAATCTATTTAGCTTTCCCACTACGAACAAAGCAATATAATCAAAACAGTTTAAATATAATTTTAGATCAATTGGATATCCACTCTCAGTGAATTAGTATTAAATAACGGGTCAACCTTGAGCCCATATACTGAGATAATTGTTTACACTCCGAACTATTTCGATAACGTTACCAAGTTGTTTAACCAATACACCAAAAATCGAGCTGGCATTAGGTATTTAATAATATTCACAAAATGACATAGTAATAATCATTAATGGACAATTGTAGACCTAAAAAAATATCAAAAATGTTTAGCTCCCCCCCCCCCCCCCACTTTGTTTCTATTGCTACTTAGATAACACAGGTCAACATTTTTTGTGAGTTTTGAATTAACTACAGAGTTCAAACCTGCCATCTTACAGAATATCAAATCCGTGTACCGTTTTTCCTAATCAAAAGTAGTTAAGTTATAAACATGGAAATTTAGAAAAAAAGATCAAAAAATTCAAAAAAAAAAATAAATTGAAACTTTTTTATTCACTATAGTTAAACTGTTAAATTTAAACTTCTAATAATATTTTCATTAAGAGCCGATAATATATCGAGTCGTATTTAAGTTTGGACGCGAATATTTTGTAATATCTAATTGCCGATGTAAGAGCTTGAAATAAATAAAATTTAATTTCCATTATTTGTGATTAAAAATAAAAGTTGCAAGAAATTTTTGTATGCAAAAAAAGATTTTTAAATTTTTTCTTTTTATAGTATATTTAGATCTGTCAATTTAGTCAAAAAAAGCCATTTTTCGTTATGGACGGATCTAATGTGACAAAGACGGTAGAAACCAAAAAAAAACGAAAATATATATGAAGGCCATCATGGGGATGCATTCTTCTATGCTTTCATATAATTCACGTTTCTGACATTAATATTTGTTGACCTGTGTATTTTAATATCTTAAAGTCAGTTTAATTTGCATTCGAATAATTACACATAAAAAATCTTGTACTTAGAACTTTCCAAAATACACTTCTTATGTATCTAGGACATTGCAAAATCATATGATCGTAGGGCTGTTTGAGCCCTATTTTTCTTATCTCAATGACCCCTATCAAATTATCAAATGGCGGCTCTTACAAGTCCTGGGAGGTGTGAATAAGGGCACGCCCACATGGGAGATATGTAGTAAACAAACACAAGACATATTTGAAGAAGCAATCGCTGCGCATTTCATTACAAACCGGAAGACTCAATTAGACCGAGCTATTAAAGATGTATAAAAATAATTTGTTTAACTAAACTGATCTATAAATATTCGTTCAACTAGGTCGATTAGAGGTATTAAATATATTTGGTATAAGATGGTTTAAATTTACATTTTTTTTGTAAAAATGCCTTCTAAATTGTGTAGGATATTAAATGATACGAAATTAATTATACATTTTTTAAATAGGCAACAGGCTTCGCCCTGATTTTCGAATTATAGTAAATTCCAAGGTAATTTTAAAACGGACCGAACTTATTGCTTTATTCAGTTTATAGATATAGTTCAGCTATCGTATTCTTCTATTTAGGGAATTGATATTTTTAGCCGTGAACGTTTAATTACGTTATAGATATTTTAAGCCGCTTTTTTTAAGAAATAATTTACTAACATTTACATGTTTGCCCAGATCAAATTGATGATAGAGCAACTGCGTATAACGTTCCTTGAAAGAATAAATACCTCAAATTTTCTACAGCCCATCACCAAAAACCTATTCCGAGAAAAAGTATGTGATTTATACAGAAACTTTTTGTATTTTATTTGTGTCATTTACGCCGAATATAATAGAAATACTAATTGATTATGCACAAAAACTAAAAATAAATAACACTGGACAACAGAAAAAAACAACATGAACGATATTTAATTTTTGTTTAGAATTTTTGAAGATCATGATGGCTCTTTTAGTTTTTTACTGATGCCCCCAAAAAATTTTTAAATGACTTTAAAGTCCAAAAAACTGATTTTTAAGCTTCAAAACAAAGGTGCCCTTGGATAGTGTATAGTCTCACGCATTGATTATAAAAAAAACAATTAATTTGCTTTATTAGAACCCTAGTTATTTAAATCTAAAAATTCTATAAAAAATGTTATTTATAAGTTCATTGAACTTTTACACTCAAACTTACACAAGCCCTCTGTCCTTATCTGCTCCTTACGCTTCGATTCCCATTACTTTTATACATTTTCTTTTATTATGATTTTTTCAAGCTATTACATTTTCATTGATAAACTTATTCCGGCATCTAATAAATGCATTTCTTTGTTCTTTGATTAATTTTAAATTTAATAGTATTATACGGGCGCAGCTTGAATATTCCTATTGGTTGAAAGTTAGATTAATATTAAATTAGTATTAGGGCTAGGGAGAGTGATGTTTAGGGTTAGGGTTGGTGTTAGTGTTAAATTAGGGTTAAAGTTAAAGTAAGGTTTATGTTTTAATTAGGTTTAGAACCTGCAGGTTTTATGGGCTAGTTATATAGTTTGACATAAGGCTATAAAATTTCGCTGCTGCATATGTCAACAAATTTTTGAGAGTTATGAGCTAA
Source organism: Acutogordius australiensis (assembly GCA_030555515.1). NCBI lineage: Eukaryota > Metazoa > Nematomorpha > Gordioida > Gordea > Gordiidae > Acutogordius > Acutogordius australiensis. The sequence continues at coordinate 16,136,102 of CM060245.1, read as the reverse complement.
CTAGAGAGAACCTGCCATGTTAGGGTTCAAATCCGTTTACCGTTTTTTATAATCAAATTTAGTTTGTCAGCTATAAATATTGAAAAATTTTAAAAAATATAAAAAAAAAGATTTAAATAAAAAAAACTGAATTTTTTTTTGCATATTTACAACAGCTAAACTGTTAAATTTAATTTTCGAATAATATTTTTACAAACCGATATCATGTTGTGTCGTAGTTTGGACGCAAAATAATCTCATAGGTGCTGATGGCTTGATATACTTAAAAAATTGATTTTTCATTATTTGAGATGATAAATATAAGTTACAAGGGATAGTTATATGAAAAAACGAGTCTCGAATTTTTTCTGAATATTCTCGAGGTCGCAAAATCTGATTGGTCTAAAAAGGCCATTTTCAATTTGGACAGATCTATGAAGCCGAAGAATATAGAAAATTATTTATTTAACCGCACATTTTATTAAAATTACATTTTAATTATGTCTTACATGTCCTAATTAAATAATGTGCGTAATATTTTGTTTATTTTGTATATTTTAGGTAGTTGATAAAAGCTCTTTACCTGTGGAAGGCAAATTTTTGGATTTAAATTACGTTCATATTCGTAATCCTTGTTAAAAACTGGTCTAGAAAAGTTAATCGTATAAATAATTTATAGGCTTACGAAAAATTTGGGTCTGAAAAAAGTTGTTAAAAAAATGATTAAGATGAAAAAAAAAATAAAAAATAAATATTAATTTTTTAATAAATCCATACCTTGAGTTTTTATAGAGGGTTTTTTCTTTCTAAATATTTTTTTAATTTTTTTTTGCTTTTTTTCTTATCAATTTATTAAAGCTCAAAATACCCCTAAAATGACCAAGATGGCGATTTTGAGTCTAATTAGCAAAAATTCTGAGGCATTGGGAAAAATGACTTCATATTCAAAATTAGCACCACAAAACCGACCAAGATTATTGGTTGCCATAAATGATGCTTGAGATCGTCTAAATTTCGTTGTCGTGTAATTAAACCTATTTCTAAATATAAAAATATCGAAAAAAAAATTAATTATTCTTTCAAATAGCATCAATATATAAAATTACTAATAATATTAAAGATATTTTGGTAACAAGTGTTACCTTATCAAACAAATATAAAATAAGAAATACATATGTGTTTCATACATAAAAACGTATTATTAAAATGCTCTTTGTAATTAAACATTTGCAAAAAATATTTTATTTTTTATTGTTAGCTTTTTGCCATTGAGGCAGTGAGATCTTTCAATTTAAGTCTCCATTTGTTTCTATCTCTACACTCATTTCTATTTAGGTTGTGACATCTCATGCTAGCGTCTTTGAGACCAGGTGAGTTTAGGTCTTCCCCTTTTATTCTTGCCTTGTATTTCAATTGCATTTACCAGATTGCTTAGATACCCGTCTTTTTGCCTCATAACGTGTCCAAACCATCGGAGTCTGTTGATTTCGACTTTATTTTGTATGGGTGTTATGTGTAAACTTCCAAGTATATGATTGTTGCGGATCTTGTCTTTGCGAGTCACCCCGAGAAACATCCGCAGCATGCGCATTTCCATCGTCTGTAGTATTCTTTCGTCGCTTTTCCTTAACGCTGTTGTTTCTAAGCCGTATGTTATTGCCGGTTGTACTATGCTTGAGTAAGCCTTGCCCTTAACTTCTATTGGTTTTTGTCTAACAGGACACCTGTCAACGATCTCCATTTTAGCCACCCAACTTTAAGTTTGTTCCTAACTTCTTGCTCTACGTTTTCATCGGATTGTAGGTAAGCACCTAGGTAGGTTGCTGTTGGCTTTGATTTGAGAGACCAGTCATCGTTAATTACCAGTTGTTCACCTTCTGAGCCTCCGAAAACTATCAATTCAGTTTTGTTTTTGTTAATTTTTAGGCCTAGCTTTTCAATCGCTTTTATCCAATTATTCAGACGTTCACACATCTCCTGCGGGTTTTCAGCCATTAGTAGAATGTCGTCAGCGTACAGTATGTGCCACGGTGGATTTGTGGCAACGCTCTTTGAGATCACGTCCATCACCGCGATGAATAGTAGGGGTAGGGCCGAACCTTGGTGCACACCTTCATTAATTGTAAATCCTTTCGATGTTCCTGACGAACTCCTTACATACGTCAAATTTCTATCATACATACTCTGAACCAACTTGATATCCATCTCAGGAACATTCATTTTCCTCAAAGCCCACCATACTACTGATCTTGAAATTTTGTCGAAAGCTTTTTCCAAATCTACTAATGTGCAGTAGAGCTTTTTATTCTTTCTCGTGAAACGTTCTGCCATGTTGCGCACGGCATGAATCGCGTCAATTGTCGACCTTCCTTTCATGAACCCGCATTGCTCAATACCTATATCGATTACGTCTCTTAATCTGGCTTCTATGACTTTTTCGAAAAGTTTGAAAGTATGTGACATTAGTTTGATGCCTCTGTAATTGTGACAGTCAAATGCGTCGCCTTTATTTTTTAGGATTGGGATAATGTAGCTTTCTTGCCAATTCGGAGGTATTTTCTGTTATGTTAATATCGAATTGAATAAAGTCGTTAACGCCGATTTCCCTCATCTCCTAAAGATTTCCAGCACCCAATGGGTATGTTGTCGGGACCTGTCGCTTTCCAGTTAGAACACTTTTTGAGCTGAAGGCTGACTTCTGATTTTGAGATTGGTGGTATTAAGTTTCAGTTTGGGGGTATCTCCTCGAGCTCAATTCTATTTGTGTCGCTGTTCAGTAATTCATTAAAGTATTCTTTTCAACGCTCCAGTACCTTTGTTTGATCTACGAGAAGCTTGCCTTCTTTGTTTTTGATGAACTTTACGTTTCTGTCACAATCTCTAGACTGTCTTTCACGTTGCTTTGCCATCTTGTATACCAAATTTTGCCCACTTTTGGTGGCCATCTCCTTGTATGCTTGTTCATATACTTTCTTTTTCGCTTCTCGTACGACATTTCTCACAACTTTGCATTGTTCTTTGTAATCAAGCTTGTCGTTGGTCAGTTGACTCTTTTTCCATCGTTTGAGCAGCTTTTTCTTTTCTGATATTTCCCTTTCAACTCTTTCATTCAACCACCATGTAATTCTTCTCTTATCACCCCCACCTTTTGTGGATCCAAGTATTTCTTTCCCGGCCGCTTTGAGTTTTGAAGATAACTCGCACAAGAACTGCGTAGGACTTGGTATGATTTCGCAATTGTATTCGCTGTCAAGGTTGCAGGTGATTGCGAAGGCTTCGTTTCTCTCCTTGAGCTTTGACCATTTGATTTGGGGAAGAAATTCTGTTTTGCTGAGCCTATGTTTCTGGCGCTGAAACGTGAAGTCCATCACCAGGAGCTGATGCGCAGTATGGTTTCTGGGATGATTTTGCAATGTTTGATTTGTTTAAGCTGTCGTCTTGAAACTAGCACGAAGTCTATTTGAGATTGAGTGGAACCACTTTGGTAGGTAATGAGATGGGATCTTCTTTTGCTGAAGAAGGTGTTGGCAATGGCCATGTCGAAAGCTTGGGCGAATCTTAGCAAGTGCCCTCCGTCATCATTGATCGCTCCATAACCTTTGCCTCCGTGAACTCTTTCGTACCCCACATTTTCTTCTCCTACATGCGCATTAAATCCCCTCCAATCATTGTCAGTTCCTCGTTTGGTATGTCCATCAGCACTGCTTCAAGCATTTCACAAAACCCTTCCTTTTCTTGGTTCGTAAGATTTGTTTGGGGTGCATACACCTTGATAACGTTGGTGACTTTGCCTTCAATAACCAGTTTTGTTGCTATAATTCGCTCGGAAGCTCTGTTAACTTTAACGACTGTTGGAATTAGTTCTTGCGCTAGTATTATCCCAACTCCGTTGCGATGGTTGTCCTTTCCATTGTAGAACATCTTGTATCCTAAGCCCATCATCAACGCCTTTGAGCCTTTCATCTTGGTTTCTTGCACGCACATCACATCAATCCGCCTTTTAGATAGCATGTCCGCCACTTCTGCCATCTTTTCCTTCATCGTTCCCACGTTTAAACTTGCTAATCTAAGGGTTTTTTGCTTTGCTTGGACCCTAATGTTTCTTCTCACTTGATGCGGGCCAGATACACCAAGCGCGTCGCATACAGGGTACGCCCTAACGTTTGGTTTTTCATATTGTTTGGTTGTGTTCATTATGTTTTAGTTCAGAGTTTTCGGGATTTTCACACCCGCCTTCTGAGGGCTGACGGTGACCCAGAATTGACTCTGGACTCCCTAGGCATCATCGTTTAGGGCCTACTGCCTTGTAGGTCACCAGTAGTCATGTGGCTACTCTCTTGCTAAAACTTTTTCCTGAAAATAAAATCTGCCTTTGCCGGGATTCGAACCCCGAACCTTCTAGGCTTATACAGGCTACAAGCAAGCGCTCTGCCACTCCACTATAGGCCGATATACAAGAAATATTTTTATTTGGCGCTGGCAAAATTCCAACTATAAACCTAATGTACAAAACTATAATTATGCCCAAATTATCCGAAACATGTTGGTGAATGAATTCCAACAAATAAACAATATAGTTCGCTACCTTTTGAGATTATTCTGCCACGAAATAAATATTATTATAGTTACTAACCGACATATTTTAGACTTTTTTCTTCTACATTTATATAGGTGAACGCAATTAAAACAGTGTTGGGATACGGACCAAATGCACTGAATTTAACATACATCAACAAGATGTTTCAAAACGTAAATGAATGATTTGTTTGTAGTTAATTATTTTTTATTATTTCTTAAAAAAGACGGAATGTCTTTAGTTATTGATAACCTAAGTGCTCATGCAAACTTACTTATCTTATTATATTTTGTTAAACAATTAAAAAAAACACTAAATAAATTTATTACTTCACAGATAACAGTTTTTAGCAGTCTTTTCCAAACGCAAATAGCTTTAGATAAGTACGATTTCAAGATGTCACTTAAAGATTATGGAAAACCTGTGAAGAAAAAGTTTAATATTATGTTATTTCTCATTGATTCATTTACTAGCACCAAACTTAAAATAATGGCTTGATTCAGTAAAACTTCTAGTTATCAAAATATAACGGTGAACGTTAAAAACATAAAACCCATCGTTATATGCATTAAAAAGTGTTTCATCACCACAAAGATGGGATATGTAATTACCCAATACATTTGTAACATAAAAGTAATAAAGGTAAAGAGTAAATTTTTACACTGTAGCATATATCTTAATTTAATTATTAGTTTAAAAAGTATTTTTGATTTACTTATTTCGTATTTAATTAACCGTGAAAAAAAATTTATTAAAAATCTATCGTTTATAAAAGCCCTGGAATTGTTAATAATTTAATTATATAATTCAAAAATAATTGGGAAAACTCTACTTTATTTACTAAAAAAATATAAGAGACTGTAAAATAGCCTAAGAGGGAACTTCTCAAGATTCAATTCATAAAACAATTATTTTTTTATTTAGAGGCTACAGCCATTTATAATAACATATAACTTATATTGTTTGGCAGACCAATATTTATTTATTTTCATTTATTATAGTGATCAGCTTGCAACCTTAAGTGTCAGCTTTTATTACAGTCCTTTGGCAAACGCAATAAGTATGTCTGTTTTTTTATTCATAATTTTTGTATTCCAAAAATATTATTTGTTAGTTTTTTTCAAATTAAATATGTGATTTAGGCTGCACACTTTAAATTTGTCTAATTTTTTCGGGAATCATACAGCGCAAATTATTAGCTCTTTATGTATTAAGTCAAATCAAAAATACATTTATATTCAGTTTGAGTTTTTAAAAAAATATTTATTTTAGCAGTTTACACAGTTTTTTTTTATTTGGCAGATGTTTCTCTAAGAGAATGGAAATACTTTTAATGGTCATAGGGGTTATATTAGAGAATAACCTTGAATTTACCTAGATTACATTGAATAAATCTTGTCAATAAACTAAATGTGTCATTATAATTGATTTGTTTTTAGGTCTAGTAAAACATATTTTGAGAGAAGAAATAATTATTTTGAAATAAAAAAATATTTTTGGCTCTTATTTACCATAAAAACTATATATTTTGAAGAGAACAAAAAATAATTTGTATTATTAAATGCAACATTTTATGTACTTAATAGCGAAAAGTGAATTAACATTACATTTTAGCATTTTTTAACTTTAAAAATGTCTACTAATTCTATACAATTTGTCAATTTTTTTCAACCAAAATTTGTTCAATTTCTTAAGGATCCAATTGGGTAACAGACCTTTTTTAGTTAAAATATACGCAATTAAAAGACTAAAAAAACTAATTTCTATTTAAATTTCTTAACAAAATAAGTGTCTAACATAAAAAATTTTAATCAAAGTTGCATAAATTTAATCTTATGTCCAAGCCTTAAAATTTTTTGGGCTAGCTGAGCAAATTTTTGCATTATATTTATTTAAGAGCAAAAATGCTTAAAATGGAGAAGTGCCTAAAAGAATGCTTATTTTGATCCTTAGATTTAAGAGTATTTATTTGAAAGTTTAAAAATCATTTAAAAAATAGAATTAACATTTATAATTTTTTTGATATTTAGAAGTTCCTGCTGCGTCAATGAATGCCCCGTTTTACGATCCAAATTATATCACGTAGTAACTTATCATTATATATTGTAGACTGGGATTGAGACCCTAAAGCCTGCCCAAAAATTCGGTGGGGCCGGTCTAAGTTTTTAGGTGGGCCTAATTACCTGCCGGGCCTATTTATTTTAATATCATTTATTAATTTCACTATTTTAAATAAGAACTGAAAACAATAAATTAATTATTACACAATTAAGTTACTGTTTACTTTATATTTTATAATTTTAAAGCTAAATAGCTTGCAATAGATAATTTCGGTGCCGTAATTATAAAATCGGGTTGAGTCGGTTTAAAAAATCTAAGCGGCCTTGGTCCTGGCCAAAGTATCAAAGCCTGGTTTAAACTCTAACATAGGTTTGTCATTTAGAAATAAAATCTAAGGCATCCTAAATAGTTTCAATTACTTTTTACGATTCTTGTAGGCTTTATGTCAAAACTAACAATAAATATTTTATTTATAGGTCTAAACAATATGGACGTTTGGCTTCGATTTTGGGACATGAGATTACACATGCATTGGATACAAATGGTAACTAATAACACAGGTCGACAAAATCAAATTAATAAATTTAAGACACTGGAAAATAATTCTTATTTCCGAAATTTCTTGAGACTTCGGCTATATTGTTTGGTGTATATCTTAAAAATGAAAGACTAAAATGACCAATTTTGAGAACTCAGGAATAAGAAAAAAAAAGTTTTTTTTTATATTAAAATAACTTGTAACTTATATTTTGATCTGAAATAATAAGTAATAAAATTTTTAAGTATATCCTCTTACATCAATATTTTAGAATCTATGAAACACTTGACGCCCCAACCTAAATAGGACACGATATATATTGATTTTGAAATATAATTATTCCAAATTTGAATTTAATAGTTTAGCTGGTGAACGTATAAAAAATTAAATATATTTTTGTTTTCTTTATATTGTTTTTTTTTTAACATTTTTTTAAAAATTTTCAATGTAATAGCTGGCTTTAGTTTTATTAGAAAAAACGGTAAAAGATCTCTAAAATAGCAGGTTGTTCTCCGCAGCTTATAGCTCTCAAAATTTTTGTTGACTTCAGTATAATATATTGAAAATAAGAACCCAATGTAGATAATTATAAAATATTTTTTAATTATTATTGTAAACACCCACAGGTCAACAAATATTTGTATCAGAAACGTAATTATTATGAAAACATAAAAGAATGCATCCTTATGATGGCCTAATATCATATATGTTTTCCGTTTTTCTTAATTTCTTCCGTCTTTGCCTCCTTAGATCCGTCTATAACTAAAAATGGTCTTTTTTGACTAAATTGGCAGATCTAAATTTACGCTAAAGAAAAAATTTAAAAATCTTTTATTAAAAATTCCTTGTTACATACATTTTTTATCACAAATAATAAAAAATAAATTTTATTTATATAGCAAGCTCTTACATCGGCATTTAGATAATACAAACTATTTCGCGTCCAAACTTTAATACGACACGATATATTATCGGTTTTTAATAAAAATATTATTTGAAGTTTGAATTTATCAGTTTAACTATTGTGAATATGCAAAATTTCAATTTATTTTTGTTTTTGAACCTTTTTTGGTTTTTTAACCCTAAAATTTTTAATGTTTATAACTGAATAACTAAGTTTGATTAAAACGGGTTTGATGGTCCTTAAGATGGCAGGTTTGATCTCTGTATTTAACTCATAACTTTCAAAAAATTGTTGACCTGTGATATATATAATTGTCAGGAATATTTTGAGCACATATCATTCAATACAAATGTAGGCCTTCACAATGACAAAGATGGTAATCTCGTTGAGTTGGACCTTGCGACAGAAACATATCTAAATAGCACCAAAAACTGCTTTCGGAAGTTCTATTCGAGATATGGAGTAATTTAATAAGCATTTACATTACTTAAAATATACACAAAACGAGATAAAAATTTGATTTAAAGATATGATGATTCAACGAGCCAATATTTCCAGGGAGGGGGGGGGGGGGGGCTTTAATAAAAAAATATTAACTCGGATTGACTTGTCAGCTAAAACATCAACCAGCCTAATCCGTAAGATATAGTAATCGCCCGTTTAACTCATTTTTGCAATTGTAATACGTTTTTTTGAAAATTTCAAATGTATTGAACAACATCATAAACTAAAAACGTTATAAATTATTATCTTTAAAATGAGCTTAGTCTGACCCGGTTTTTATATGGCTTTTAATTATTCTAATTTAAAAATCAAGTAATTTAAATAAACTACATATAATTTTAGCACCGTGAACGTCGAATTTTAGCGGAAAATGTGGCCGATGCTGGTGGACTTCAATTGGGATTTTACGTAATTACATCTATTAAATTTTCATTTAAAGTCCAAATTAAAACTAAATCATAAAGCGAACCGATGAATTGTTTTTTATAAATGCAAATAATTTTGTAAGAATTTAGTTAAAGATTGCGTTGAAACATGATTAACTTAAACTCTTTAAAGGCTAGATGAGCCACGACATAGATGAAAGTATTTAGGGAACCTAATGTTTTACAAGATTTTAGGATTAAATGCCGAGTTTTAATTTATTAACAAGTTAAAAAATTTAAAAGGATGCAAATAATATAGGTCTGGTGCGCGAGGCGATATTAGTTCACTCATTTGGTGGAATTTAAAGAGGATGAACTTATAAATTCTACGTTCGCCTCATACAGAGAATAAGGAATGATAAATTTAAATCTCGAAAAATTATTTTGAAGTTTGCGCCATTTTAATATTATTAATATATATTGTAGGCGTTGGAGAAAGCCCTATTTGCTAAAAATGCAACTATGTTTGACATGCCTTACCCTAACGTCCCGATGACAAACGCTCAAATATATTTCTTAGATTTTGCTCAAGTAAAATATTTTCAAACGAGTTTTAATTCTTCTTGATTGTGTGAATTGAGCTTACCTTTAATTTTTTCTATTTTGTTCAGGGGTTTTGCGAAGTCCAAAGTGAAGAAAACCGGTCACTTCAGGGAAAACTTGATGAACACGATGTAAATGATGTCAGGTAATTGTGACGTTTTTGCTTATGTAGCTTTTAAATAACGAATTTGCCTAATCCTTATAACACACGATAGAGAAACAGACTTTATAAACAATCTTAATTTTTATTAAAATCAAACACACCATAAAAATATTTAAAAATTAAAAGCATTTAAATTAACAAATAGTTTTTACCCAAACTGCTTTTTGTGAGTTAAAGGTAACCCATAGGGTCACCACTGCAATATGATAGAGCTTTAATTTTGTAAAGAAAAATGATTCATACTCAATGCATTTATAAAATATTATACCTCGTTTGCATGTTTGTTAAAAAAACAGGCTAAGGTTTTTTTTTGTCAGGCTAAACTTATGCATGTATATCAGAAGTGAAATTATTTTTTCTTTATAGTAAACTTAAAATAGTATTCACTTCAAAATATTAGGATAAATGGAGCCTTGTCAAATTTTCCTGCTTTTAAAGAAGCTTTCCAATGTCCCGCCAATAGCTTTATGAATCCACTAGAAATATGCTCGATGTGGTAATTATAATGTCATGATCAGGAAATCGAAAATCGTATTTAATAACCAAATTTTATTATGTATTTAAATTACATCATAATTTTTTAATTCTATTCAATTTATGTTTTAGAAGATTACATTTCAGTTTGTTTTAATCTAATTTTTATATGTTATAAAATTACACATTAACAAATGTGAAATAAAGTAAAGTTTAAAATAAGTTCCAAAAATCTACCCCGATCAGCCCTCCTGCGGACTATTTTCAAGTTCATTACTTAATTAAATGTTTGCTTAGATTGAAAAAAATAGCTTTCCAGTGCAAAATGTTACCATAATAGTTTAAAGAATGTTGATATTATTTAGCCTTGTCTTGAATTTATAAAAATTGGTCCGTTTTAGATAACAAAAATATGTGATTAATTTACGAAGCTGATTATTTTTTAATTGCATTTGCCAAAAAGTCCATAAACTTTAATGTTTACAAAGCGTCATCGACGCCGCACTCAATGAGAGTAGGGCGCGGACCATGTATTTAGGTCTATCTTAATCACGCTATTAAATTTGGTTTTTAGACATTAATATAGTATCACTGTACAATATATGAATACTATCCGCGCTTATTGCACCTGAGCTTTAGCTAAAAGGTATCTACCTCAATAAATAAAATTATCCCATAGATCTCAATAGTTCAGGGTGAGGTTATCTCCCAACCATTGTTAACTTTTTAGTTTTATCAGCTCTATACCTTGCAATATATATTATCATCAAAGGTTAAACAGCTGATTCCAGATTGCAGGGTAGGTTAAACGGCGTAAATTTTTCCAGAATCCAGAGAATCAAATGGGCCACGTATTTATGGAAAAATGCGAAGGCAACCCGTCTCTTACCAAATAGATTATGGGTGAGAGAGCAGATCGAGACATTGATTTATTTTCAAAGCAATTAAACTTGACCCCTATATTTAAAACATTCTCTCTGTGAAAAGTCAGGTATCGGTCAGAACCGTAGCCAGGATTTTAGAACAGGTAAAATGGTAATTTGCCTTTGGTGTCAAAAAAAGTAACGTTTATATAGGGCACTCATTATTATATCAAATTTAATTTTTAAATTTTTTACCATTTTGCTATATTTATTAAGTTGGATTATTGGGCGTTTTTGTTGTGAGTTTTAACAACATGAAATATAATATGGTAGCATGTAAATTAATGAGGTATTCCAATCATTAAAATTCTCGATAAAAAAATTTGTATACATACAGCATTAAAAACCAAATTTAATAAATATTTTACTCATATTTTAAATAATAATTTTAATACAAACGTTAAAAAAACCGATATTTTTTATTGGTAGCTATTAAAGATTTTAACATTTATTATATCTAAAATTTATTTTTCCCTAATTTATATTTCAGATATTCTATTATAAGGCAGTGAGAAAATTTTAACGAATAATAAAAAAGTAAGATAAATTGTTAAGCTAAATAACACATGTCACCAAATATAATGTTACAAAAAGTTTATGAAAACATAAAAGTATGCTTTTTATGATGGCCTTATCTCATAAGTATTTTCCGTTTTCCCAATTTTTTCAGCCTTCGGGTCCTTAAATCTGTTTATATCATGACGGATTTTCCAACCATATTACTTAATAAAAAAAAATTAAGAATTTTTTTTTCATATAAAAATCCCTTGCAACTTGTAATAATTATTATCAAACACTGGTCAACAATTTAGCTTTTAGCCAACACAAAAGTTTGTTTTTGTTGTTTTTTGTTTTTTCCTCCGTGGTTTTTTTTTTTCGTTTACCAAAGTGTTTTTGCCTTTTGACCTTAATTTACCCATTAAAAATTATAAATTATATTACTTTTATATTAAAAAAAAGCTAAATTTTTTCTATTCAAATATATATTTTTTTTTTTGTCTTTTTTTTTCAAAAACAAATTTAAAAACTTACCTTATTTTATTTTATTTATTTCTAGCCCATTGCCCTCGATGCTGTTTTCTTTTTCTCTCTCTCTCTTTATTTTTTGTTTAGGTGTGTTGTTTTCTGTTTGTTCTTTTCCTATTTTAAAGTTAGTTTGGTTCTTTTTGGGTTAATTTCTTTTTGGTTTTTTGTGGTATAATTAAGAAAAGTGAGAAAAAATTTTTAGTTTTTTGTTTTATTGTTCTAATTGAGTCTTTAAATTCGTTTAATAGTTTTTAGTTTAATTGTTTTTATTTCAATAAACTTATAATATGTGTTTAGTTTAAAATCAAAAATTATAAAATTGTATTCGTTTAGTGTGTAAAAAGAGTTATTAATTGTTTCCCCCGCCCCTTAATGTGAAAAAGTGTATTTGCAGTGTTTAATAATTTGTAAGAGTTACATTCAAAATTTTTGCAAAATTACATATTTTAACTAACTCTTTAATTTTTTACCCCTCCCCCTTATTTAAAAATTTAAATAAAAAAAAATTCCTTTCTCTTCACTCCTAAAAAATTCCTAATTTTAAAAATAATAATCCTAAAAAAATCATTTTGTTTTTTTTCTCAAATGGCTCAAATTTCTGAACAAGCTGAATGCAAGTATAATTAAAAGTAAAATTGGAATTTTGGTTGTTATGTTAATAGTACAAAAAAATTGTATGTTGGCTTTTTAAAGTTAAAAAATCTTATTATATTTTGTTACTATATTTTTTGAAATAGGATAATTCAGGTTATTCATTTATCCTTTATATTTATTCTTTTGTATTTTTTGAGTATAATAAATTCTCTTTTTTATTTAAAATTAGGTCATATACTGCCATTTATCCCAGGGTGTCCATAAAGTAAGGTGTATTCTTTGAATAAGAAGGATTTTTGTTAAAAATTTAAGGTTTCTAGTACTATACTAGTTTAAAAAAAGTGATTGGTTTGTTTGAAAACGCTTTAAATTCTCAAATATTGAAAGAGTCTCCCGGATTAAAAAATTACTTTCGATATATTGTAATATTCAATTTAGTATAAAAAATTATATTGGAAATTGTTAATTAATTATATGAATAGTCATTTATCTTGCAAAATTTATTTTATCTTTGGCTATATCGAATGTAGAGATTTAATCAATAGGAAGTTTCAATTATAATATCTATATAAATTCAGATAGTAAGTAAAATAATATAAAAATTTCTTTAAATCCTAAATTTATGATAAAATATGTATTTTACTTAAATTTTAGGTGGTTTTTTTTATCCCCAAGGTTTTTCAAATAAACTAATCTTTTATTGTCAAGGTAAAAACTCATTTTTTAATAGTTTTTGTATAAAGCCTGTCTCATTCAATTTGGAATATTCATTGTATTGATTTATATTAAGTTTTCTAATTTTGAAATTACTGAGGAAAATGTTATATTTGTTTTTCAGAGACTTTAAGATTATCAAGGGGAAGAATGTGAAATTTGGGTATAATTGTTTTGAGTGTGAATTAATTAAAAAGGGTTTAGTCAAGATCAAATTAGGAATATTATTAAAAAGTTATAAATTTAGTTGGTTCTTTAAAAAACTTATGAAAATTTTGATTATTATAATAAAATGTAAAAATAAAAAATGAGTTTGGCATATAAAAAACTAAGTTTTCCAAAAATTGGGAGTACCTCACTCGACTCATTTGAAAAATTATATTGAAAAAAAGAAAAGAGGTTTAAAACTATCTAAATGTTTTAAAAAATAAAAAAATGAGTTCTTTTTTATTAAAATGAGGAATATTCATTTTTTTGTAAATTAAAATTTTTATTTGAATATTTTTCACCCCCGTGAAAAAGGAATTCCCTCATGTTCATTTTTTTTCTCAATTTAGAATTGAGGGAATTATGGTGAATTTTTTTATAAATTATTTTTTCTTTATAGTTTAAAAATTAAATTTGTATAAGTGCTACGGTCAAAAGTATTAAAAGTTTTTAATTTGAAGGAAAAAAATTTTTTAGTGGTGAGTTTTTATGTATATAAATATGAGTTATTAAAATAAATTTCGAAATTGAATTTAGTAAGATGCGGGGCAAAAATTTTTTTACTGAAGAGTTTTTGATCCAAATGGGAAATAGAATGGTTTAAATTATGAAATCTCATTTTTATAAATTTTCTATATTAATGTTAATATTTGGTAAAGAGTGAGGGAGAGGAGAAAGAAAGAAGGTATAAGAGATGAAGGGTAATGGGTTAGAAATTAAATAAAATAAAATAAGGTAGGTTTTTAAATTGTGTTTTTTAAAAAGTAAAATACATTAAAAAAAAATAATTATATATTTGAATAGATAAAGATTTAAGCTTTTTTTTAATATAAAAAGTTAATATAATTTATTATTTTTTAATGGTTAAATTAATAAAATTCAAAAATATTTTAACTTTAACACGAATAAAATAAAAAAATCAGGTAGGAAAAAGGAAAAAATGATTTAAAAAAAACTGCACTAGAAACATTTTTCAGGTTGTTGGTCTAAAATTTTTGTCGACCAGTGTTATCAATGGTCCGTGAATCTTATGAAAACATAAAAGAATATTCCATGATGGCCTTATCTCATACACTTATTTCGTTTTTCTTAGTTTCTTCCGGCTTCGGCTCCTTACATTCGTACATATCAAAAAAATGGCAATTTTTGACCTAATCGACAGATCAAGGAAAACCCTAAAAAGAAAAAATTTAAGAATTTTTTTTTAATTAAAAATCACTTGTTACTTAATTTTATCATATCAAATAATAAGAAATGGAATTTCTTAGTATAGCAGGCTATAAATAGTACTATTTCGCGTCCAAACTCAAATAAGACACAATATAGTATCCGTTTTTAATAAAATTTATTTGAAGTTTGAATTTAACAGTTTAACTTTTGTAAATATGCAAAAAAAATTCAATTTCTTTTTTGTTTTTGATTCTTTTATGTTTTTTGCATTTTTTCTAAAATTTTCAATGTTTATAGCTAAATAACTGAGTTTGATTAAATACGGACGGAGTTAAAAATCCTTAAAATGGGAGGTTTTATCTCCTTAGCTAGCTCATACTCGCAAAAATTGGTCCGGTGTAATGAGAATTAAAATTTTTTAGTATGTCATGCTCTTATATCAGCATTTGAATAATACAGAATATTTCGCGCCAACACTTAAATGCGACACTAAATGTTATCGGTTTTAGATAAAAATATTATTAAAATTTACTACCGTGTTTTCTAATCAAACTCTGTCAACTAACTCTAAAAATTTAAAATTTTAGAAGAAATGTAAATAAATATTTTAAATTTTAGAAAAATGTAAATTTTTATATTTTTTTCTAAAATTTAAAATGTTCATAGTTGACTAAGTGATTAGAAAACACGGTAAACGGATTTAAAAATCTCTAAAATGGCAGGTTGAATCTAAATTAGCTCATGACTCTAAAATTTGTGGACCTGTGTATTCTACTGTTAAATACGGCACGAATCATACGCCTGAGGCTTCAGCTAAATTTTTTAACAAACCTTAATTTGTAAAGGAATAGAATTTTCATTAATTTAAAATAAGTAGAAACTTGTTAAATATAATAGCATCCTTAAAGTTTTAAACCATTTTTATGTTTTTTAAAGAAAATATCTTTTCATTTACAAGAGAATGACTCTCTAATGAATAAACCCCGGCCAACTTTTGGAAGCTATTTTTGATCGTATATAAATAACACATATCATTGTAATACTACGCTCGGCCATTCATGTATTTTTTGGAAGGGCCAAATAAATTAATATATAATACTTGTTTCCAATTAAAAGGGTAAAGCTTATTATTATACTTTCTTTGTCCAATGTTCTTATTATGACTTCGCTTTTAATGTTCCAAGCCTGCGTATATTTTTTTTTAATCTTTCCTTAAATTATATGCATTTAAAATTGACTGTTATACGATGGAATTTCGAAGTTTTTGTCTCACTAGCGGGTTTGTTAATAAAATTATATAATTTTTCTATTAAATATAATAGTTTATTTAAAAATGCTCAAAAAATAAGATGGCTAAAAAAATTAGAAATGTAAAATAGGTAAATATAAGAAAAAAATTTAAGAATGCAAGTGGGATGTGTAATTGGATTAGAGTTGGTGGAAATAGGAAGAAATAATAGCGAATAATAAAATCTAGGCAAAATAAACAACTCACTTTAAGGAAAAAAGTAGGTGAGCACGAGGGAGAAAAGATAATAATATATTTAAAAAATGTTAGAGGTGGGTGAGCTTAAACCCAGAATTTTAATATTAATGATGTAATTTTGTTTCAAATAGGATGAAATAAAAAATGTGGAATTAATACCCTTTAATTCGTTACATTTTTTAGCCCTTGCTAACCATAATTCAAAAAAAAAGGGAAAATGAGATGTCATCGGCCTGACCATAATTCTATTTTTTAATGTAGGCCCACCCTCCATGCCCGGTTAAACTGTGGCCCAGCCCAATACGTTTATTAAGGCTGGGCGGGTTATTGTGACCCGACTTTTATCTCTAATCCATACGGACCCAATCACATCTTTGGATTTCTAAATTTTTTAATATCTAATTTTTGTTAATATATTAATTATAGTAAAATTTAATAAAAATTTAATGTCATGGAATCCTCAAGGACCACAATTGTTAAAAGGATGTTGAAACTCATATTGTGGCCGTAAAAATAATTTAAATTGAAAAAAATGAGACCATCTTTCTTAATAGTTATATTATAGAGATAACAAAGGTTTGTTTTCATTTTCAAAAAATATATAGTTTTTAACGTAAGTTGGCCATTTTCAATTTTTATACAATATTTTTATTTAATGAATTTTAAAATATTTAAAAACACAATTTGTATAATAATATTGATATATTTATATTGAGAACAGTTATTTAATATAGCACAATTATATTTCAGATTCCTGATTCTTTGCTAAAAAAATTAATAGTATTCTTTTATGATAACTTATAGTAATAAAGTCTCAGCTTTATCACACTTAAAATTAAAGAGGTCAAAAATTGAGATTCGTATAGACATCACTGTAGCAAAATAATTTCTCACCCTAGAATTTGTAAGTTAATTAAAGATCGCTAAACCGTGACAGTTAATATCTAAACATAAATATTTAAAAAAATTGGTGTTTTAGACGCCTGAAAACTGTTAGCTTAGGGCCCATTTAAGCCACGGATCGGTCCTAAAACGGAATAGGCTTCATTAAAGGATTTACTGCTAAGAACAGACCTAGAGCCCAGCATTGTTAAGATTCTATGAATAAAAAGAGAGGCAGCACTTAAAACGATTGAGAGGTGTCCTTAAACCTTTCAAATATCTATATTGCATTTTGGGGAAAAAAATTTAGAAACAATAATAAAACTTCTCAAATTAGGAAAAGATAACATCTATGATTTTACTGCAATCGTCTGCAAACACTATTAATTTTAAATCTTAATCAACAACTAAACAACACAGGCACGATTCTAAACCCATTTTGCCCCCCTCCTTTAATTTTTGATTGCCCCCCTTCCCCAACAAAATACATAGAAATTTCCCACTCCCCCCCCCCTCTCCCAAATACGTAAAAATTTATTTTTGCCCTTCCACCCCCTATAAAATTTAATTCCTCCCCCAAAAAAATCTACAAATTATTATTTTAAAAATATTTATTTTTGTATAAAGTGTTTTCATTCATCAACACTTATCATCCGCTAAAGAGATCTAACCAACACAAAAATTATTTCTGTTGTTATTAGATATATAGAAAAATATGATGTTACAGAAAGCTAAATCCTTATGAAAGCAATATATATCTGAAGTCAAAGAAATTTCCTAACTTGTCAACAATCTTTTGTTGGAATATAATCTACAAAAGAACCTGATTGCGCAATGATAAGATCGAAAGTAATGTCCGGGGATAAAGGTGGTGTTGAAGTATTTCTTAGCAAAATGGCTGTACACCATTTCTCGTATATTCATTGCTTTAAACATCGATTGCATCTTGTTTTAAAAGATTGTTTTGAAATTATAAGTGAAGGGCAAGATTTTTTTAATATATTCCCTTCATATTTTAACATGATGAAATCAAGGAAGTAAGTCATTGTGGGACCATAGGCTGTTGCCCCATTGGTAGGTAATGTGGTCAGTACGACCATGTTTTTTTTTAAAAATAAAACTACAAATATTAAATACTCTTTTAAAAATTAAAAGGTTTTTATATCTTGCCACAGGGCCCGCGTCGGGGTTTTTTGACCATATTTTCAATCATCAATTTATTTTTTTGTATATATTAAAAATTATTTAATTATTAAAAATAATTAATGATCAATTTCAATGCAAAACGAATTAATTTTCTAAAAGTTTTGATTTAATACACCATTATTTGTTAGAAATTAAACTATTAAGAAATACAAATACATTTGCAAATTTGTTTAAAAACTGTTTTGATACATATAATATTTTTAATGATAATAATTTATTTATTGAAAAACTAAACCTAAATACTTTTCTAATTTTTAATTATTTTTTACTCATAAGTTTGAAAGTAATTTAAATATAAATGATAAATTAACAAGTATTTATAATAATATCATTTATTCATTCATTATCTTATTTATACCGATGATATTTATTTAAAATCTTTAGATTACCTTTATAAATTTAAAATAAAAGCCTCTTTTAAAAATAAGTAATATTGAAAAAAATTCATTACACTGGACAACAAAATTTTTCTACGACCTTAAGCATTGTTTATGACATTTTTTGGTGCTATATTAACGAATGCCTCAGATTTTTAGATATTTGGTGACAAAGTTGAGATTCCATTTTTGTATTTTGGGCCTCTATATTTCAAAACTTATGGGTTGTAACAAAAGTTTAAATATATATTTAGATTACAGAAGCTTAACGTAGGGCATTTAAATTTTTTTATAATATAATTTGTTTTTATTAATTTTTTTTAAAATTGGTGGGTTTCGTCATAAAATCCATCATCTAAATAACTTTAAAGTAAATTGCAAATAATATTAGGCTAAAACCTTTTTCAGATACGTTTATATAAGGAATCTGATATTTAAAGAAAATTTAATGAATTTTTTTCTGAATTTTGGACTTGGAGGCATTAGAAAAAAAACTAAACCCCGAGATCGTTATTGCAAAAAAATTCTCTACAAAACCCTCAAAAAATCGTTTGTTGTTTTTTGTTGTCCAATGTTATCTAAACAAATTGCCGTAGCAAAAAATTTTTCAATAAAAATATTTAATTTTATGTTTTTATAAAATTTACGTTGACATGAATATTTGTTGACCTGTGTTATATAAAACTTTGAATTTTGGAATATGTAGTAAAATAAGATTGATTATTATGAAAACAAATTGTATAAGTATGCTAATTTCTAAGAATATATATGAAAAAACACTGGGTATATATAACCAGTAATTAATATAAGGGTAAATAAATAAAACATAAACATAAACGTTAAATGCGCATAAAAAAATTTTTCAACCATTTCTTAAAATAGTAAGCAATAATTAGGTGATTATGAGCAGTGGATTGACCTAACAATTTTATCCTAGAGGATTTTGATTAAATTACAATATTCATCAAAATTAAACCCCCCAGTTAATGATTTTTTGTGCCCTAAAAGAACCAAATCACCTTTAAGCAGGTCACTAATTGTCAGCCGTTATTATCCTTCTTAAAGAAGAAAATGTGGCCTCACTCGACGTTAAAGAGCCAAATAACAAACTTATAGAAAAAATGTTTAATAAATTAGGAAACGCATCTTAATCATATAAAAATTTAACAAAATCATTAGTAACACTCTTAAGATACGTCAATTCCTTTAGATAATAAATTTTTATCATTATTACTTATTTTTAATCTGCTCAGGCAGCTCAGTGGCAAACCATCTGCATTAAACGCAGGAGGTTGCGAGTTCGAATCCGTACACAGTAGCTTTTTTCTTCAGAAACATAGCATACATGTGCAACCACTTTAAAGCTTCTGAGTAGCCTACTTAGGCAGTAGGTCTTAAACGATATGCCTAAAAGTAAGAGCCTAGGCCAAAAACCTAGGTCGCCGGCGTGCGTGCAAATCTTACTATTTAACCTGTCGGCAATATTAATTGCTTTGCTCAAAGAGTCAAAGCCCTAACGCATATGGCACCCCTAAGTGGGGAAAGGTATGGTGGAAACCTCAAACCAACCAACCAACTTATTTTTGAAAGAGGCTCTAATTTATTTATATCTAAAAGGAAAATCAAATTTATAAAGGGAATCTAAAACAGAGCTGGGAAAATGCCCATTTTTGGGCCAAACTCATTTTTTTATTTTTTGAAATTTAGAAAAAATAAATGGTTTTACTTTAAAGAAAATATTTATATTTTCTGCTTATAGATTTTTTTAATCTGTCATAAAATTTTTAAAAAACAAAAATTTTATTGATAAAAAATCTATTATCAAAAGAAAATAAATAAATCAATAA
Source organism: Acutogordius australiensis (assembly GCA_030555515.1). Lineage (NCBI taxonomy): Eukaryota > Metazoa > Nematomorpha > Gordioida > Gordea > Gordiidae > Acutogordius > Acutogordius australiensis. Next base: position 16,115,503 of record CM060245.1, on the reverse strand, counting down.
TATTAAAATAAATACTTTATCATCATGAATATTTAAATTATCCTCAAACTTATGAATAGAAAATAAAAAAAAAATCAGAAAAATCTTTAGGTTTAGTTTTTCTTTTCTCCATAGATAAATTATTGTCATTTAAAAAAAGTAATATATATCATAACAGTTTTTAAATAAATCTGTAATCAATGTGTTTGTATTTCTAATTGTTTAATTTCTAACAAACAATGATGGTGCATTAAATCAAAAATTTTAGAAATATTAATCGTTTTGCATTTTAATTGATCATTAATTTTTTTAATAAATAAAATAATTTTTATGATAAATACAAAAAAATAAATTGATGATTATAAATATGGTGAAAAAACCCCGACGCTTCGGTCCTGTGACCTAAAGATAAAAAAATTTACTTTTAATTTTCAAAAGAGTATTTAAAATTATTATGTAATTTAAAAAAAAATGGCGTCGTAGTGACCTCACCACATAGGGCAACAGCCGGGGTATGGTCCCACATTCACTAACTTATTTGATTGCATCATATTGAAAAAATTTATGAAGGGAAGAAAAAATATCAGAAAAATTTTTCCCTTCACTTAAAATTCAAGACAATCTTTTACAACAAGATGCATCGGTGGTTAAAGCATTGAATGCATGGGACATGGTGTCCAGCTATTTTGCTTAAAAACTCTTGAACACCATTTTTTCCCCGGGCATTACATTCGCCCCATAGCATTGTGCGATCAGGTTTTTTGGTTCTAGATTATATTCTAACAGATTGTTGGCAACTGAGAATATTTCTTAGGCATCAGATTTATGAATTGCTTCCACAAATATAAAGCTTTTTGTAACATCAAATTTTTCTATATATCTAATAACAACAGAAATAATTTGTGTTAATTTGATCTCTCTAGCGGGTAAGAAGTGTTGATGAATGAAAACATAAAAATAAGTAAATATTTTTAAAATAATATTTTTTATTGGCGGAGCAAATATGGTTATATTTTGTGAAAGAAAAAATAAAATTTATACGTATTTTTTTATGGGGGGGGGGGGGGGGGGGCGAATTTAATTGGGGGGGGGGGGCAAACATAAAGTTAATATGTATTTTTGGTGGGGGCAAATTTAATTTGGGGGGGGGGTGGGCAGTGCATCCCCAAAAGGTATATAAACGTGCCTCGCCCTTATTGTCCTCTTCAAAATAAAAAAATTAAGTCTATAGCTCTTAGACTTTTTGACTCATAACCTCCCAAATTGCATCAAATGAAATTCACCTTGCATTTTTTTTCTTTTGCCCCTATCTCCGTCAATAATGACTTCCGGTCAAAAAAAATTTCCAGATTATGAGATACCCATAGACACAACTTCCAAAAATTTGAGCCAAATTAAAAGGGGTACCCTTTCCGGACTTGTTGGGAGGTGTAATTAACAATATATATTCATTTTTAGCTTTTATAATTTGAATTATCGCAATTTAGTTCAAATGCCGATATACAGAGCCGCCAAAGCCAATTATTATATAACAGACAATCAAGAATAAGAGGTGGAATCTAAATTAAATATCCAAGTAGTTAAATTTATCAAAGTAAAACCTAAGTTTAATATTTAAGATAATTATATAAGGCCACAAGCCGATTAAGCAAAATAAATGTATAAAACAAGGTTAGATCAATCACCATTAGATCAATTACCAACACTAACTAGTCATAAATATTTTTTAGTAGAATTGATATGCAAAAAAATAATTTTGTTTTACCTTGACCTGGGATAAAAATGCTTGCGCCTGATTTTAGATTGAAAAGTTTTATTGTCGCGAATTTTTTCCGATTAAATTAGAATGATTGAAACACAAATCTAATAATGGATCGGTAGCCATCGACCAAAAATAAGATTTTAAACGTTTCACTGTAATACGCTCAAGTTGCACTTAGTTATTGAAAGGGTAAAATTAATTTATAACACTGGACAACAAAATTTGAACGACCCTAGGCATCATTTATGGCAACTTTGCTTTTTGGTCAAGTTTTTGGCGCTGATCACGAATAATCAGAATTTTAGCCAATGCCTCAGATTTTTAATAATTCGGTCAAAGGAGATTTTTCAATTTTTGGGGTATTTTGGGCTACTATATCATAAAACCTATGGGAGTAACAAAAGTTTAAAAATATATTTAGATAACGAAAACATTCATTATTAACGTAAGGGGTTTACATTTTTTTTTAATATTTAAATTTTTTTTATTTTTTTATTATTGTAAAAATAGTGGTTTTTATCATAAACTCCGTTTTTTGGTCCTAAATAACTTGAAAGTAAATTGCGAACATTTTTTTGGTAACAACCTTTTTTAGATATGTTTTTTATAAGAAATCTGAATATGCCAATAGATTTTTTGTAGAATTAATAGTAAAAGAAATTTTGTGAATTGTTTTCTGAACTTTGGACGCGATTTAAAAATTGGAGGCATTAGAAAAAAACCAAACCCGGGATCGTAATCGCAAAATTCTCTATAAAACCCTCAAAAAATCGTTTATGTTGTTTTTTTTTGTCCAGTGTAATAGATCTTTGACACTTACTAATAAACTTGCATAAGCTATTTAATAGACAGTTTTTTGTGGGTTTTCCATTTTTTTTATTTTCATAATTGTTTTTAATGATATGTTAGCCCCATTTTTTTTATTTCTTCCTCCCATCTATTTTTGAGCTTCTACAATTTTAAGTAATAAGAGGTAAACTCTAATATATTTGTGTTTTGGTTAGAGAATTTAATAAACAAATCCATTGTGGATCCGATCATAGCTTATTTTATAAATGTAGATGAATAAAATGGCCAAAATATATAGAATTCAAGATGAATGTCAAAAATGTGAAAAGAAATGGAGTTATTAGTTGAAGGTCAAGAGTTGGTGTCATTTAGGAAGAAACAATAAAGCGAATAAAAATATAGGCAAAATAACAAATGGTGCAATTAGAGGAAAAAAATTGGCACGAAAAGGAAGAAATAAAATGAAATTATGATGTATTAAAAAAATGTAATTTAAGAGATGTGTGCGTTTAAAGTCCCGAAACTTATATATTTTCTTCGGATGGATTTTGTGTTGGTTAAAAAAAATGGTGATATAATAAATTTAGAATAGGAAGATATATAATTAGGATTATTAACCCGGGAGTGCTATTATGGGGTGGTTCATATGTACGACTAACCAACTACCTTCAAACTTAAGGAGAGGCGCGCAATTTTTATCTAACTAGTGTAAATAAAAAACCTACCTTAAAGGGTGACGGCCGAGGCAGGTTTGCCCCACCCCCACTAGCTATGGCTATAATAGGGGTGCCACTTTGATGTGGTGTAAAATAAAGAATATTTCTTTATTAGTTTTAAAATTTAATTTTTCAATCATTTAGACTTTATATAAAAATTTTAATATAGGTCTAAACTATACGGGCGCTTGGGGTCAGGTTTGGGACACGAGATTTCTCATGCGTTAGATACAGATGGTAGTAACTAATATTAAATACCCTTAAAATGATTAGACCCCGAAAGAATGCAGAAACTTGTTAACAATGCTTATTGAAATTCTTTTTATTAGGGCGAGTTTAGAGTTCATTCAGCTTTCCCAATAATTTTATTTAACTTTTTTTAACATAAAAAGCATTTTTACAAAATTATTAACATTTAATTTTTTTTTAAAAATTGTAATTATAAATTTTTTTAGAAATTAAAATTTAAAATTTAAACAAAAATTAATGAATTCTAAACGCTTACCCTCTGTTATTTAAATGTCATTTCAAAAATAAAGAAACAGGTGACATTTAAATTTAATTTAGGGCTTCAAAAAGATAAAGATGGTAATCTACTGACTTAGATCTTGCGACGGAAGGATATTTGAATGGCACCAAAAACTGCTAATTTCTATTTGAGATTTGGAATTAATAGGCATTTTGATTCTTTTAACTAAGGTAATTAAATTTAATAAATTTTTAGTGTTTCTTGACTTGTTTGAAGGTCAGTGACATTAAAAATGTTGATAGGCCGACATCTTAAGGGCCGAAAAATATTTTGGTTAACAGATTCAACATTTTTATGGTCCAGTGTGCCATGTTAATGATCTTATAAATTTCGCTTGATTCATTTAATTTAAAATTAAAAAAATAATTATACTAGAACGAAAAAAAGATATTAATTGCATTAAATTTACCCATAGAGCGTTATAAATTAATTAAATCTCGAGCTCGGCCCAAACCCGGATTTTCTTAAAAATATTTAGGCCCATGAATAAGTTTATACGTTCTACGTTTAATAGATACATTAATATATTATAATAGGAAGATGAATAAATTAATTAAAAAACTAATGTGGCCTTTAACAATTTATTTATAAATTTCCATTAGCACCAGGAACCTCGAATTTTAGTGGAAAATGTGGCCGATGCTGGTGGACTCCAATTGGGATTTTACGTATTTACATTTATCGAATTTTTATCATTTAAAATTTAGAATCGTTTATTCGTAAAAAATTTTTTCCCCTTACTATCTTTTATTCGAATAAGGCGGCGTATAACAAATGTTTTTTAATAAATAATAAAAGATTGCGTTTAAACGAGCTTAAATAATTTGCATTAAAGGTTAGACAAGCAAAAACCTGCATGTTTAATGTTTCAAAAGGTTATATACCGAATTTGAAGCTAGTAAAAAATTAAAAAGTATTCAATTAATCTAGATTACTAGGGGGTCAAAAATGGATATATATTGACCCAGCTAGGATTATAACAGGCAGAACTCATGACAAATACAGAGTAAAGAAAGGAATGAGATTTAATTTTAAAACATTATTTTGATGTTTGCGCCATATTGTAGGCGTTGGAGAAAGCCCTACTTGCTGAAAATACAACTATGTTTGACATGCCCTACCCTAACGTCCCAATGACAAACGCTCAAATATATTTCCTAGATTTTGCACAGGTAAAAATTTTCAATATTTTTTAATTAATTGCAATTTCAACATTTGTATAATGTGTTTTAGCCCGTAAAATTGTATTTCAATCAGTGATTGTGCGTAGTTCAAAATGAAGAAACCCGTTCTCTGCAGGGAAAAATTGATGATTATGATGTTAATGATGTCAGGTAATTTGAACATGTATCTATACATTTGCTAATTACCTCAAATTGCTATAAATGACAAATTTACCCAATCCCTAGCATCACTTTAAAAATTCTCTAAAAACAACTAAATTTATATTAAATACATTAATATTTAAAAAAATTAAGTGCATTAATATCAAATTAGACACAAATTCAAGCTCTTTTTGATCAGGTAAAGGTAATCCGTTAATTAATGTGACCATAGTATTCCAGGGCAGCTATAATATTGCAGCAAACTTTATGCGTTTTTTTAAAAATTTTTGTGAAATTTGCCCATTTATTTTAAGGACCCGTTATTTTGCATTTTTGAAATAGTAAACAAGATTTTTAACCAAAAATTTATAAGATACTTCATTTTAGAAAAAATATCTTGGATGTTGATAATTAGGATTGGTAGCGTTTTTATTAAATGCTTAATATTTTAAATAAAATTTAAATTCAATAACGGGACATCGAACACTTTAGCTAAAACTGGCTTAACTATGGGCGGGTTTAAACTCAATTCATTTTTTTAAATAATAAAACTTTTACCTTTTGACATTGAACGCATTTTATCAAAACACCAATTTTTGTAAAGCTAAATAGGAAAAAAAGTATTTAAAAAATTTTAAATATAAAAAATTAAATTATTAAAATTAAAAAAAATGAAATGAGTCTGAATGCCCTATAAATATCAGGCGAGAGATTTATTATTAATTACAAAATGGTATACTATCAAAGTAATTTTTCGCAACTTTGTTAGGGTAATTGCAGCATTATTCAATTTTCCTGCTTTTAAAGAAGCTTTTAAATGTCCCGTCAATAGCTTTATAAATCCACGAGAAATATGCACGATATGGTAAAGATATCATCATGATATATATTTTTCATCCCTATTTAATGACCAAATCATATTTGTGTTATGTCATTAATTTTTTTACAAATCCAATTATAAATTTTATAAAACAAACATCTTGGTTTTTTTTTATTTAATAAAAATATGTTGTAAAAAACTAAATATTACATATGTTTGAAAATAAAACTAAACCTTCCTTATCAAAAGTTTAATCGTATTCTTGCGTTATATTTTAAGCCACCTTTTTTTTGAATATCAACTTTTAAGGCCCTTTTCATAATAGCTTTCAAGTCTTTAATGTTATTCTATAATATTTCAGAATAATGTTAATAATGGCGTGTCTTGTCACATAACACTGGTCGACAAATATCCATGTCAGGAATAAAGTGAAACTAAAATAGTGTATCCCCATGATGGCTATATCTCATATATATTATATTTTTTGTACCTATCGCCTTTGGGGTTTGCTCCCCTCCTATCAAAAAAATGGCCTTTTTTAAAAAAATTGACAGATTTTGCAACTTCAAAATTACCCTAGAAAAAAATTCAAGAATTTATTTTTGCATTAAAATTCCTTGTAACATATGTTTTTTATCTCAAAAATAGTGAATTTTAAATTTATCAAGCTCTTACGTCAACATTTAGAAAATGAAGAATTGGCTTAACCTAAAGACGACACGATATATCATCCCGGTTTAATGAAAATTTTAACTGAAGTTTAAATTTAACAGTTTAGCTGTATACAAAAAAAAATTTCCATCTGTTTTTATTCTGAATCTTCTTTTTACCTTTTTTTTAAAATTTTCAATATTAATAGCTGACTTACTAAGTTTGATTGGAAAAAACGGTAAACGGATTTGAAAATTCCTAAGATGACAGGTTTGATATCTGTAGTTAGCTCATAACTATCAAAAATACGTTGACCTGTGTAAGAATTCGAGTTGGCGGTGTAGATAGAGTCTGTGATTAGATTTCACCGGGGCTGACAGAATATTTTTAGCTGCACCCGCTAAAACGTCCATAAACTATTTTGTCTACACTACGTCTATATCAACCGCACTATAAATGTTAGATCGAGCGCGGATTATTTATTTAGGTCCAACTTAATCACGCTATCCCTTTTAATCGGTTATATTTGATTTTTGTTTTAAAACGTGCCATAGATTAAAATAAATGATATTTACTGGTCAAACCAAACTTGACAGAGTTAGTATAACAAGCGACGGGCCAATACCCACTAAAGTTTTTACATGCTATAGATGCTTGAAAAAATATCAAACAATGAATAGGTAGCCTTAAACATCTTAGGCCAACTTCGAAGCTTATTGAGATTACTAAAGTGATTTTGATAAAGCTATAGTTTGTATAAATTTATTTTGTTTAATTTGTTGAAAAATATAATTTAATTGCAATGTCAATATTTTCGGCTCCGTTTGATAATCAAAACCAGGTTATTTATGAATCATTATTAGTTTCCATATTTTAAATCTAACAGGTAAGCGTAGGCCGTGTTGATGAGGCTGAGGTCAAGGGTGGTAGAATGATTAGTTGTTCTAGTAATAATTTACACCTGGCAGCTCATGATAAAATTTTAAGGTTGTTTTGAAAGTTTCAAATTTAAAAAAAATGTCCTGTTGGTAACAAACATGGCCTTATCAAACTAAGCTAATTTGATCTCCATCTTGAATTATAAGCAATTCCCTTATTTTCGTAACTTATATAGATAAAAATAATTAATACATTTCGTTTATGATTTATCTAAGGGCACGTGCAATGAGTTTTAATTTTTAATTTCTAAAAATTTTGAAAATTTTATTTTTTTTTTTTAAATTTTTCAAATAAATTTTTATTTCAGAAAAAGCATTTTATGCGCATATACTAAATTTGGCAACTTTTTAAAAATTTGCGTTTTATTTCAAAATAAATTTTTTGAAAATTTCACGAAAATAAAAATCACTTTGCAGGTGCCTTAAGAAAATATAAATTCCAATGGGAACCATGTCATCACCACCTGAAATCATAAAAATCAAAACATAGCATTAAGATAATTATAAAAAATTTAAGATGTTTTTAATTTTGTAGGTAGAGCCTGGGGATGGAGGTGCTTATACGATGGCCCGAGCATCCCTAAAAAATGTATACTTAAGTTAATGATAATTTAGTCAATATTTAGGCTGAAGATAGTCCCATATCATATAAATATCTTTTGCAAAAAGTTTATAACAATTTGCCAGACTAAGATGCGCAAATCGGCTATAACTATTGATATACAACGCCCCCGCCCCCCCCCCCCCCCACCAAAAATAAATTCTTCTCTACAGTCGTTTTAATAGGTATATTAATTTATTTTAGAGTGCATTCAGATTTTATTCAATTTTCTAAATTTTAGAAATTTTTGTAAAAAATAGTTTAGTATGAAAATTATTTGACATCGGTGAAATAATTATTATTAGATATAATGATTTAATAAAATTAAATATATTAAAGCACTTGCATCATGTTTAAAGTGTTATAAAACACTCTTAATACACAGGTCAACAAATTTCTGAGAGTTATGAACTAACTAAAGAGATCAAACCACAGGGATTTTCAAATCCGTTTACCGTTTTTCTCAAACTTAGTTAGTCAGCTATAAACATTGAAATTTTAGAAAAAATGCCAAAAAAACAAAAAAGATTTAAAAACAAAAATAAATTAATTTTTTGCATATTTAAAACTGCTTAACGGTTGAATTCAAACATCAAATAAAACTTTTATGAAAAACTGATAAAATATCGTATCGTATTTAATTTTGGACGCGAAATATTTTGTATTATCTATATGCTAATGTAAGAGCTTGATATACTAATGAATTTTATTTCTCATTATTTTGGATGTTAAATATATGTAACAATGGATTTACATATGATAAAAAAATTTTTAGATTTTTTCTTTTTAGGGTATTCTCGATCTTTCCAGGTCAAAAAAGGCCATTTTTCGATAAGGACGGATGTAAGGAGCCGAAAGCGGAAGAAACTAAAAAAAACAAAATATATATATGAGATAAGGCCATCATGGGAATATATCCCTTTATGTTTTCATAAAATTCAATTTCTGCCATTATTATTTGTTCACCTGTGATATATTTCTCTGTGAAAAATTAAATATTAATTTATATTTTTAAAATTTTTCGATAAAAAAATTAAAAACGCGCCATAAAATTTTGTTAATCACTTATTAGCGTAAATATAAGCAGGAACCGGCATTTTTTTGGCGAGGGAGTGGAAATTTGCTCATTTGATTTCAGAGCTAATTTACTGGGAATTATCAAAGTATCTTTTTTTCAATCTTAGTAAAATTTTTTTATAATCTAATACCAAAGGTTATTTGGTGTTCCTTGGCTACGCAATATCTTCTTTTTGAGCATTAAATTAATTATTTATCAAATAAGTAAGTTTTAAGCAAAGTGCTTCTCGATAAAAACATAGAATTTAGATTTTAACGGTTTTTATTTAGCTTACAAATTATAATAAAATTAAAAATTTTATAGCTGTGTTAAACAATTTACATTTAACCTATATAAAATATATGTGCGTTGAAAATTAATACATAAAATAAATAATATGAATATTAAAACGGTTTTTATAACAGATTTTCCACATCTGAATCGGTCGTCTTATTAATTCAAACCAAGTTTCATGCTTTTATTAAACCTAATTTTTTTCGGGACCGTAAATGGAAAGTTTGGCGGGGCAGGCTGAATATCACGCCCCGGTTTGAACTCTAACTTAAATCGGGTTAAATATATTATTTACACTAAAGAATGTAAGCATGAATTAGACAACTCACATTTTTTAATTAAGTCTATAGGTTGCGAGTTCATTTTTTTTCATTTTTAGGACATCTGATGCGTTCAAGAAAATATAATTAAATGGCTGGTATACAACGGAAAAATGAGTAATAACTACGTAAAAAGTATGAGGAATACTGAAAGTTTGGAAATAAATGACGTTTTTAAAATTTGTTTTTGCTAATATGTACAGCATGTATTTCAAAATGACGACATATTTAATCTAAGAAATGCATTTTTTTGAAAAACAAATTGGGGTCTAGGTTAGAGTTCAAACCGGGTCATGATATTCGGCCCGGCCCACCTGTCATATTTTCCAATTTAGGTCTGGCCCGATTGCTTTTTCATTTTAGGTCAAGCCAGGCCCAGTCTGAAATTACAAATAATGCCTAAAAATTTATATTACGAGCCAAAAATATTTTATTTCAAAATTTTCAACAACATTTAGAGTTTATTAGTAATACCCTTCATCGTGTGATGGTAATAACATTTTTTCTACTAAATAATAATTATAAATATGGGAATGAGATCAAATTAATCGACCCTGCACGCCCGGCCCATTCTATAAATATGCTCGGCTCTGTTTTTAAGCGAGCAGCACCGGGCCAAGCGGTTTTTTGGGTCCCGACGAACTCTGGTCTAGACCCATCCTATTGTTTGTGTTGCAATCCTACCCTACCTATTGCTGACTATGGATATTTAAAGATCATTTAGTTATTAAAATTAGGAAAACACAGTAATCAAGTATAAACGCTTATTGAAATGACCCATAACCAATGAAAGGAGTTTAAAGTAAAGTTGAAATTTACCTGGCAGTTTTTATATGGCATAGGTTCTGAGAATACGTTCATTGAATTTAATTGTTTTTTTTAATTTTAATTATAAAACGTCATCCAAATTTATAAAATTACTAATGACACAAAACACCTTTGAAAAAAACACCCGAGGCTTTTCGCGGCCCCTCGGTTTGCACCGCTGCGCGGCGCGTTTGCTCGTCTTCGGCGCGCTCCGCGCGCCTTGACTCGCTCGTCCAGACCCCGCAATTCGTGCGGAGGCGCTTCGCGCCCCGAATGTTTGCTTATATAAACCCGGGAATGTGTCTAGGGTGGGCACATTATAGTCACGGGGCGATAAGCGCCCCCTGTAGGCATGGTTAAAGCCTAGGATGTGGGAGCCGAACATATTAAAACCCTAAATTGTGCCTAAGGCGGACTAATTTAAACACGGGCGCGCCAGGGAGTAGGCTTAGCAGATGCTGAAGCAGCTTATAACGCTGAGAACTATAATGACCAGTTGCACCCTGTATCTATGCTTATGTTATATAGTATTGACCGTGGGAAATCAAAAGAGCCTGAAATTTAAGTGTATGTAAAACAATGATAGAGGGGCAGAGGTTTATAAGCATTAGTACGCCGGTACTCAAAACATAACATTGAAAATGTTCCCCCATACCATTATATCCTAGATTAGTATTGGCGGGTCTAACTGCAAAGCTATAGAGGAGATAAAAAATAGGTCGATGTGTTGGTAAAATGGGGTAAATGTCCCAGGGGGAAAGGGGCGAGCGAACTCTTATTGTGATTTGGGTAGAAAATATAAGGGAAAATTAAAGCGAAATGTAAAACATGACCGAGCAAATTTGTCATTAGTTATAACACTTAAAGTAACAATGGGGCATTAATACAACTAGTATAAAAAAATGCCCGTTAATTACACTGGTCGACAAGAATTTTAGACCAACAACCTGAAAAATGTTTTTAGTGCAGTTTTTTTTGCTGAACATCATGGTTTTTTTCGTTTTTTTCTACCTGATCTGGTTTTTATTTTATTCGGTGTTAAAGTTGCCAAAATGTGCATTTTTGGCACATTTTGACCTTAATTTACACCATTAAAAAATAATAAATTATATTAACTTTTTATATTAAAACAAAGCTTAAATTTTTATCTATTCAAATATATAATTATTTTTATTCAATGTATTTTACTTTTTAAAAAAAAACGAAATTTAAAAACCTACCTTATTTTAATTTATTTAATTTATAGACCCATTGACGCCTTTGATGCTGCTTATGCATCGCTTCTTTCTTTTCTCTCTCTCTCTCTCACTCTTTATTTCTTTATTTATTTGTTTAAAAATTTCTACCCAAACATATTTTTCTTCATTCATATTCTTTAAATACTTAATTTGATATAAATGTTACTTTAGTTTTATATAAAATATAATTCATTGTAAATAAAAACATCTGATCACAAATGTCCAATAAATAAAAAAAGCCTTAGTCACATTAAGTGTTTGGGCTCAATTCGACCACCTTAGAGTAAAAAAAGAGTTTTTTACATTGAAATTCAAAAGTCTTAGTATCTACTTCTGAATGATTAGGCTTAAAAAAGGCCAGAATTTATATGATTTTTTTGGTATTAAGGTATTTATTAGTGCCCGCGAAATATTACCATTTATATAGAAAATTTATAAAAAATGAGATAGGGTAATTTCAAAGCAGGCCCGATTCTAGTTTTCTGGCAAAAAAAACTCTTAGGGTGGCAGTAAAAAAATTTTTTGCCGCCTATCTGGTACTAAATTCCAAGTTTCGAAATTTATTTAAATAATTTGATATTTATATAGGGCATAAAAACGTCATGCTAGGCTAAAAACATTTTTGTTTCGGGCTGGTTCAAATGTAAAAACTTTTAATACTGGTTTGGACCCGTTGAGGGCACTTATACAAAGTTTAATTGTTTAAACTGATGAAAGAGACGTGAGCAAATACACTTGTTTTGCACAGTTAAGGGGGCGGGGGCTAAACAATTGCAATTAACTCTTTTTTACCTATCTAAACGAATACAATTTTCATAACTTTTGATTTTAAACTAAACCAGCTGATGTATTAGAATTTTATCGAAATAAAAACAATTAAAAAAAACTATTAAACGAATTTAAATGACTTAATTAGAACTAATTAAAACAAAAAAAAATACTAAAAAATTTTTTCCGTCACTTTGTAGGCTTAATTATACCACAAAAGTTAACCAAAAATGAAATTTAACCCATAAAAGAATCAAACTAACTTTATAAAATAGAAAGAAATTGAATCAAACAGAAAACTTAACACATACACTATAACAAAAAATAAAGAGAGAGAGAGAAAGAAGCGATGCATAAGCAGCATCGAAGGCGTCAATGGGTCTAGAAATTAAATAAATTAAAATAAGGTAGGTTTTTAAATTTCATTTTTTTAAAAAAGTAAAATACATAAAAAAATAATAATTATATATTTGAATAGATAAAAATTTAAGCTTTCTTTTAATATAAAAAGTTAAAATAATTTATAATTTTTTAATGTTGTAAATTAAGGTCAAAATGTGCCAAAAATGCACATTTTGGCAACTTTAACATCGAATAAAATAAAAACTAGATCAGGTAGGAAAAAATGAAAAAAACCATAATAATCAGAAGAAAAAACTGCACTAGAAACATTTTTCAGGTTGTTGGTCTAAGAAATGAAGTCATAATTTGTCGACCAGTGTTATTAAGAAATTTTATTAGCAAAGGTTTTTTTTAATTTTTTTACAACTGTAAACAATGTTAAAAAGTGAATTTTTTATGAGATAAGAGACCTCTCTTATGTTTCAAAAACTGAAAAAAGGATATTTTATTGACATAGAAACAAGCACAGGGATTTTTTAAATTAACGGCCGAACACGCACAACGGGTAAAAAATAGGTAATATACGTTAAACCAGGTCGACCAAATAATGACAACATTTTATTGTCAATGCTAAAAATAAAAACAATGTTTAGCAATAGAGGAACTAGACTCTTAATTTACCATTAATTAACATTGAATTATTCCTTTTTATTGTGTTAACATTACGGAGAAGTAAGTGCATTGGAGACTAAGATTAGGGTTACAAGGGAAGGCAGTATGAAATAGGACCAAAAAATTTATAATAATGGGGATTTGTTATTTCGACCCAATATTATTAGTTTAAATTTTTAATTTATCAAAAAATGACGTCATCGGAACTCACTTTTGTATGGGAAAAGGCGCAAATTTTTTGTTTGGGGCTAATTAAAGGAGAAGAAAAAAGTGAAATCAATTTTCTTTTTGGATTCCGCATAAGCTAGTATAAAAAAAATGTAAAAAAACAGGTTAAAAAAATTTACCTGACAGGTAAAAGAACGGATACCAAAAAAACGAAAACGCTGACCCCCATTTTATACACCGAAGTTTTTATTGGATTATACGAATGTATTAACTGCCGAAAGTGCAAAAGAGAAATATGGTAAAAAAAAAGTTTTTTTCTGCCCTTATATGGATATGAGTTTGTATGGCCCTATCACCTGAATGATAGAGGGGAATTTATGTAAGATATAAGTACAATACGTGGGACCTCTATAAACCCCAAAAAAAGAGAATGTAAAAGCAAAATTACCCTAATTTCCTTAAAAATGCACTTTTCTAGCAGGACACCTGTCAATCATGAAGGTATCATAAGAAAATTTACACCAAATTGGAGACCAAGGTGACCATAATTTATCAGATAAACATCAAACCCCTATAACAGTTTTTAACCCGAAAATTTAAAAGACTTCCATTAAAAGCGGCCAAATTTTCCATATTTGGGCATGCTAGAGAAGTGACCGGATATTGAATTTTAGTAATGCTAATATATATGTAGTGGCCCGTTAAAATAGCTGTTTCAGTTTTTTAAGGGGTAAATAGAACAAAAGTTAGAATTTTGACTTTAAAGTAAAATTGTCCTTATATGGTATATTATATAAAAAAAATTATTTTAAAAATTAAATGTCCTTTTCTCCAATCCACGAGCAAGTTGTGATTTTGTAAAAACACTTCAAAAAAAGGGCAAATTTTTTTGGGAATTGATTTAAGACACTTTACATTTTTCAACTCCCAAGTAGGGCTCTAGTAAAAAAGCACAAAGAACTGCCTTAAAATTGGGGTTCTTAAACATAGGCGTTAGACTAAGTAGCCCTTAACAAGCTTTGGAAACTTATTTTTCGAGTTTTTTGTCATTTTTCGGCTACCGTCCTTAACAACATTTTCACCTTCATATATATAATATATTAAGTGCGAATAAAAATTATCCTAAAAGTGCAAATTTCCATAAAATTTTCACAAATTGTACATAATTTTTGGTAGAAATTAGATTTGTAAACATTTGTATAAAAAATAACTTACTAATATTACAAAATAAATTTACAATTATTCACAATTAAATTAACAATTTTTAACCTGCTTTAATGAATTCATTTGGATATATAAAAAACAATACTAATTCACTTTCTATTTAGGAGTTAACTCTTCTTCTGCAGGGTATTTGATTGGTCCAGCAAATAAAAAAATTTTCAAAAATTTGCAAATTTCAAAATAAATAAAAAAATACACAATAGGACATGGCACTTATTTAATTTATTTATTACTCGGTGCAAAAAAATGTTTGCAGCCAAAATGACATGAGGGGCCTTTGGGGCGCCCAAAAAACGCGGGGGTTTTCGGGGTTTGGGGGGTTTGGGGGTGGGGGGGGGGGGGAAGGGGGGAAGGGGGTTTTAAGGGGGGGGGGCGGGGGGGGGGGGGGGGGGGGGGGGGGGGGGGGGGGGGGGGGGGGGGGGGGGGGGAAGGGACCTTTGTAGGAAATTTAGCCTTGCAGCGCATGGTTAACTGATAGCCCGTGGATTAAAAAAAATATGATGTGACTATACCTAAATTGTAATTTAAACTATTTACATTAGCGTTAGTTCGACCCTGCCCGGGTCGGTAGGATCTACAAGATATAGCATTAAAAACTAGAGACATTGTCGTAAAAGACTTATATTTAATGTAGGACTCCATGAAGATGAAGATGGTAACGTAATTAAATTGGATATAGCAACGGAAGGCTACCTAAATGAAACCAAAAAGTGTTTTCGCAAGTTCTATTTAAATTTTGGGGTACGATTATATTTGTTAGAATAACTTAATAACAGGTCTAATTTTAATTAGTTTGCTTATTCGGCAAACCTGGATTAAAACATCCTACTATCATTCCTAATTGTCATTTTTTTTATTTAATAATTCCATACATGAAATGTCGTAAAAATGTCAAAAACAAATTTTGCAACTTATCTATATGTAAAATAGTTTCAAGTAGATAAAAAACATTAAATAAATAAAGGGTGGATTCTATATTAAATTTTTTGTGAAAGTGTTAAGGTTTTAAACATTATTAAATTAAATGAGCTTATTTATAGAAAAATTAATATTTAAAAAAATTTTACAACATTTTTTTGTCGGCTTGCATACAAATTATTTTTATAGTTAAGTGTGGACCTAAATAGCCTGTGGAGTTAAATTAATATCATTAATATAATAAATTTATATAGTTAAACGACTAGGACCATTATTAAATAACAAAAACAATGGTAATGTAAACAGCAAAATAAGGGAGGTAAACAAAGTTTGACAATCGTCTAGCCAAATAAAGATTGACGAAAAATGCTGTTTTAATTAACAAATAAAAGTATGATTATAATGAATGTAAAATTTGTAAGTTTTGAGGAAAAATGTTTTACTATTTGTTTATACTTATTATGATTGTTCGCGGCAGGCAGAGCAGTTTTATAAAAAAGAAATTAAAAAATTAGAACCTGCAATAAAAATTAATAATATAATTATCTTTAATTAATAATTTATGAATTTTAAACTTCAGCGCAACTATTTGTTGAAAGACCTTATATCAATGTCCCACTAAATATGGTGTATTAAATGCTTATACATATTTTAAAAAGAAAAAGGCACGATGCTAGCAGTTATTTTATAAGAACGTTGGGCTTTAGTATGCTTTTTCTAGTGTTTTTGACTAAGATCAAAAAATTTAGTAATATGCCTTGCTTATCTAATAGTAAAATTTGAGACAAGTTTATTTATTAAATGTGCAAGTTTTGGGAATATGTAATCAAACAAATATAAATACAAAGGGTGCAGAAAATAGTGTAGGGCATAAAGCGATTCAGGGCGCCATGTAAAATATATAGTTCTATTTATTATATTTAAGGTACAAATAAATTTTGTTAAGTACCTAAATATTATAAAATAAAAGTCTATAAAGCACTATTCTTGTAAGATATTAATCTTTATAAAAAATACTTTTCTTTCTCAACAATAGGTATTCAAATCTATATAAAAAATAAAAAAAAGTGTATGAAATTATATTTTCATGGGTCTTAAATTGTATCAGTTCGAGGGGAGAGGGAGGCAGTTTATTATTATTTATTATTATCATTTATTTTTTATTTTTGTTATTAATTTAGGGGCCAAGGAGGAATGAACAAAAACAGTACTTTTTTACTAAGTTGCCCCATATTGTATTATTATTATTTATTGTTTAATCAGGGCTGGGAAAAAAAACTTAATGGGCTATTTTTTTAACAAGCTTTTGAGTTTTTTCCCCAAATGCCCATAAACTCGTGGGCAAGCCCCTTTTCTTCAAAAAAAAAAACAAACTCCTAGGATTATGAAAAAATAACCCACCCATATTATAAAGAAAAAATCAAAATTTTTTGAAATTATAAGGAAAACATAAAATGGGTTTTTTGGGGCTCTTTTTAAGAGCCACTTTTTGTGGGGTTATTTTTGTCCCTTTTCTTTGTAAGGGCCTTTTAATTCTTATTTTGGCCCTTTATTTGTAACCCCCTTTCTTTTTTTATGTTTTGAGGGAAAAAATGAGCCGTTTTTTCATTGTTTTCACAGCACTGGTTTTAATTGTTTAAGAGGAACCAGATGAAGGTAAACCAGTTTTTTATCAGTACGTTGCCGCACGGTATCATATGGGGCATAACAGCTTCCTAATTTAATTGAGTTTCATAGATTATATCATATTGTCATTTTAAAATTGCTAAATTTAAATACAAATTTTGTAAAAGTACTTCTAAGTATTTGATACTTTTCATATAATAAATTCTTATTTATTATACCCCAATTACATGCGATTGAATGTCTAATATTCTATGGCAATAAGCTATTGCCCGCTTAATGCCCTGCAACATATGTAGTTTAATAAAGATTTTGCAGTCATAGACTTTATCTATTTAATTTGTATATTTTTATTTTTTAATTAAGCATTGAGAGCCGAGAGTTTTAGCAGAAAATGTGGCGGATGCAAGTGGACTTCAATTGGCATTTTATGTATAACTTTCCTTAACTTTTTATTATTTTTGTCTATCTAAAATTCTGTAAAATACCAATTTGGTGACCATAAACTTTATAATTTTTTTCTTTTTCAGGCCTTTCAAGATGCTTTTAAAGAAGAGAACGCAGATATACAAGGCATGCCATATTCCCAAGTCCCCATGACAAATGCTCAAATATTCTTCCTTAATTATGCTCAGGTAGGGATTTATTTTGTAAATAGATTTTCATTTATTCATCAATATTTTAGTTATTACGACAAAGAGATAAATATTTTTTTGTGAAATAAATTTGCTTCACTTAAAACTTCATTAGGTATATTGCCAAGTTCAAAGCAAAGAAGGGCGATCTTTACATGGCAAATTGGATGAACACGATGTGAATGATGTCAGGTAAATATAAAAGGGGAGATTTTGGGCGGCTATTAACATTTATTCAAATTGGAGTTAAATTTTTTTTGATCTATTGCTCTTTTCTTAGAATCGTTTCTTAACAAAAGTCCATTTAAAATTGGTAAACAAATTTGTTTTATTGATGGAATAAAATTTTTCATATATGTCTTATTTTTAAATTATCATAAATATGCGCCAAAAAGACTAAAAAATACATTTTTTTGTAATTTTAGCTTGAAATTGGATGTGCAAAAGTTTTTACATAATTTAGGAATTCAGATTTGCGACATTTCCCAAAAATCAAATTACTCAAATTAATTATTTGTAGGTACCATTAAAACTGCAGTTCGGCGACATTTATAATTCATGTACAGAGGTAATTTGCATGAACTTAAAAAAAAATATGAACATAATTTGCATAAATATATGCAGAGCAGCCAGCAGCCTTGAGCAGATCCATTTTTTTTTTGATTTCATAATCCAAATCTTCAAAATTGGGCCTAAAGGCATATCGCATCGCTCTGTTCCTAACCCTTAATACGGAACTGAAAGTTTAAAACATTCCCTTATAACTAAAGACACTTTTTAAATGTTATAATCTATCATATTTGGATAGAGTAAACGCAGCATTGTCGAATTTCCCAGCTTTCAATGAGGCTTTCCAATGCCCCGTCGGCAGTTTTATGAATCAACCAGAAATTTGGTGTGGTAATCCAATCAACCGCTTCACTGTCTTAAAATTTTTAACAATATTTACGATCCAGATTTATTTTTATTTTTGTTATTTACTAAAATCTTTTTCATTTGCTATTATTTTTATGCAAAACATATTCATTAACATTTTATACAGCATTTATAAATCGTGGAATTTAGTGAGTCTTGATTATAAAGTCCATCTATCTTAGGTCCATACATTAAGCGACAAACTGGGTCTAAATATTCATAAAATGTTGCTTCGGCTGAACACAGCTAGGACGAATGGCGGTCAAACTTATTTTTATTGTTATGACTTGATAAAAAGATAAATAATTTCGGGTAAGCGAGGCTAAACATTCCTGGTAAGCAAGGCTTGAGAATTATAGATGTATAACCAGAGCTGGGGGAAAAAATAAATGGGCTTTTTTTTAACAGTTTTTGAATTTTTTCACAAATGCTTAAAATCGTGGGCATGGCAAAAGTAAAGCCCCCTTTCTTGCTTAAAGAAAAGGATATTTAAAAAAAGCCCCTTTTCTTAAAAAAACTCATAAAAGCTTTTAAGAAAAAATAACCCACCCATCATTATTATATAGAAAAAATCAAAGTTTTTCGAAATTATTATAAAGAAAACAATAGGCTTTTTGGGGCTCTTTTTAAGAGCCCACTTTTTGTTTTTTTTACCCCTCTTTCTTACTAAGAGCTTTTTTGAATTCTTATTTTGGCCCTTTATTTGTAGCTCCCATTTTTCTTTATGTTTTGGGGGAAAAAATGAGCCAAATTTTTTTGGATCATTGTTTTCCCAACACTGTGTATAACATTGCACTATATAATATTAGGGATGACTAGTCTTCAAAATATGTATGAGAAATTGTAGTTTATTAGGCCATATTTGATGCGTAACGACAATTCATTTGAAAAATCCAATAATTAGGGATTAAGGGCTGAATAAATTTCAAAATAGAAAGTTTTAATAAACTGCAAATTTATTATTGTTATAGACGATAGCCGAAAAAATGCCAAAAAAAATGATAAGAAAATACCTTGTCTGTAAAGTGCTAATTTGTTGACTCCGTGACCCGTATTAACGCTAGTTTTTTGTGCTCTTTTTGATCGACTTCTTTTCAGATTTTGCAAAATATAACAGTTGTCTTAAATGAATGTTCAACCCAATTTCTTTTTGACGGGTTTTCTGAAAAATTAGCTCGCTAATGAGAAAAGAGAATTAATATTTATAAATGAGTATTTTAAAAAATTTTTCATATAAGGACGGTTTCGCTTTAAGGTTAAAATTCTAACTTGTTTTATTTGATCTTCATAACTCTAAAATAGCTCATTTAACGTGTCTTTAAAATATACCTGCCTAATACTCAACATCGGGTCACTCTTTTAACATGCCCATTTATGGAAAAATTTCTTTTATGGAGATCATCAAAATTTTTGGGTTTATAAGTGTTTTAATGTTTGTTTGATAAACTATAGTCACCTTAACCTAAAGTTGAATGCTTACATTTATATGATACCTTCATATTTGAGAGATGTGCCAAATTACTGTTAATGATTTATACTTTCATATTCCGTCTTTTCGAAATTCATCACGGTAAAACATTTGATGGTAACTCTCTTGAATAAATTCCCCTTATTAATTGGGTGGTAGGGCCATATAAAACCATTTTCATATAAAGTCAGAAAGACTTTTTTTCACCATATATTACCTTTGAAAAACATTTTATACCTTTCTATATTCCAACAAAAATTCGGGTATAAAACAAGGGTCAATATTTTCGTAGCGCCCTTTTATATGACAGGTAAAATTTTATAACGCATACACGACTACCTATAAGCTGTGAATTATTTTCCCATTTATCTCAATTTTAAAAATTTAACCTTTATAGGACTACAAAACTGAGTCTGGAAGATGACGTCATTTTTGGATATTTAGAAAAATTAATTAGGCTAAAAAACAACAAAGCTTACTTTATCCTTTTGTAATTATATAGGTGTTTATATAACTAAATTTAATACCTATTGCCCTGCACCCTTGTGCGCTTAAACTTAATTTCCAAAGCATAATTGCCGACGTACATTGACTTTACTCCATTTAGTGCCCCTATTTAAGAGCTTAATTTTTGCTAATTTTAACATTGCAATTTTTTTATTATGAGGATTTTGGTGGGTGAATATTGGAAGGAAATTTAAATATCGTGCTCTATATTGATATACCCATTTTCAGGGTTTAAAAAAATTTGCCACTGTTTTAGATTAATGCCAATTACAAGTTGCTCCCTTCAAGGGGTTTTTAATTAGCCCGCTCGCTATCAAAATTAGGCCTTCCCCTTTTAAGTATTACCGAATCATCTAAATAATTATTTTATTAATTATATTTATTTTATTAAAATAAAATAAAAAGGAAAATAAAAAAATTATATGTGTGTTTTAGTCTTAATAAAGGCCCTTATATAGTGTTTGTAACGGTTAACATCTTCGAATTCTTTTTCCATTTGAATTCCAAAGGTTTGGTCAATTCGTGTATTTAAATTAGTTTAGTTCAAAATGTTCAACTCAAAATATGGGATTTTGACGGTTGTCAAAATATAAGGTTTTGGTGATAGTCAAAATAGATTTATTCTAATTTTTCAGATAAACACGTCCGTTTTTTTTTGCTCCATTATTAAAATTTGAGATTAAGCTGTGTGGCATTGGATCGACGTGAATGGCAGTATTGAAATGATCGGAAGAGTAATTATTGGACATTGAAAGGTTATCAGTCACCAGCTATCGTTTAATGCAAATGAGGTATCGTTGGCCGAAAAGAGGCAGATTATGGTTACATTTTAATAGTTTCTTTTAAATACTTATGCGGGTGCTGGCGTCAGCATAAAGCGCGCAATTGGCAACCTCGCTGTCCTCAATATGGTCGCAAGCGTCATCATAAAGGACTCTGCTCTCTAATATGGTCGCATTGGGCGTTGTCATATAGGGCTTTGCTGTCCTTAATATGGTCGCATTGGGCGTTGTCATATAGGGCTCATTCTGTGTCTCATGCAAAAATTATCTGCAAATGTATGCTAGTATCTGCTTAGGAATTAGGGCCATTGTGGTGAAAACCTCGTCGTCATCATTTATTATCATATAAAATGCATAGAGTTTTACATATCGTTGTGAATAGATGGGTTCAGGAAGAATTAACTTAAGCAATATAACGTTGTGAATAGCTTAGTTGACAAAAAAATTAACATCTTGCATCGAATATTTACAGGTTTGGAACGGTGAAATATTTTTTTTTGTTGAGCGTTTCTCAGGGGTGCCAAGTTTAAGGGCTGCGTGGGTTGTGTCAGGCGCCTCCGACAAGGTGTTTTATAACGTAGTGAATAGCTTAGTTGACAAAGAATTAACATCTTGCATCGAATTTTATTTATAGGGTTGGAACGGTGAAAATTTTGTTTGTTGAGCGGTTGTCAGGGGTGGCCAAGTTTAAGGGCTGCGTGGGTTGTGTCGGACGCCTCCGACAAGGTGTTTTCTGACACCAATATTTATTTTATTAAAATAAAATAAAAAGGAAAATAAAAAAAATTATATGTGTGTTTTAGTCGTAATAAAGGCCCTTATATAGTGTTTGTAACGGTTAACATCTTCGAATTCTTTTTCCATTTGAATTCCAAAGGTTTGGTCAATTCGTGTATTTAAATTAGTTTAGTTCAAAATGTTCAACTCAAAATATGGGATTTTGACGGTTGTCAAAATATGAGGTTTTGGTGATAGTCAAAATAGATTTATTCTATTTTTCAGATAAACAAGGACATATTATTATTTTGTATTTTTAATATAAATGTACTATATACTGACAATTTCGAAAGTCTAATTTCTAGCTTTCTGGTCCTTATACCTTAGGAATAGCTCATTTCCCGTGCCGTTAATTATATATACCCCGCCCCCTCTCCCCTCCCCCTATCCCCAAAACTTAAATCGGGCCACTTATTAACCCTACCGCAATATAGGTAATTTTGTTCGCATACCATCTTGCTTTACACTACAATGTGGAACTTTTTATACTTCCCCCAATATTTACTTTAATCTTTTGCCATTCAACCCTTTTCCCATTTTAACCACACGTCGACCGAATTCCTCTGTCTTCTTAACCCGCTTGTCCCGCTAATATTAATCTATTATTGGTATGGGGGCATATTTAATGTTATGTCTTGAGTACCTAAATATTTATGTATCAACACCTCTCCCATCTATATATCACGAACTCAAAATTTAAACTTATTTAATTAATAACACAGTTCAACAAAATAACAATGACAGAAAAATTATTTTTATGAAAACGTAAAAGAATAGATTCCCATGTTGGCCTTATCTCATATATATTTTCCGTTGCTAAGTTTTTTCCGCCTTCGGCTCCTTAGATTCCAGGATGGCCTTTTTAACAGATTTTGCGACCTTGAGAATACCGAAAATTAAAAAATTTAAGAATCTTTATTTCATATCAAAATCTCTTGTAACTTATGTTTATCATCTCTAATAATAAAAAATAATATTTTCAAAAATAAACTCTCCATCATCTAAGATAATACAAAATATTTCGCGTCCAAACTTAAATAATATAAAATATATTATCGGTTTTTTATAAAATTATTGTTTAAAATTTGAATATTACAGTTGAACTGTTGTAAATGTGTAAACAATATTCAACTTATTTTTGTTTTTTTTTTACATTTTTTTTAAATTTTTAATGTTTATAGCTAAAAGCTAACTAACTAAGTTTGATTAGAAAAAACGGTTAACAAATTTAAAAATCCCATGGCAGGTATTTCCGTAGTTAGCTCATAACTCTAAAAAATTTGTTGACATGTGTAATAAGCAGAGCTGGGAAAAAACCCATTTTTTGACTAAACTCAAATTTTTGTTTATAAAATTTTTTATAACAGATCAAAAAAATCAATTATTTATAAATACAGAATATAAGCAGAATATCTTAAAATATATAAATATTTTCTTGATTAAAGCTAAAATCCTTTATATTTTCTAAATTTCGAAATATAAAAAAATGAGTTTGACCCAAAAATGGGCATTTTCCCAGCTCTGGTAATAAGTACTCATACTTCAAGTTTAATAAATCTGTTCCATTATGTCAATCCTATATACCATATGAGCCACTGCGGCATTTCAGTGCTACACATTTACCACTATATGCAGAATAAGCTGTATCCCCGGCTCATATGAGCCTACCCCCAAAACAGGCCCGTGTCTAAAATTCCCTCGCCCAAGGTTTTAAATATAAGCGAAACTACAGCATTTTTGGTTTTTCATAGGCCTACCGGCGGCACGCCCTGGACTATAAATTTGCCCACCCTAGACGCAATTGCGGGTTCAAATGAGCAAACAGTGGGGGCGCGAAGTGCCGGACGTACCTGCTAAAAAATTGTTTTTACCTCATGAGATTAAATACTTAGTTAACAGTATAAGCTATCATTGACAAAAACTTATAATTACAGGTTTTTTTTATTTAAATACTAACAATTTATACCACTTTTAATAATTACTAGATGCAATATTTTTAATCCCAAATTTAATGGTATAATGCATTTGTTAATTTTTTTTATATAGCATATTTACGAACTAAAAAAATCAAAAGCGATCAAAAATCAATTATAAAAACAAAAATGTGGGTTAACAATTTTATACGAAACCGGCCGCCTAGACATTATCTGGACTGCACCTTTGGTGCCGCGACTAGTTAGAATCAAACTAAAGTTTTTAATTTCGTTTTGCACCTAAATTTCTACTTCGCATCAAATCCTTTTATAAATAACACTGGACAACAAATTTTGGACGACCCTAAGCAACATTTATGGCAACTATGGTTTTTGGTCAAGTTTTTGGCGCTGATTACGAATATGAAATCAGAATTTCAGCCGAGGCCTCAGATTTTTAGTTATTCGGTGTCAAAGTTGAGATTTTTCAATTTTTGGGGTATTTTGGGCTTCTGTATCATAAAACCTATGGGTAGTAACAAAATTTTAAAATACATTTAGATAACGAAAACATTCATTATTAACGTAAGGGGTTTGAATTTTTTTTTAATATTTAATTTTTTTTTATTTTTTAATTTTTGTAAAATTAGTGGTTTTTGTCATAAACTCCGTTTTTTGATCTTAAATAACTTGAAAGTAAATTTCTAAAAAATTATGTAATAACCTTTTTTAGATATGTTTTTTTAATAAGGAATCTGAATATGCCAATAGATTTTTTGTAGAATTAATTTTAAAAAAAAAATTTTGAATTTTTTTCTAAACTTTGGACGCGGTTTAAAAAAACTTGGAGGCCTTAGAAAAAAAAACTAAACCCGGGATCGTTATCACAAGAAAATTCTCTACAAAACCCTTAAAAAATCGTTTAAGTTGTTTTTTTTTTGTTGTCCAGTGTAATTTAATTAATTAGGCTAAGCGTGCTCCCGTCAACTATGCGGGGCCAGCTGTAGAGTTGAAAAAGACAAAACCCCTGATGATCGTCTTTAAATGGCAAAAAGTCTGGAGAAAACTCCCCACAGGGTTTTATATGACATAAAATATATTTTAAATCATTATTTTTACAGACATCTTGAATTTAAAATAAGGATTTCAAGAATCACCAAGATAATCTTTGTCGATTATCTTAATCGTATCACCGTCTAAGTCCTTTCTTAACTTAGGAAACACAATGGGGGGTATTTGATTTTTTAAGGGTGTCAGTTTGGTGACAAAGTTTTGCTTTCTCAGGCTGATTATAATTATTGCTGAGAGGCAAATGACAAAGAATATGGTCACCGAAATGAAGAGATGCTTTAATATTCGGTATTGCTTGAATGCAGCCGTGGTTAACTGGCTCGTATTATGTTTGTAGGAGTTGTTCGCTTCAGTCGAGGTGAGGTTTGTATGCGGCATCGTGGACATGTCGGTCGTGCTCATTGCCGTAGTTTCGGAAGTTATATCGATTGATGTTATAGAAGTATGTTGGGTAACATAAGATATAGCTTGAGTTTGGCTAGTGATAGCTGCAGTGGTTATGTCGGTTGCTTTAGTGGTTACATTTGGACACTTTAAAGTAAGAAGATTTATAAGTAATTCATCCAACAATGAGTGAGTTTGGTTGGATTGATCCTTGCACTTGGCAAGCAAAAGGTTGGTGGGGAAAGCCATTTTTTCTAAACCTGAATCCTTGTGGTACCAAATATTTAGTTTGAGAACTTCGCAATCACACCGAATAGGATTATCTAAAGTTATATTTATTAAAGTTTTATATGCTAAGTAAGAATATCATTATCCAGAGCCAGTCCTTCCATAAGGGCAACCCAAGCATGGGCATAGTAATTTATAAAATGCTTAGGGGTGCCTTGACATAGGGGCTTATCTTTTTCTCAATCACTTGTTGTCTTTATGCCTTGAAAAAAAAGAGTATGGCAATAGTAGGAATTATATCCTAAAACCAAGAAAGGACTAGTAAAAAAGATGTTAGGCGAAAATATATAAGAACCTACGATGCCTAGGAAAGTGAGATAATTTCCGAAAAGACTAAGAACTTAAAAAATAGTATATTTACGTTTAAGTTGTAATGCACCCGATGATCCGAAATTTATACGCCGTTTTCAAATTCACCAAAATGAGAATCAATTTTCAAACTTAAAATACAATAATTTCAATTTTTTTAATTTCTATTTTTAAAGTTGAATATTTTGCAAAATCGTTTTTTTTAAATTATAAAATATTTATTACCTGTCAATGAAATAGATTGTATCAATTTAGGTTTGGATATGGCTAATTCAGCCAAACCTTCAATACTTTCAAGCTTATTTATTGATAATTCCAACCGATTGAGTTTGTTATACATCTCAAGAGATTCAAAATCAAATTTTGTGATGCGATTTCGGTCGAGATACACATATCTCAATGTATCAACGGATGAATAAAACTGTTTTGGATCAAAACCATCTAAGCGATTGGAACCGAGGTTGATTGATTCAAGCTTTGAGGTATAGAAGTAATGAGGAATTTGTAGGCGTCGTAATTTGTTATTGCTAAAATCTAAAATAGTCAAATTTGGCATTTCAGCAAGCGTGGCTAAATTAAAATCGCTAATGTTATTGCTCTTAAACGATATACTCCTCAAGGTATCTTGGGAATCAATAAACAAGTCAAAAGGAACTTTCTTTAGGTGGTTCAATACGGCAGAAAAAGTGGTGAGGTGTATGCAGTTAGTTATCATAGATCTTGATATTGTAGTGAGTAAATTGCCATCTAAAGACAAATAGGAAATGTTGTTCTGGCGGGGACAAATGGATGAAGAGGGGAGCACGGTGAGCTGGTTATTAGATAAGTCTAATTTGTTTAACTTGGTGACTGCTTTAAAAGTATCGGAGTTAATTTTTGAGAGCCCGGATTGGGATAAATCAATGAAGGATAGATTTTTGGGTGCGTTCAGAAATAGTGAGGAGTCTAACTTACTCAGGCCACGGCTTTGAAATACAAAATTTTCTAAATGTTGCAATTTTAAAATTGAACGAGGTATGTATCGTAATTTCGATTTCAGGGAAAAATCTCTCAACTCGGAAAGTTCACCCAACATTTGATCATTAAAAATCAGGGTAATTGATGAAACTATTGTCAGGCTTCGAAGTCGGGGAAAACTTTTAAATATGGTTGCGTTAAGGATAATTAAATCAACCATATGCAAGTTTAGAACACTTAAGTTTTTAAGGGCAGGGAGAGCCGTAAAAAATTGGGCAATTACATTTTGGTGAAAAGACTGGTAAAAATAAAAATCATGAAAAGAAAAGGATACTAGCGTGTTTGCAACCGAATTAAAAGCGTCCGGTTCAATTTTTACGAAATCACTAAAAGAGATGTAGAGACTTCGTAAAGCCATTTGTTGGTATTCCTTTACATTTGAAGGCATGAATGATCCCAATGTTTTAAAATTACTCGATTGGATGTAGAGATCAATGTATATTGTGGAGTTTTGGGGCAGAGCGCGGTTATTGGGATCTAACAAGTTGGTTTCTTTAATTGCATCCAAAATTTCGTACCAATCAGATATATCATGTAGTTGCTGGCACATTATGCCTATTCCAGATTGATTAATCGTTTCGTGAAGCCGGATCGTAGATTTTAGATTGCATTCACAATTTAGGTGAGAAGGAATCGAAGGACATTTTAAAACTGTATCAGATGATGGACTTTTCTCGCTCGAGACGAAACTTACGCTATTGATTGTGGTAAATATCCACAGGTAAAAAATGAAACGGAGGTCTTTTAAAAGACTCGAGAATGTCATTTTCAAAATTTGGATATGCCGAAATCAAAAGGAATAGGGTAATCAATCTGTCAAATTGTGAGAATGGCAGAATCAAAGGCACATAATGATTTGACAAAACTTTGTTTCCGCTATACTGTCGTCATTTTAATGTGATTAATCATAAGATGTTTCACAATTGTCGTTTTCTCAAAATCAATAAAATTTATGTTAATGAATTAATTTGTAAAATGTTTATAAGCCGGGTTTACCATTAAATGTAAAATTTCAATATTAAGTTATTTAACAAGAATTGTAACAACGTGGATGTGTTTAACACAGTCTGATATTAATTTTTCTTTGGATCGGGTTAATATACAGAAAACCATATTTAATGCTTGAATAAAAGCTTTTATAACGCGCATTGTAGATTTTGGGAAGCCCAAAGATTGGGTTTTTATAATTTTGAATAATAGTCTATGGCATATAAGTGACTCAATTGACCTTTCCTTTATAATAACATAAAGTACGTTTATTTTTTAAATAAAATCCAACAAAATTAGAAAAATTAAAACAAAAAAAAATTATTTTTTGTCCGACAAATCTTTAATTTTCAAAATCAATTTGTTAGCTGACAAAAAGAACAAGATTTTAAATTCAGAAAACATTTAATTTTTTAACATTATTTAAATTAATCTTAAACTTTTTAATAATTTGATCAAAATTGATAATTTTTATATTGGCTTCCTAGGTAAAAATATTCATATAGAAAGCAATTTTCTTTATTGGGATATCGAAATATATTAACATCACTCAATAATAATTTTAGTTAATTGAATTACCTATTTTTTTTCATTCAAAAGTCCTGTGTAAAACAAAATTATATTGTGAAAAACTGAAAAATGAATTAAAAATGGAAAGAAATTAATTTTAATTCAGTCACATTAAACCTTTTTTAAATTTTTGAAAAAGTTTAAAAATATATAAAAAAATCGTTTGCAATAAAACGCATTCATTTATAAAAACAGTTTGTTTATTCCATATTTTTTACTTTCTTTAAATTTAATATTATGTGACAATCTATTTACAAACATAAAGATATATAAAAAACATTTAAATTCTAAAAAAAATTAATTTAAAATAACTATCAACTTACTTTATAACGCAAAAAAGTTGTCAGTTAAAAATCTTATTAGTACTTTTTAAAGAATAAAAAAAAATAAAATTTTATAATTCATAATTAAAAAATATAAAAATAATGAACGCGCTCTAAAAAATTGTCGATTGGGTTAGATAAACCCAATAATTAACCCCGAATTGGCTATGACATCAAGTTTAATTTTTATCAACCACTATTAGAATCAAAAATTTTTTTCATGATCAGTATTGCGACATGTTGTCTACATTTTTAAAAATTGGATTCGAGGTTTTCATACCCCCCCCCCCATATAGGGGTGCCATACCCCAATAAGGGCTTTGCCTCTTTTAACCCGACCAAGGCAATTAATATTGACGACGTGTTATATAAAGATTTGCTTGCACGCCGCTGTGGGTTTATTACCTGTATCGTTCAAAACCTACCGTCTTAACTGTGAAATACGCAGCCTTAAAATATCAAAACCTACCCATGTTAAGAGTTTTAATATTATATTTTTTATAGCAGTTGATCTTGATTTCCTTTCTCAGGCGCAAACAAAGTCTGATTTTAAGATAGGTGGAGGTGTCTTGTATGTAAAGGACAGTGAAAGCTACAATCTTGTGTTTGATGTAGGACTGATGGGTGACGGTTATATTTAAAGTTGACTCATAATATCAAAAGTTTTAGATTGGATTTCGCTGCCAATTACAAATTTTCCCATATATATGCATCCGCATAAATTTTAGGACCAACTGGCAAAGCAAAGGACACCGTTTAGATAGAGCGGTTCAAGCTTGGTGGATTTGATGAAGGCGAAGCTCATCATATGCATGGAGATTCTCTAAGACTGGAGAAACCAATTTGGAATGGCTGATGAGTGTTTAAGTTTATTGGTTGAGTAGACAAATTAGTAATGCCACTGGCTGATGAGCAATATGATCGGCGTAGTTTCGGAGGTATGTGATGCAAACAAGTATCCTGACTCTGGCACAGCGCAAAAGCTTGTTTTACTTATCAGGTCGTTGTGCCTAAGTGATATGTCAAAGTAGGAAATTTTCCCTCTTTAACGGTCAGTCCCCTTCTAAAAAATGTTTACTAGGTAAATAACATCAACCTTAATTTACCATGAGATGGGGGCAGATCCAGATCGGCATAGAATGAAGGTGATACTAAACCTAATGATAAGCATAGTCATCTTTTATAATCTACTTCAAATTACCAGTAAAAATATTAATTTTGTATATTCCGGTTATGAACATTGATGATTGAATTAAAAATTTAATGTGCAGTACCACATTTCTTTAAATATAATTGTCAAATGAGTTTAACTGACCCAAAATTATCGATAAAAATAAAAATTCTCGGTTAAAAATCGATTGCGACAACTTAGTAAAATTTCTTTGCACTAAAACATGTATTGAAAAACACCTTTATAGTCAAATGAGTCTAACCGACCCAAAATTATCGATAAAAACTGGTTTGGGACTAAGGCGAGCTCACTTGCTGGCCATTTGCTACGTTTAATAAAGCGAAAAAGAGCCGAGTTTTTTTGCATTTTTTTTTGTTATATTGATTCAGCTTATTTCGTATATTTTGATATTGAGCTCTTCGAACTACTGTTTTAAAATCTTAGTTTACTAAAGTACCCGGCGGTGGATGCCTGAAAGTGGGCAGGTATTGTCCAGGTCGGGCATGCCAAATCATACCCGACTTGTACAGAAGACATGACGATTACGTGAAGCTAAGTGGACTTTTCGCGTTATATTGTATGTGGTCCAGGTCGCTTTATTTGAATTAAGGTTTACTCTTGACCATTATGCTTGGTCTCAATAAAATTATAAATTTTTTAGCTAAAACGTATATTGTATTAAAATTTGAATAAAAGCCTCATTAATTGGTCAACAAATATTTATGTCATAAATGTGAATTTTATAAAAAAATAAATGAATACATCCCCAGGATGGCCTAATCTCATATATGTTTTTCTTTTTTCTTAGTTTTTTCCGTTTTTGGCTCCTTAGATCCGTCTATAACGAAAAATGGCCTATATTGACCAAATTGACAGATCTAAATATACCCTAAGAAGAAAAAATTTAAAAATCTTTTTTGCATATTAAAATCCCTTATAACTTATATTTTTAATCACAAATAATGGAAAAAAAAATCTATTATATCAAGTTCTCACATCGGCATTTAGATAATACAAAATATTTCGCGTCCAAACTTAAATACGACACGATATATTGTCAGTTTTTAATGAAAATTTTATTTGAAGTTTAAATTTAACAGTTTAACTATTGTGAATATGCAAAAATAAAATTTTAATTCATTTTTGTTTTTGAATCTTTTTTGGATTTTAACCTTCTTTTCTAAAATTTTTTATGTTTATAACTGACTAACTAAGTTTGATTAAACGGTAAACGGATTTGATATTCCTTAAGATGGCAGGTTTGATCCCTGTAGTTAAGTCATAACTCTCAAAAAATTGTTGACCTGTGTTATAAAACATTTAAATGGCTAATCTAAAAAATATAAATAAAATCAGGCTGGACTATAAAATGATTTAAAAAAATGTTAACCCTAGGGTAAATTCATATATTGGAAAAAACATATTTTTTCACTTTATATATTTTGTAGAATAAACAAAAAAATAAGTAATTATGATGAGGATTGTTCTAATATTTTACCTCTATTAAATTAAATATACAATTTATTCTTAATGATTTTGTTTATTCTGAAAACAGCGTTTTTATAGAACGACTTCGAGATATTGATTAACGGTTAAAAGTTTTCTAGATTGCCTCAAAAACAAATTTTAACAATTTTTTTCCGCTCCATATAAAGAAGCCTCAACTTCTAATTTTATTTTATATATTTTTTTGGTTTAAACATAATTTGCTATAATATAATCAAAAAAACACATAAAAAATTGTTTGAATCTATAATGACAGTGACATCCAAAGAGGTATACAAATTAAGGTAAGGATGAAAAAGTTGATATCGCTATACAACAAATGGGATTGTGATAAGCTGAGTAATACATTTTGTGGTAAGTACATGAATGAATGATACACCTGAGAACCATCTGTATTTTTTGGGTTAGAAGAATTTGTATAATTGAATAGATATATAAGGTAATACAAGAAACAGGTCTGGGTAATTGGGAATGTTATGTAATTGATAAAAGCATTTTTAAGCGGATTGAAGAAAGATTTGATAGTTAGCATGACCTGACTTTCAGATCTAAATTATATTGAACATATAATTATTTATAATAATAAAAATAACAGTAAATATACAAGGAAATAAATTTTAATTTCATCGGTTCCAACTGTTAAACACTGAAAGACATTTTATTAAATCACAGTTTGAAAAAATTAACCATAGATTTTAATATAAGGGCACGTGCAAAGTGAGTTTTTATCGTAAAATTTTCAAAATTTTGAAAAATTTTATTTTGTAGTAAAACGCAAATTTTCAAAAAGTCGCCAAATTTAATACATGCACATAAAATGCTTTTTCTTAAATAAAAAATTATTGAAAAAATTTTGAAAAAAATAAATTTATTTTCAAAATTTCCAAAATTTTACGAAAATAAAAACTCACTTCGCACGTGCCCTAACATAGATTGCAAACTAAAAATAAATCTTTTTGGGAAATTATCAATATTTTTTAAGCATGTTTTTTTGCGTTTCTAATTTGTTTAAATTTAACCCAAAATGTAGAAAAATTCCCATTTTTGCTAATTAAATAAACCAGCCCGTCTGTATTTACTAAAATAACTGGAAACAATGCTAAAAAGTGAATTAATATAAACTTTTTGGTCATGGTTATAATCCGAAATTCTTCATCTCGGCTTTTGTATATGAACAAGCCATTAGACAAGGCAAAAAAATAGGCTAGCGGAAAATTTATGAGGGAAAGGGCAAAAAGGCCCAAACACATCGTGATCTGAGCTAAAAAACGATATCCAATTAAAGATATGTCACGAACTTCTATCAAATCACAATTGTGAGCCAATGTTTTAGACATTGTCGAAGATTCCGGGCTATCCTCATCTGACAAATGCAAAGAATTTTTGTTCTTGCTATTGTTGCTAGATGAGATTGGAGAATCAAATGTTTGAGATATCAACTGTCCAATTTTGACAGAGCTAAATTTACTCAAGAGGGCGAAAACCCATAAACTGACACATAAAAAACTAGTTTGAAAGGCAAGGGTAAAATATGGATGGAAATGCCGCGTAAGTACGATAAAAGATGTTGGAAAAGGGATTTGTAAATTTTGGAACACTCTTGCAATGTTATTTATATAGGTATGTTCGGTAGTAAAGGCAAAATTTCGTTGCATATATGCGAGATAAATGCAAAGTCCGGTTAGGGAGTTGAGCAAAATGTGTATCACGGTGGGTACAATCTATAAATAAAAAAATAAAATAAAAAAGAGTAAATGGAAAAGATTATAAAATTGAATTAACGAATTAACATTTAAAAAATTTGAGCCTGAATAATTGTATTCCAATTTGTTATGCAAAATTTAATCAAAATACTTAATTTTAAGATATAATTTGCAAGCAAGCACAGGGCTAATTACCTTAGAGCATTTGGGACCAGTGATATTTTATGTATAATTTTTTTAAATCCATAAATTCGATATAATGATAACAAACTTATGCAGATATTTTTGAAAAAAATTAATTTTTTATACCAATGTTTTGAGGTAAATTTAACGATTGTCAAAAATGGCATTATATGTAAAAATTCATTCTCTTTTTTAAATAGTTACCAGACATTTTTACATTTATATGATAGACATGCCGGTTTTCATAGCTTGGCCCCTCCCTAAATGCACTAGGGCATTACAATGCTAGTGCACAACAATAAACAAGTATTATTTAAAAAGTTTTTAAAAATATCGTTATTAAGGTTATACAATTTATAGAAAATACAAAATAACAAAGATTTTTCAAATGATTCCACTATACAATCGAAAAAAACTTATTTTTATTAAATATTTAATTTACCGTATTAAAAAAATAAATTTTAATATAACGAAAAACGTACAAGCTAGATGAATATTAACACAGTGTTGATTATATTCTATAAAATATATAAAAGTTCACATCAAATCGGTCGTTAGGTCGAAATGAAAATTTTATCACATGTTTGGCAGTGAGCTCGCGATAAGAGATATATTCAACGGTCAGATATTCCGTTATAATACTCCAAATACGTATGCAGTGGATAAAGTGAGTTAAGGAAAATGTTTTGGATCTACTTAAAAATATTTTACAGCAACCTAAAATTTCAAAATAAAATTTAAAAAACTAATATTTAATTGAGAATTATGGAGGAAAAGTAATTTATGGACCCTAACTAAAATCCAAAGTTGATTAAACATTTGTTGTATATTTTTATTTAAAATTTTATCTATATATCAAACTTTTTCTGGGGTAAAATTTTAAATAGCCCTAATTTGATTGAAATGTGGCATTAACAGCTTTACTAATTATAAACATACCTTTCCACGATAACCTAGATTGAATTTTTTTGTAAATATTGGAGAATTAAAATTTGCATTTTTTTTTAAATTGATTTTATACTATAAATATAAACAATGGCGCTAATAAAAAAAAATTAAATAAATTTGCCAAAAAGGATATATCTAATAGGGTTGGCAGTATAGCGATCACGAAAGCCGGATAATAGTTAGCGATGGAGATAAACGTATCGTACGACGGTAGGAGGTAAAAAAAGTAAGATTGATGAAATTTTTCTTGCAAGTTGTTGACGGAACGGACCATTCCCTCAAGAAACCTAAAATAATTTGTAAATCAGTCAAATCTTTAAAAATAGCATAATTCATTTTAAATACAGCCGGGCACAAACTCAATAACATTTTTAATAAAAAATGATAAAGGAATAATTTGAATTATTTTCATCATTTTGTTTTCATTAGGGCCAGACATTAGAATAAACCTGCAAAAATTTATCCAATTGAACGTACGATAATGTCGATTCTCGGATTCATCAAAATACAATGTTTTGCTCTGCGTGGCGTCAGGGGCAGGAGTAATGTCAAATGTGAGGCTATCGATACCGTATTTAGTAAAGGCTACATGAGGGTAACTTGCCTCCTGATAATTTTTGTCCGAATCCTAATTAAATAATATGTTGTAGGGCACCAGCAAAATTTACTTTATTATTGAAGTAATTTAATCTTAATTTTTTTTTTTACATAATTAAATTAATAATAGCTTTCCACGAAAATGAACAATTCAAGAAAAATATAAGTCTTATAAATAATTTTTTCCACACAAAATATAGTAATTAATATTAATATTAAAAAACAGCTAAGATTTATGTAGTATATATAAATTGGCTTTCATATGATTAAAAAAAACGGGTTACTTAGAATTAATCGGTTACCCTAAAAATTTAAGGGAATGGGCCGATGTAGAATAAAATTTGTAAATTTCTTGAGCGTTTGTAAGTTTTGCTGTGTTCTACACTAAACACCGTCCATTTTTCTGACAGCCTAGGTCTACAACCATTATCACCGCCGTGTACCTCATTTAATTCTGCGGGGCCACCCGCTGTAAAAAGATGCAAACTTAACGAAAATGCGCCAACTAAAAAAAAGGGTTTGGAAGAAATTCACAATTTTTTTTTTAATTTAGTGAGATAAAAACGTCGGCTCAGATAGCTCAGTGGCAAACCTTCTGCCTTAGACGCAGGAGGTTGCGAGTTCGAATCCGTGCACAGTAGCTTTTTTCTTCGGGATATAGCATACATGTGCAACCACTTTAAAGCTTCTGAGTGGCCTGCTTAGGCAGTAGATCTTAAACGATATGTCTAAAAGTAAGAGCCTAGGCTAAAAACCTAGGTCGCCGGCGTGCGAGCAAATCTTACTATTCAACCCGTCGGCAATATTAATTGCCTTGCTCGGGTTAAGAGTCAAAGCCCTAACGGGTATGGCGCCCCCAAGTGGGGAAAGGTATGGGGGAAACCTCAGATCAATTGTTTTTTTTAGAAAAACCAAAATTATTCAAAAAAATATGTATAATTAAAACTTGCGTCAAGAAGTGATAATGAGAATTGTCATTGAAAGCGAGAGTAAGCATATAATTGAGCATGTTGAAGAATGGTTGGCATATTTGGTAGGACCGATTCCAGTTCACCATTTTCAAAAAACGTTCGATATATGCCGAAAACCGACGTGAAATGTTACAAATATTAGTGGTGACCTAATAAAAATTAACTAAAAAAAACGTCCAATGAGATTAATACATCTCGACACGAATAAAAAAGAAAATTACGGTTAAAACCTAATATTAAAATTTTATTCAAAGTCCCATTATTTTTCAAACAACAGTGTTAAAATTCAATTATTTTGCTGCAGCTGATTTATTTTAAACTGAACAAATCAGTTTATAATAATTTAACATACTACAGATAAGGACAAAAAATTACATGTTTTATCTTGTTCAAAGGTCCTAAATATTTTTTAATTATTTGGAATCGATATGATCGAAAAAAAAATGCTAAGCGATCATTCTTTTTGAAAACCAAAAATTTAGTCGCATAAGCCAATTAAAAAAAAAGAAGATTGTAAAATTGCAGCAAGCCTTACATAAAAGAATTTGACAAATGCAATTTTTTAATTTTCAAAATTAATAAAAAACATCTATACAATTTATTTTAAGTTTAAAATATTAGACAAGCATATTTTTAAAAAAGATATAGTTGAGATATATGCATTTTTTACAAAATAAGAATTACCTTTATAAATATAGTAAGTAACATTTAAAAAAAACATGATACCTTATCAATGTCCCGAAATTTGGTGTGGATGTTGTGTTTGGTGGCCAACCTTTGCGCTATATTAACTAGATCCAAATTTGCTAGGCGACCATTAAAACCCTGTCCCTTGAATTTCAAATGCTTAAAATTTGAGGAATTTTTCGCTCTAAAAAAACATATATGAATTTGCGGGCCAGACAGGCTAGGGCCCGCTCGTTATCAAATTTATATTGGCCCGATCAGCAGCTAAAAATATTGATGTAACGCACATCTTGTTAAACAGTTAAAAGCAACCGACCCGTTTTTTTTAAATTATTTATGGAAAAATATAATGCTGGCTACTATAAATATAAAAATGATCATTGTCACGTATAATGTGGCCATCTACAACTATTTTTTTGATCGTGGTCACTAATAAAATGATCACGATCACATTTAAATGATCGCGATCACAATTAAATGATCGCGATTACAATTAAATGATCGCGATCACAATTAAATGGCCAAGATGATGATTTCATGGTAAACATCACTAATTTGTGTGACCATTTAGCGATTATATAGTGATTATCATGAAAACATTATTTTAGCTATTTAATTCCCCCAATGGCTCTATTTTGTTATATGAGTCCAAAGTTTAGAAAAACATTGATAATATTTTTGAAACACTAAGTCTAAAAATTGGAATTATTTGCAAACTGATGGAAAAAGTTAATTAAATATTATTAGCAAATTACAGTTATTTGAGGTCAAAAAACAAATTACAACAAAAATTAATGAGTGAAAGAAGAAAATTATATGACACTGGGGAGAGATAATACCCATGATTTTTTATCTCATGTATATTTTCCGCTTTCCAATGTTTCTTCAGACTTCAGCTATTTTCTTAAGTATTTAACGAACCAAATTTGACCAAATTGAAAGATTTTGCGACAAGAATACCCTAGTTTTTAGTTTACATTTTTTGGATATTCATAAAATAAATCACCTCTGAAAGCGCCATTAAAAATTTTCGATGTAAAAACTCAAAATTTACAAATTTAAAATTCAGAGATTTTGAAAAAACGAATAAACTCTGAACGTGCGTGCCCTTTTATGTTATTTCTATTTTTGGGAACTTAAATTAAACATTACATCTTTTTGTTTAAACCATTTAAACAAATTTTTTTGCTCTCTTTATATATTAAAAATTAAAACAGGACAGATGAGACTAAAAAAAGCCAATGAGCTAAGCCAATCTTACCTAAAATTAAAAATTAAAAATCAGCTTAAATTTGCCCGAGGGTGGACCATGCTTGTTCCAGCCCTTTGAAATCCAACTGTCAGTTTTCGCTGTAAAATGAATATAAATTTTAAAAAAATTGAAAATTAAATTATTTTATTGAACTTGAATTAATTTACAAATTTAATATGCTAGAACATTAAAGATATACATATTTTATCTACATTAAATGATATATTATATAAAAGCAAAATAAAGGGTTTTTTTTATTGAATTATAATCGTTATGATCAAAGAATTCAAAAAACAAGAAAATATAATAAAATAATTTTTTTAAATTAAAGTTAAATTTATGAACACGATTAGATAAGTTTTAATTGTAAATAGTTTGTTTTATAAATGTAAGAAATTTAAATAAAGAACCAAAGAACACAAATCTGCTATTAAAAAAACCCAAATTTTTATATCTGCTCTACCAAAACATCACCTTTAACCTAACATTCATTAAATCCAACACGCCAAATCTTAATTATTAAACAGAATAATTTTAAAAGAAAAATTTTAGATAGTTTTGCTCTACATATCCCCATTAAAAGAAAAATTGATTTTAATTACCTTTTAAATAAGGCAACTTCACATTTATCAGTAATCACCATTTTCTATTTATTTAATATAAAAACTATAAACGTTAATTTAATTAAAAATAAATTAATACACTTTATTCAGTTCACTGTCCTTATAAATTAAATCACGTTTTTAAACCTTTATGTTTATTTTCCAAATTTTACATTATTAAAATATAACAATGGCCTTATTTATTTATAACACATTTTGACCATATCAAATTATATAAAATTTCACTTGGAATCCAACATTCATTCTATGTAAATAAATTTTTTCATTGACGAAGTTATTAAATTTCCCAAAAATTCAAATTTGTTGTTCTAAATAATATTTTTAATTTTTAAATTCTTTGTTTAGAACAACTATAATTATCCTAAATCTGATTTTTAATATTTTTATATACTACTATCTATAAAAGTTTTTTTAGTTTTTTCTTATTGAGGTATTATGGTTATGAAATTGCCAAGGTAAGGTTTTGTCATAAAATTCATGATTAGCATAGATAATCATTTTAAAACTAATTTATCTTAAGTTTTATAAAAAAAAATAGCTACAATTATTGTGTATATTTCATGGATATTTTGCTATGTAATTAAAGTACAAGGTATGCTATGCAAAGTTCTAAAATAGCTTTATAATCTTAATATTGTTTACAAATAATAGTACCTATGGAATAAATTACCCCAAATATATTTGTAGGTAATTCCTGATTTACCTAATGAACCTTTTAAAAACTCTGTCTAAGACCAAACTATTTACTTGCAGGGCTTGCAACAATTTTATTCTCATATTATGTAAACAAATACAACAAAAAATAAGATTTGGGGGCTTTTAAAAATTAATGCTTAATCAGCCAGCATAGTTAAATTTTAAATAAATTTAACCTAAAATTATTTTCCAAATTCAAAGAAAACGCAGCTTGGATGTGCCCAGATCTTGACCCAGTCAATTCAGTACAATTTAAATTTTCATAATTTTTCCATTTTCTATTATAATCTTCAAAATATGCCGTGGTCCAACAAATTGCTCCAATATGAGAATGACTTGAAACAAGTATTATCAAATCCTTAGCTAGCCAGTTATTATTAACAATATGAGAAGAGAAGTAACTGGCTAATGATAATAAAATAGATGGGCCTAAATAATTAAATCCTTCTGAACCCCTATAATTTTCATCTGTGATTGAAGAATGTAAGAGCATGCTATCAAAACTTGCCACTCCTTTTGCCCGTATAATTCCATATATATTAATTCCTGAAATCAACTTATTATTAATGGAAAATGTAAATGATTGAGAATATACTTCAATATTAAAGCTCTTCATAATTTTAAATATCAAGTCCATCGGGTTGCCCGTATAATTAGCAAGTCTTTTATTTAAAGTACCTGCATAATTTTTTGGTAATATTTTGGAAGCGTCAAATTGTTCATCTACAAGCCCAGGCAAAAGGGCATTCTCACTTATGTAAGTTTTTCTATTTAGACCCAATGGGTGCGAACCATTATATTGAGGAGTGTGTAATGCAGCAACTAGAAGCCATATAAATGCAGTAATATGGCATATACATACAAAATAGTAAAAATAGGCCTTGTAGAGATGCTCAATAATACCCATAGCTAGCCAGAATTTTGAATTTTTCACATGTCAAATGGATATCTAACATTCATTTAAGGCGTCTTGTGGTAGACCCAAGATTGAGCAAAACAAAACTTAAAATAACATTCTATTAAATATCCCACCATTGTAATATAGTTTGTAGGTTAGGCCATAGTTAGATTAATTATTTAGCCTTTGGTTGAGGTAAAATTACGGTTAGGCTAAGCTTAGGGTGAGGTTTGCCAAGGGTTTTAAAAAGTCTTAAAGTTAATATTAGTTTTATTAAGTTAGAGAATTAATCTTGTGTGAGAGTGAGAAAAGCTTAGTATAACAGTGTGGTTAGCTTAGGGCTAAAGTGAAGTTAGCATAACTGTAACGTTTTTAGGGTTAGTTTATGACCACCCAAGTTCGCACACGCTTTTCTTTTGCAAAATAATTATTTTTTTAAAACATTTACAGACTAGGTAAGAATTAAGCTTATATGACAGCATACCTTACCCAATTGTTTCCCCAAAATCCTACGCTTTATTCCTCATCCCACCACTTTGAAAAAATCCTGTGTCATACCCTTTCATAACATTTAAAAGTTATATAAGATTTGTATTTAAATAAGAGATGTTATATCAAAATCACGTTAGATTTTGATTCGAGTATTAAAAGCATTTTTAGGCTTAAGAATAGTTTATTGTAGATCTAAGGTATAAATAAGTTAGTCTCATTTAATCAATTTGTACCTCTTAAATATTTAGGCATCAAAATGTATTAAAGGCTTTTTTAAATCTTAGCCCTAATTCATTGGCTTAGGAGAGGTTGGGGAGGTTAAACCCCCCCCCCCCCCCCCCCCCAAACTAAAATACCAACTAAATATGAAATTAAATTACATTTAAAATATATTTAAATATTTAATTAAATCTCTCTTCCCCTCAAATTAAAATACTAGTTAAATATTTTTATTATATAAATTCATTACATAATTGTTTCATTAATATAAAAATTTATTGCATATAATATATCAATAATATAATTTTCTTAATACCATATATGTTTGTCTATATAAACAATTCTTTATAAAAGTCCTTAATGTACTCAAATTTAAAGCAAAATTAAGTAACAATCATAAGAATCAGTAGAAACTAAAACACCATGGCACGACCTTGCGGCAAAAATTTTTTTTTGAGACCCCCCCCCCCCCCCCCCCCCCCAGCTTTACAACTTGCTACGCCCTTGCCCTAATTTATTTTATTTCCAGCCACGCAGTATTTTTAAATTATATTTATTATTTTCTTCCTGTTTTAGGCCACCTTTGATCTTCAATAATAATCAAACAATCAGCCAAAAATATGTGTAAGCGTTTTAGACATGATGTATTGAGCATTGTAGTAATAAAAAATGTTCATTCGTTTTTTATAAAAATATTCATATTTATCTTTATAAAGCCGCGTTTTTGTCAAGCGGGTTCATAATTAGTAAACCTGAAACCATCCTATTTGGTTTATAATAGATTAAATATGGCTTTTTGCCAGATGTCCTGTCAAAAAATTTGCTTTTACAGTCTCCTTTTTGGTGAAAATAAATAATAATATATTTTTTGAGTAGGATTAGTAAAATAAAGGTAAAAGAATACTTGTAAGTTTACTTCCTTAACACCGCCACTCGTTTTAGTTCGAAAGGTTGTGATTTAGAAAAAAAATTAACGGAAATTTATTTGATATCGGAGTCTAATGATAAAGTTAAGGAACTCCTTTTTTTGTATTTTAACATCCAAATAATCTTTAAAAATATTGCGCTAGTACCATTGGCAATGACTTGGACAAGCACCAGAGCTGTAGCCGCGGAAGAGGGGGAGGGACAAACTTTACCTGAGCCTTCCCACTCAGACAAGCTTTAAAATTTTACTTATGATAAAAATGTCCGCCCCCCCCCCCCCACTCTCAACGATAATTATTGAACTATGCCGTGTTAGCCACCTAGTCCATCTAAAAATAGTAGCCCTTAAATTCACAAAAATGTGCGTATATCACAGCTCAACAATTTTTTGAGTTATGAGTTAACTTCAGGGATCCAACCTGCCATCTTAGGGAATATCAAATCCGTTTACCGTTTTTCCTAATCAAACTTAGTTAGTCAGTTATAAACATTAAAAATTAAAAAAAAAGGTCAAAAAACCAAAAAAGATTTAAAAAAAAAATAAAAAAAAAATTTTATTTTTGCATTTTTAAAATAGTTAAACTGTTAAATTCAAACTTCCAATGATATTTTCATTAAAAACCGATAATATATCGTGTCGTATTTAAGTTTGGACGCGAAATATTTTGTATTATCTAAATGCCTATGTAAGAGCTTGATATATTAATAAAATTTATTTTTTATTATTTGTGATTAAAAATATAAGTTACAAGAGATTTTTATATGCAAAAAAGATTTTTATATTTTTTCTTTTTAGGGTATATTTAGATCTGTGAATTTGGTCAAAAAAGGTTATTTTTCGTTATAGACGAATCCAAGGAGCCAAAGAAGGAAGAAACTAAGAAAAACGAAAAATATATATGCGATTAGGCCATCATGGGGATGCGTTCTTTTGTATTTTCATAAAATTCACGCTTCTGACATTGATATTTGTTGACCTGTGAGTAAGCCATTCTTCTCATCCTTATATCTATCTTGCAGGGCCGGACTCATTGGCGCCCCTAACAACTGTTTTAGGCGCTAAAAATTTTAAGGATTAATTAAAAAATGCTGGGCGCCTCCATGCATTGTTAGGGTTGCTCTTTTGACGGACCGGCCCTGCCAATTAAATACTAACTAAAGATCAAAATCGGAAACCTTTTTCTATCATATCGTATTGCTTTTAGCGATTAAAAAGGATGAAAAGGCGAATTTATTATCACATTATATAGGTTAATATTTCGAAGCACTGAATTGGAGCTTTACAGCACAAATTATTTTGGCTTGAAATATAAAATTTATGGAATTTTAAACCGGATCGGGCCGTAAAAAGGCGAAATAATGGGCTGGGTCAACTCGTTAAGTGGGCTTGGTCTAAG
Source organism: Acutogordius australiensis (assembly GCA_030555515.1). Taxonomy (NCBI): domain Eukaryota; kingdom Metazoa; phylum Nematomorpha; class Gordioida; order Gordea; family Gordiidae; genus Acutogordius; species Acutogordius australiensis. The sequence continues at coordinate 16,071,746 of CM060245.1, read as the reverse complement.
TTAAAATATCGGGCGGGTCTCAATTATCACGCCCTGGTTACGTTTCTTAGCATAATCATTATCAGAATATATTTCCCTAATCTAATTTTTAGGATCTTTACTTAAGAGCCACCTTTTCATTGTGCCTCGCACATATTAAATTTGGTCGTACATAAATTCTTTATATCAGTGTTATATATGTATAAAAACTAAATTTTTATCGAATTATTTTTGTAGGGCTAAACTAATTATACCCCTTGTGTGCGAAACAAGATTTGTTGATAAATGTAGATTTATTAATAATTTATATTAGGATTTTTTAATATAAATCGAGGAATTAGAATTTTTTTCTTTTAGAAATAATTAACACGAGCTTCAGCATTTAAATAAATAATAAAGAGTTTGGTCAAACCTCATTTATATGTTTAATAAATTTAGATAAATAATTAAGTTTTTAAAACCAGATAGTCAAAAACTTCAACAAAGTGATATCGACAATTTTGAAGCCGCTTCTTGTGCCGGGCGTACTAAAACATCATTGATAAAGCCGAATTTTCAGGAAGTATTTGGCGAGGCAGAGACTTTACCAAAGCTGGACTATCTAAACCTTTACTAAGCCCAGAAATCCACGCACGCAAATATGTCGGGGCAACTATTAAACCGATATGATAATTTGACTTTTTATATACCTGCCTCCTAAAGTATTCGTTGTAATTACTAAAAACAAATATTATAAATAAACTAGTTTCCGGATATAATTTATTTTGTTTTGGATATAATAGGTGATAAAATTCTAATAACTTTCAATAATATAGTCATCTTATGGTATTTATCCAATTATTCTCATGTCTAAATTTATTATTTTTTTAAAACAAGAATGATTTAAACTGTCATAAATGCTGTATGTATAAAATTTTTTTATAACAAATTTTTTAATTGATGATTGTACCCTAATTTACGAGTTAAATTCTTAGTTATTAATAGTTTATGTAAACACTCAATAAACCAAAGAAATAAATTACTAGAATGTAAAAAACAACTTTTTATACAATAAAATGCGTGTCTTTTATTTATAAACACTCAAATTTTTGACGCCAAAGGCGAACAAAAAATTTTTTAGGCTACCCCCCCCCCTTATTTTTATAATGACTAGCTGCAAATATGGTTTTTTCCTAAATAAAAAACATTTGAATTATAATATCTCAATAGGCTGTCTAGTTAAAACAATTATTTTCCAAAAAAATAAAAATTAGTAGACAATAAGTCAAATTTAAATCTATTTTAAATTTTACAAATGAAATAGGAACTATCCTTCTAAATGATCAATATCCAAATTAAAAAAATAATATTTATAGGTCAACAGGCCTCTCCAAAAATTGTGTCTTATTTAAAATTGGAATTTATTTCTTCTATTTATTTTTAGTCTTATAAGCTACTTGACCCCTTACCAGTTATTTGTGTTAATATATGTGAACGCGTTAAAGCGCTTATAAAATTACCTGTACTTAAGATGCATTTTTTATTGCTATCAAAATGACGACTACATTTTAGTTTTCTTCAGGCCCTATCAAATTTTCTCGTATCTCTTGTCCAATTAATAAATATTAAAGTCGGCAGTCTTGCATCGTTAGCTGGAACTGCCCTAATATTTTTTAAACTAAAACAAAGCATTTACCTTGTTTTTCTCTCCATTTCAGGCCCTTCATATCCATACGTTTCTAAATGCCTCTCTTAAATATTTCAAACAAATGACTAAACCACATTCTTTTACATTACGCCCTTAATTGCCGCCGGTAACCTACATATTTGCATTATTGTTTGGGTCAAAGTTAGTGTCACTCGTTAAGCCATAGACATTTAATATAATATCCTTTTATTATTGATACACCACAAATACGAAACAATTAAATTCTTCATTGGACGTCACGATAAACATAAATATTCAACTCCTGGACTTTTTACAGTAAATTTTTTTGTTGATTTTAGTGCGTAACGCCCCCCTGAGATACCGGTCCTGCCTGTAGTGCTTTAACTGAGCCCTGAGATCAAATTTATCCATTTCGCTACTTTGAGAATGCCAAATGTCGAGTCTAAAAAAACTTTAGAAAACGAAAAAAATATATGTGATAAGACCATCATGAAGTCCACCTGTGTCATAATTTTCATTTTTCACTCATTGTTATTTGTCGGTTTGGGTAATATTAAAAAAAATCGGTCAATATAAGATTTAAAACTTCAGTCCGGCCCTTAATTCTTTAATTCACGCCCGGCCCGGTTATCTGGCGAGCCGACATCTCACCGGGCGGAGTTGTGCGTCCCGACTTTGAACTCTATTTCAAATTATAAATAATAAAAAAGGATTTATTCCCTGAATCCAAACACTTAGTATTTTTATTAGAGATAGCGCATTGTATGTTACTTTTTTTCATTTCTTATAGCAGAGTTCCGGTATTTGGCGAGTTTAATAATCTAATTCTCATTATGGTAATAACAAATAATTCTTTGGAATGAATATGTTAATCCTGTTAATCACAGATTAATTAGGAACAATTTTAAAGACTTATTATTTTAATAATTAAACCTATCAAATTTTGAAAATATATAAGAATTTATAAATGACACAAGTTAACAAATATCAATGTCACAAAATAGGTTTATGAAGACATGAAAGCAGCATGCATCCCCATGCTGACCTTATCACATATATATTTTCCGTGAATCATAGACAGGCATGCCATCTCAAAAATAATTTATCTAATAAATAAATTAAAAAATGGTGATAACATTGCACACTTTTAGTATTTATAAGATCCAGCTGAGCAAAAAAAATTTTTTTTTGCTATAAAGTTTTAAATATTTTTTGTAAAATAAAAGTTTTTAAAAATTTAAAATAATTTTTTTTGGAATATCAAAATTTTTAAAGAAAATGAACGGCTTTGAATTAGTGCATCTGGAGTCAAAAGTCCGTCCCTGGCCTGATGCTTAACCACTCAATCCGGACCGAACCTTCACCTTTTCTTTTTTCTCGGACTAGAGTGAGCCAGACCCCTAAAATAATATGAATATTTTATTTTTTTTTAAACAGGTGTAAGTATTAAAGGCTTTTATAATATAAACGTTAAGACTTTTTTTCTTAAACCACGCTAAATATTTTCAACATATCGACTTAACTATCGCACTTAAGACTTTATATCGCCTAAAAGCTCAGTTGCAAACATTCCTGTCTTACACGCAGGAGGTTGGGGTCGAATCCGTGTATTAGCGGCTTTTTTCTTAGAAATATATACACATGCGCAATCACTTTGAAGCAGTTGAGTGGCCTGCTTAGGCAATACGCCCTAAACGATGCCTAAAGTGAGCCTAAGCCGCCCTCTACGAGCAAATCTTACTTTAAACCGTCTTATTGTGTTTTTCTCAAGTTAAGTCAAAGCCCTCAATGAGTATGGCACTTAATGTAAAGTATGAGAGAAACCTTAAATCTACATGTTTTTTGTTTTACAGGCTCTTCTACCACATTTATTTATATTGGGAAAAATTCCATTCCAAGAAATCTTATAAAAAAATTTAAATTATTTTATTTTGTTACATTTAAACATTTGTTTAAATATTATATAGCACTAATTGCGCATAATAGAATATAAATCGGAGGAATAGCTATATTACTCTTAAAACCTAAAATATTTTTATAAAATTTTTGATCGAGATAACTTTATATGTTAAACAGGGATGGATGCTAACGATGGAAAAATTTACTTTAAATTTATAGTTGATTTTTACGATTTATCTGTTAAAGATTTGATTGTCAAACTTTTGGGATTAGATAATATAGGTTTTGTTGTAATTATATTAAAAGGCCTGCTAATGTCAACTTTTTTATGTTTTTGGCTTAAAAATAGATAACACTAAAATAATTGGAAAATATTTCAAATTAATAAGCTATGACGGCGCGCCTTTTTTTCTTTTTTTAAAACATGACTTTCGTGCCCTTAACTAGGTAATAACCAATAAGTTTAGGTAATTTCCTCATTCGTTACAACAAATCAAATAGGGCACAAAAATTTATTTTCCTACTATTTTTTTCATTTTTTTTAAACTTTTTTTTTAATTTGTCTACAAATATATACATTTCCTCGAAGTTTGTAAAATTTTCCCGTGAATAATTTTGCTTTGGTAAACAACACAGGCAGTACACAATTTGGTACAAGGAACTAATAAAAACCTTATTATTTAAAATTATTTTTATATAAAACTTCATTATTGCTAATGGCTCACACAATAAAAATTGACAAAAAATCTTGCGCGTATTTATGACTCTTAACTATTTATGTCATAAAAATGACACCTTTGTGACGACCAGAATTCGCCGAAAACGCCTTTTTAGGGCTTTAATCCCCCACAAACGCATTAAGAAACTTTATTATTTAAGTATACGTGTACTCTTAAAGATAATTGTTTCCTAATTAGTAATAAATGTTTTTAGAAAGGACCCAACATAATGTGATTAGTAGTGCTTTAGATAATTATTACCCCATTTTACATATAAATTATTATTATTATTATTTTATATATATACATTAACATAATTAGCTATTCCGTCAAATGTTAAAAGAGTTTCTTTACTTTGGTTTTTGGATAAATATTATTTCAATGAGCTCGGAGATACGTCCTAGCCACGAAGATAAGGTAATTTGTCCTATTTGATATTCAATCCATTTTTTAAGATAACATATGGCCTAAAAATTTTTAAAACGTATAGTTTGACGTTCAAATTAAAAATTTAAATTATAGTGTCCTATGCCGTTGCATTAAGGATGATAATAGGCATTAAATATGACATGATTGAATAACGCTGTCAAACCTAGGCTACCAGCGTATTCGACCAGAGACAATTAATTTATTACAGTAACAAGCCAAAGTTTATGCGCCAATCAGATTAACCAATGTGGAGAAACTGGGCGATCCTCAGTTAAATCGATACATGCAATTTTTTTATACTAATTCTTTGCATATCATATATACACTGTGTACAACAAAAATGTACTTTTTGAAAACTGAAAAAAATTACTAAGGTTTTATAGATTATGGTGAATCTGATGGCGCTTTCCGGTTTTATACCAAGGATTAAGATAATCACCTTAAAAAATTAAGAGGCCCTTTTTTACGTTTTATTGAAGAATCACTTCTTTCACTAAATTAATTAAATTATGAAAGTGTTTGAAAAATAATTTCTAATCATGTTCGTTATAAATAAAGTTAAAGATAACTTTGTTTGAACATTTGTAGTTTGGCTTTTTTTCCTGGTTACGACCTTTATCATAAAAGGTAAGATGTCCCTGAAAGATTGGGGATAACTACAAATTCAAACCTTTTTCAAATTTTCAATAAAAAATTTAAAATTAAAAAAAACCTAGTTAAATACACCATAAAATATGTAAGCAGGGTTGCAAAAAAATAGCTCAAAATATTTTTACCTATAGAAAAAAAAATAAGCTTTATCACAACTTGTTATTTTGGTTTATATGAAAGGAAACAAATTTTTCATCAGTTATCATCCCGATCACGAGAGCTAAAAAATTTAATCCACATTATATAATTTGTTACCTATGGCTGGCTAATTGTATAAACATGCCGGCAAAAAATATAAAATCAGTTACGGTGGGCGCAAAATTTTTTGGCCAACGTTTTATAATCGACACCTAAAACAGCCCATAGTGTGCATTACTTTTGTTAACGATATAAAAATATTGTGTCCAAAATTTATTTTTTTCTTGTATCACCGACCACGGGCATATCTTTTATTTACATTATTTAAGAAGTATAAGGGAAGACGAAGAAATGTATCAACAAATAAAAATATTTACGATTCAAAAAACGAAACCGACGTCAATAGTATTTTAATATCAGCAGAGGAGCTTAATAGATATCTAATTCGGATGAAAAATTCGAGGAACAACCAAAAAACGTCCCCTTCTCGAATGCTTCTTAAACAAACAATCAATGCTGAGCATATAGGCTCCGAGAATCAAGTTCCATTAGCCCTAGGTATTTAAAAGCACTATTAATTACACAACTCAACAAATTTTCGAGAGTTTTGAAATTTTAAAAACCAAACCTGGCATCTTAGGAATTTTCAAGTCCGTTTACGTTTTTTATTAATCAAAATTTCTAAGCCCACTATACACTATGAAAATTTTAAAAATGTTTAAAAAAACAAAAAAGATTTAAAAACAAAAAAATACTAGGGAAAATAATTTTCATATTCAAGACAGCTAAACTGTTAATCCAATTTCAAATTTTTTTTCTATTGATGATATATCGTGTCCTAGGTTGGGGTGCTGATTTTTCTGTATTGAATGTTGATGTAAGATGTTGATATAATTAAAAATTTAATTTCTCATTATTTGGGAAAAATATAAGTTACAAAAAATTTAAAAAAATTTAATTTTTTTTCTTTCTGTATTCTCGAGGTCGCAAAACTTGCCAATTTAGTCAAATTTGGCTTTTTTTCGATTTTTATTTGACAAAATAGCCGAATTTTATTGAAAGTTTGGAAAACCAAAAAAATATATTAGAGCCATCATGTGAATTAATTCCCCCTATGTGTCAAGTCAATTCTCTTTTTCATTTTGATTTTTGTCAAACTGCGTTATTTAAAATAGCTAACTATAATGTTGCCATATTTTATTTATTTGAAGGACGTTTTTGAATATCAGTATTAACAAAAATTAGGGGTATTATTATTTTTGCGATTATTAAAATTAACCCGCGAATGGTGGGGTGAGAAATTTGTAACGCGAATGCTATGGTGGGGTCCATTGGTTAGTTCCATACGGACCCCAATTTTAAACCTCTATAACTTCAAGAGTTTTGAAGCTATTCTCTTTATATTTTATTATTTTAAAGAGAAATACGTGCTCTTTAATTAAAGACTAATATAAGTTATTATTAATAATTATTGCAAAATTTATTTGACACAAAGTAGAAAAAAAATCTGAAAAATTGAAATTCATTTATCCATATTATATTAAATAAATCATGTCAGTAAATTAAATGTATCAATATTATTTATCAAATCGTGTTTTTACGTCTAGTAGAACATATTTAGAGAGTTTTGTAGAAAAAAAATATTTTGATTTAAAAAATTATTTTTGGCTATTATTTACCATAAAAACTAAATATTTTTAAGAGAAAAAAAATAATTCATATTCTTATTATACAATTCAAACATTTTGTATACTTTAAATTAAAATTATTTAAAAAAATAACTAGATAAGGTTGCAAATATTTAAGTTTGAATCAAGGGCGTAGCAAGTTGTAAAGCTTGGGGGGGGGGGGGGGGGGGGGGGGTTTCAAAAAAAAAATTTTGCCGCCTTCGGCAGCATAGTGCGGGCACGACCTTAGGTCGTGCCATAGTGTTTTAGTTTGAAATCTACTGATTCTTATGATTGTTACTTAATTTTGCTTTTTAAAATTTGAGTAATCATTAAGGACTTTTATAATATGTTTATATAAACAAACATATATGGTATTAAGAAAATTATATTAATGATATATTTATATGCAATAAATTTTTATATTAATGATAAAATTATGTAATGAATTTATATAATAAAAATATTTAACTAGTATTTTAATTTGAGGGGAAGGGAAATTTTAAAATTAAATATTTAAAAATATTTTAAATGTAATTTAATTTTATATTTAATCGGTATTTTAGTTTGGGGGGGGGGGGGGGTATGCACTAAAAATTTTCAATTTGGGTGGGGATATGGCATGCTTGGAGGGGGTTTCTTCCCCAACCACCCCCCCCTCTCCTACGCCAATGGTTTGAATTTATATAAAGTCAATAACATGGTTTTCAACATTTGAGAGGGTGGGGTCCATATGGACCCCAATTTAATTTCTAATTTTTAAACATTTTATTTATTAATCTTAGACCAAATTTCAATTGCTAATTTTGTCTATTATATTTAAAAAAAAAATCACAAAATTTTAGTCCATAACATATAATATTTTTATAGATACTCAAAATTAAAGATGTGCTGGGGTCCGTATGGACCCCACAGTACTAATCGCGGGTTAAAAATGATTACCTTCGAAAACTACTTTTGCACCAATATAAAAGTTAAGATATGATTGAAAAAAAATATGTTTTGAATCTAATTCTTTTCTTGCTAATAATGTGTGAAATTGTGGTATCCACATACCCCATCCAGTAAATAGACTTTTACGCATGTAACGGCGGGTTAAAGAGAGGAATGGACAAAGAGGTATTCTCTATAATATTCCTTCGACATAAGATATCTTGCAAAAATGTAAAATAATTAGGCCAAAAAATATGTACTATTTTTTGCATGATTGCATTTAATTTAGAGTGAATACCATTATAAACTCAAAAATACGACTTATGTAAAATTCATTATTAACATATTGAGTGTATGCACTGCCCTCTGAATGTACAGTTCAACAACACTTTTTCGATGCAATTATCAGATTATTATATTTGTAATCCATACAGGTGAGATGGTAATTGATTCAATTTTAATCCCTCTTCAAATTCTGCTAAAGCACAAACTTAAGCAAAGATCTGTCGCAGCTTTAAATGGGTCAGAGCATGCAATTATCGTGATAGCCAAGAGGATTAGCCAACCCTTGAAAAGCATAATTACTCATCGAGACCAACAAATGACTATAGTTTCTCGAACTGGAATCCTCAAACCTATCATTGAAAATTCAATCCAAAGGATACTATTTACGCAAGCATCGCGCCATAACCCCTATTTGGAATACTGTTTAGGAAAATCCCCAGGTAAGATATTACCACAATGTATTGTTCTAATCTTATAGGACGTGTGATACCAGCACCTAATTAGGTACAAACTGTATCATATGTAGGGCTGATTAAAATTGCCGACGACCCTTTGTAAACTTACAAACGCCTAACATGTTTTAGCATATTTTGATATTGCATAGGTCGACCAAAGGCAATGTATAATAAAATTATGACAGCGGTAAAATAATGATAGCCTTATCTCTTCAGAAGTTTCTTTCTGAATCGACTATTTTGTTAGGTATATATTGGGAAAATGGCCAAATTCGTCCGAATTGACTTATTTTGCAACTTCGTTACTTAAATATGATTAAAAGTTTTTTTGCATGTTGAATCTCTTAAAAGTTTTCAATCTAAAAAAATAAAATTATTAATATCTAGCTCTACATCAACATTTAGGTCATACAGAATATTTAGAACCCCAACCTACATAGGAAACAATGTATTCGGTAAATGAAATTGGAAGTTAAAATTTAATAATTTATGCTTTAAAAAAATAATTTCACATTTTTTTGTTTTTGAATCTCTTTTGTTATTTTGACATTTATCAAAAATTACAATGTAATGTATACAGCTGGCTTACCAATTTTGATTACTAAAACGGTAAAAATTAACCCTGAGATGGCAAGTTTGTTCTATAAAGTTAGCTAATACATGTGTTATAGTTTAAGGATCCTCCTGCTCATCCTGCTACATGAATGAAAAAAATGTTACACCGTCACAGGTGAGGTGGGTACATCCTAATTTTAGATTTTTTCCAAGAAAATTATACCGGTATACTTTTTTTAGATCTTAAATTAAATATTGGTGTAAAATGTATTTTTAGAGTCAATTATTATGAGAAAATACTTTTAAAATTTAAAACAGCACTAAAATGTTATAAATAATGACATTTTTTTGGTATAATATTAACCCAATTAATTTGATTATACTGCTTCAAATTATTTAATCCTTTTTCCCAAAAAAATTTAATGGTCACCTTAAAAATTGATTAAAAAAATGTATATTACTAATCGATAATTAAATGTTACAATGCGATATATTGGATAGAGAACTTCAAATCACTATAATTAAATGTGCGAAGTTATAAACATATCTCACAATAATCGCAGGCTAATAAAGCCGCCCATAGCAAGCATTTGCTTGATTAATTCTTAAATGAGACACTGTTTGTTTATCAACATTATGTGTCGTCTCTTTGTTAATCTTAAATTAAAAATGTAGTGCGAAGATCAATTTATGTTTTTGAACTAAAGATGTAATATCTAATATGTACACTACTTGCAGCCTTTAAATCGTTTCTCTAATCTTAGTTTTTGGACCAATTCATCATAAACTTGGGTCAAATATCCTCAATTGACATATTTGAAATTAAAAACTCGGCCCCCCTTAAACATCAACATGTAACAGAATTAAAGTTTACAATTGACCCTACTCTTTTATAGACATGTGTTGAAAAAAAATTTTTACAGGTCTGTATGGAGCTACTGCCTACCTTTGCCGATCGTTTTATTATTGTAATCCCCAAATGTTGCTGCAATATTTTGCATGGTGTCCCATCGGAACGCTTTTTGACGAAAACTATCAAGTTTGCAACTTTCAACACAAAGTTGATATTTCGACTTGTAGGAGTTGACGTTAAAACGAGATCCATGTAATCGATGTCCCTAGTCAAACTGTACCAAAAAACCCTTAAATTAGAGCCAAATGCTTCGCCCAAATATAAATTACTTTTTAGCGGTTCTAAACACAGCTATGGTTGCCATTGAAGAAGAACGACCTTAATCAAAATACTTTTTATACGTAATGTGTATTAACACCATTTCAATTTTTTTTAAATTCGGTTTACGAACAACATTATATCCTTAATACAAGCGAAACAATTTTTATGGCATCCCATAGTTTTAATGTTACATATAGTTTGCTATAACACAGCGAAAAGTGAAACAATTGGTGATTACATATAAAATTTGGCAATAAGAATTAAAATAAATTATTATATTTATATATAGCAGGTCGGATTATTTAATTATATTTATAATATATATTATTTTTTACAATTTTTCATAATAAAATAGTTTTCTGCGCTTTTTATCACTTATATAAAATTGCCCTGATATGTATGCATATATTACTATATTTTTAAACAAAAAAATGCATAAAATCAGCACACAATTTAAAAATCCTTTCTCTCGAGCTAATGATACTCGATCACACTTTTTCCCAACAGTTAGCCATGTTTGTATTTTTATTCTATAAGGCAACCATATATTTTTCAAACATTTTGTGTGCCTATGTATTTAGTAAGCCCAGTTATAAATCTGATTTTTTTAGCATGTGAAACACTTTTATAAAAAGTACTCGTTTTTATGTGTAGTTCTAAAATTTTTCAAATTTTTTCGGTTTAATAAATATTTTTTGCCCAAACTAACGAAATATTTCAAAAACTGATTTTTCAAATTAATCGATATACTTACATAAGAATGTCTCAAATTTTTAAAAATTATTTTACGGTCGGTTGGAGCTTTGGATATGAAAGATCCTTGCATTGGAAGCCCCAAAAAGCAGTGATTTTTCATATTTTTTGTATTGGGAGCAAAAAATTAACATATAAAATGGTGAAACGTTTTTTTTAAATTAAGAGTTAATAAGCAGCTGCAAGTATTTAATAAAAATATTGCATGTTTTAGTTCAAATAAAATTTTTTAAACGTGTATAATTCTTACCAAAATTTAAAATGTTATAAATAAGTTATTTTGAATTTGCTTTTAACTAACATTAATTTTATTATTTAAAAATTTAACCTCAATTTTTTAGTTTGCTATATTTTTAGTCTTGAATTTTGATGGCCTGGCCTGGTGGGATGCGTCAATTTGATTATCGTTTCATTTGTTGGTGATTACTTCAAAGATAAAAAATAATATTGTAACCCTAAATTCACAAAAAATATACGAATATGATTAAAACGTAGCATAATAAATCCGTAATAGCCATCTATAATTAACTCATTGTCCTAATAATCGCGACAAGGTTTGCCATTATAACTGCAAAATAATTTTAAAAAGTATTAATAAAAAAACTCTTGAAATATTTCTTACAAAAATATAAATTTTAAAATTCTCTATCAATTTATATTTTGCTAAATAGTTCATGCAAGCAGTAATATATTTATTATAAAAACTCCATTACACAGGTCAACAAATTTTTGAGTTATGAGCTAACTACGTAGATCAAACCTGCCAGCTTAGGGATTTTCAAATCCGTTTAACGTTTTTTCTAATCAAACTTAGTTAGTTCATTATAAACATTAAATATTATAAAAAAAATGTCAAAAAAACAAAAAAAAATTAAAAACAAAAATAAATTAATTTTTTTTTGCATATTTACAACAGCTAAACCGTTGAATTCAAACTTCAAATAAAACTTTTATTAAAAAATGATAATATATCGTGTCGTATGTAAGTTTGGAGGCGGAATATTTGTATTATCTAAATGCTGATGTAAGAGCTTGATATATTAAAAAATTATTTCTCAAATAAATATAAGTTACCAATTTTTATATGAAAGATTCTTAAATTTTTTTAGGGTATTCTCGAACTGTCAATTTGGTCAAAAAAGGCCATTTTTTCGATATGGACGGATGTAAGGAGCCAACGGAAGAAACCAAGAAAAACGAAATATATATGAGATGAGCCCATCATGGGGATAAATTCTTTTATGATTTCATAAAATTCACGTTGTGCCATTGATATTTGTTGACCTGTATAGATAACTAACTTGGGGAAAACTACTAATCCGATCCCAGAAGGCAATTTCTAAAGTATGGTTTTAACAATATAGTAAACCCATAGATTCTGAAATACAAAGATGGCTACTCGTCCGAAAAAAATGCGGCATTCAATATGGGGGATTTTGTTTATTATTTATGAATATTTTGTAGTCAAACTAATAATGTCTTAATTACATCATTTATAAAAAGGCTCATTTTTGACATCGTCGACCGATAATATTCTATAAAAAACAAATTAATATATGGAATAAAAATTTTTAGAGAAATGAAAATACTATTAAAATTAATTTTTCATTGTAAGATTGTTGTAGACTGTGAAATATGTGAAGCTGATGCTGCTCTTGAAAAATTCCCAAGCAAAAAAATACAAAAAATTAAGCCACAGTATTCAAATCACTAAATTTGCCCAAGTGACCTCTACCAGAACGCTGTTTATTTTCCTTTATTATAACCCCCAGGCTAAAAATCCTAAATCTCTGATAAGTTGGGAAATACCAGTAGACCCCAACTTAGCCAATGGGAAACAAATCTAAATCGTGAGGCTAAAAAATAAGCTTTTATATGCTCCCAACTTGAATATGCATACACATATTTTGTTATCAGTTTTCAATTTTTGAAGAAAAAAACATGTGCAAGAACAAGTCATGTATTAGCTATATAATAACACATGACCTTGATATTAATTTTGTCATATTTGCTCAATCGTTAGAATTATTATATATGTGATAAACTGAAGCTAATTATTTTTACGTTTTAACAAAGATACAAAATGATAAATAATACATTTTAATATGTATCATATAACGCCCTTTATTTGGGTAATGTAATAGTGCACACCATATATTTTTCATCTAAACTATAGCCTATTATGTCATTTGATAATAAATTACTCAAATATATGTTCAGAAAACATTTACAAATATAAAGAATTTATTAATAATTGAAAATGCATATAGGTTGCAATAATTTTGAGCACAAAAGCATTAGATAAAAATCTGATTTACAAATATATTAGATAAATAAATATTTTTTAATAAATTGTATACAGTGTGGAAGTGAGTTAAAGGTCATATAAAATAAAATTGCAATAAAATATCATTTAATTCCAATACTCTTTTTTGAGGAATATATCATTGCCAAATAAGCGGCCTAATTTAAATTGAAGGTCCAATGGCATAATGCTAAACAATGAAATATCATAATATATAAGTAAAACAGTTTTTTTATATAAAATATTTTTAAACCCTTTAAAAATGTAGAGAAATCTGAAAACACGAGGAATAATTAGTAGCTGTTGATTAGTCAATATTGCTTCTAAAATTTTACGAGCTCCATAATCAGGATCCAAGGTCAACCCTCTTAAAAAAACAATAGCTTTGTGTTTTATAAGGTGATAAAAATATGAATAAATACATACAATTTGCTTGAGAAAGGAAACATTCCTGTGTTAATTATATAAGGGCATATAAGTGTAAACTTAATACCACTTTTACCCAAACTTTGCATCTCAGAATATAATGCTTCATGAAATCCAACAGCAGCAAATTTACTAGTACAATAATCAACTAGCCCATTTACTCCAAAAAGGCCAGCCAAGCTTGATATAGTTACTATATGACCACTATTTTTTTCAACCATATCTGGCAAAAAGGCTTTAACTGACTAAATTTTATAGCAATTTGAGTATACCCACATATGGGCTAATATATTGACAGCCAAAACTCTTTGTACATTATAATCAGCTGTGTTTAAAAAAGTATCTCCAACACGTATTCCAGCATTGTTAATAAGTATATTTATTGGACCAACTTCCTTTTTTATTTTATCAGATATCTCATACATGTCTGATCGTTTGCTGACATCTGCTATATAGGCTTTTGCTTTACCTCCCAACTCATTAATTTCTGAGACAGTTTCATCACATAGCTCTTTATTAATATCACAACACAGTACAATAGCTCCCAATTTAGCAAGATGTTTAGCCAACACCTTACCTAGATATGTAAAAAAAAAATATACAATACCAAGGCCATGTCCAGCTCCTGTAATAAATATAATTTGATCAGTAATATCTTTTTTAAAAATAAAAGATGGCACAAAAAACAGCAAAATATGTTTAATAATTAAAATAAAGATATCAAACAAAGAGACAATTAAATTCTGAATAGATTCAAACATTTGAAAATTTAAAAAAATATCGAGCGGCAAAAGAGTGATTGTGTACGCCAGATGTTAACCCGCTGTGTGTAGGGTGAACGAAGTTTTAAAGTACAAAAATTCAGTGCATTTGATTAATTATAAGGTGGATAGTTAAAAAAAAATTTGAAACTTTTGTAAAATTTGTTTTAATTAAGGCGTTTTCAGACTCAAGATAAAAGGGCCAAAAAACGAGAACGTTGACCTCTACTTTTTACACCAAATTTTTTGTTTATTTTTTTTTTAATTTCTAAAAAACTTTTCTTTCAGAAAAACTATATAAATGCTAATAACAAAAATTGGCGACGTAAAAATGCGTTCAATGTCAATGATTAAATTTAAAATTTTTAAATTTAAAAAAAAAATAAATTAGTCTGAACGCGCCCTTAGGCATATTCTAAAACAAACAAAAATTTTTTTGACAGTTGAAAAATACTTTTTACAATTTTGAAATTAGTGTTAACCGCGGCTTAGGCATTGGGTATTGTAGCGGGTGAATAAAAATTTGTTGAAAAATATTTGTTGCAGTTATTTAACAATAATGTAGCTAATTTCAAAATTTTTAAAAAATTACAAATTTATAAAAAAAAAAAAATTTAAATTATTTGTTAAGCATAATTTTTAAACGGCATATACTCATATATTACGCAAGATAAAATAGAGTTACTTAAAAATCTTCTTTACATTTTTTACTTATATTGCATCTATTTGGTTTGGGGTAGATATGTTTTAGTTTGAGGTTAAGTTAGAGAAGATTAGTTTAAAATAAAATTACATACTAAATGCATGATACATGTATAAACCAGAAGGCAGTTTTAGAATTGAGGGGGGGGGGGGGGGGGGGGGGGGGGGGGGGGGGGGGGGTGAACGTACATCATTTGTTACCTTATAAGAGTTTAAAATATATATTTTAACATTTTAAATTAAATTATAGTAAACTAGAGTGCTTGATTTGGGCGCGTTCATAAAAAATCTTAAAACTTATTGTTTTAAAATGAAGAAGATTATTAATCATTGTTTTCTACAATCTTTCCTAAACCCGAAAACTCTGAGTAGATTTAGAAATTTGCTATCAAATTTCATATAAATATAGCCAATAATCATTTCATTTGATTACTTTAAATATTCTAGCACTTAAAATTTATAAAATTGACCCAATGATAATTTTTAAAAATTTATTATAAAAATAAATAAATTCAGAACGCGCCCTTTAACAAATAATGCAATTCCCAAATTAAACTTTTTTGTTCATTCAGATCAAATTAAAAATTTTAATTTTATTTCAACTTTCAAATAAATTTTACTAAATAACATAAAATTTGCAACAAGCGCATAATTAATTATAAATTATAAGGTTAAACATTTTTGCAAAATTCCATAAAAAAAGTTTTTCAGATATTTTCAATGACATCATATTGCTTTTTGCAAGCATAAATTTTTAAATAGAACACAAAAAAAAATGTCGTAAATTTAAAATAATTTAAACATTAAATTTACCCAAAATAACAAAGTTTGTTCAAAACTGCTAATAATTATATATTAAATTTCTATTCCAAGCTTTAATAGATTCATTATTTTTTTTCTCAAAAATTAAATATACCGTTAAATATTTTCATATAAATATTTTTAAATAATATAGTGTAAAAGTAGGTTTTCCTACTTTATATATTTCCATAAATTTGACAGTGTCGTTTAAGTTGCCCCTTCAAAAATAATGCCATTACCGACCATCTTATGAAATCGACCAAGTTAGGCTGCGGCTAGTAGAAAAAAAAATTTTGACAAAAAAAAATTAAAAAAATTAAAAATTTTTACAATTTTTTGAAAAAAATTTTTTTTTAAAAATATTTTGTTATGCATATCCTAAAACGACTAAAAAATTTAAATTCTCATTTTTTGATATTAGCCGCTAAAAATTTTTTTATTTTAGAAATATTTTTTTTACAATTTTGAAAAAAACATTAGCCGCAGCCTTAAGTCATTTGAGTGCCTATTATTCTTATAAGAAAGAAACAATTTTTTTTTACAAAGAAAAATTTTTAAATTAAATTAATATTTGTAAAAGGCTCAATTATTGTCACAGTGGTCCAGTCGTTGGACTATTCATATCTTCTGAGCCTATTTTAATTGTTCATGTCTAATTTTTGGACGGTAAAACTGCTTAATGTACAATTTTATTTGCCTATTTATATTTTGACCTTGGCTGGTTTTTTTCTATTTAAATTAAAAAAAGCCAAAATTTTTGATGCGAAGGCTTTAACAATGCCTATTAGTATTTATATCGCATATTGTTTTCCAAGAGTTTAGATTTTTTTTAAATAGAAATTGTTTAAGGCAAAAAAATTCATTTTACATAGATTAAATTATTATATAAAGCTAAGTTGAGACACCACACCTGCCACCTAGGGATTTTTCCGTTACCCGTTTTTTATCAAACTTTATAGCCAGCTATAAACATTGAAGTTTTGTAAATAATGTAAAAAATATTCTAAAACAAAAATTTTTTTAAAAAAATAATTTTTTTTTATTAACAGCTAATCTGCTAAATTCAAACTTCATATACTATAACTGATAATAAATCGTGTTCTATTTAGGTTGAAATGTCAAATTACCCTTATAACCTAAATGTTGATGTTTGAGCTTATTATATTTAAAAAATTTAATTTCTTATTATTTGAGATAAACAACATAAGTTACACATGATATTAATATGAAAAAAAAAAATTTATAATTTTCTCTTTAGGTTTTCTTACAAAAACTGTCATTTTAGTCAAACTTGGCCATTTTTTCGGTATAGGCTTAAGAAAATAGCCGATGGCCAAAGAAACTTTGGGACGGAATATATGTATATGATAAGGCCCGGATCAGTCAATGTCATATTTTCTTTTTTCACACATTAATTTTTGTCGACCTGTGTTATATTCACCTTGATGCCAAAATGAATCAAATTTACTACCTTTTGAGCAACCATATAAAAAAATAACGAGACTAGAGAAAAAAGTTTGTAGAAATTTCACGACCTTTTGTTAACGCGGTAGATATTGGGGTATGAAAAAAGGTTTTTTGCAATGACGCTATTTGTGGAGGAAAAAATATAAAAATTAAGGAAAAACAATTAAATAATTGTAAAATAAAGTGTTATTTAAATTACATCTAAATCTAAATCCTTTTTTCGATCAATAATACCATAACTCAGGTAAATCGTAAAAATGACATAATATTATCTATAACTTGTAATTTCTAAATAAATCAAAAACTAATGAAAATGTGCATGTATTTGAAGTATTATCTATTTTATAATTCAACATTTTTAGTGACGTTTTAAAATAATGATATGCCAGTATTTCTAAAAATTTAAGGGTCGGAAAAGAGTACTAAGCGCCCGGTGGATGCAAATTTTTTAGCTAACAAGGTTATCTTTGTATAATTTAGCAAAATAACCATAATTGGACAATATAAATCTTTTGTTTTTATAATTAAAAATTAACCTACCTAATCGAAAAACAAATTACGTAATATTTTACTTTAAAAAAACTATTAACTTGCTCATATTTTTCCAATTTTTAAATGCAGCATCACCTCTTACCATAATTATTAAATACGTTAATTAAAATATTAAACCTCTTAAGGTGACATAGACCTACGTTTAGACCTAGGCTTTACATTCCCATGTATGCTACGTTTTATCCAACCCTTTCCTCTTATTACACAGGTCAACAAATATCAATGTCAGAAACGTGAATTTTATGAAAACATATAAGAATGCATCCCCATGATGGCCTAATCTCATATATATTTTTCGTTCTTCTTAATTTCTTCCGTCTTTGGCTCCTTAGTTCCGTCTATAACGAAAAATGGCCTTTGTAAGTGTGATTAGGAAAAACGGTAAACGGGTTTGATGTTGCCTAAGATGGCAGGTTTGATCTCTGTTGTTAACTTATAACTCTCAAAAAATTGTTGACCTGTGTTATTTAAGTCCTGGCGAACTCTAATTATTGAATTTACTTTTACCACCTCCCTACTTTCCAACTCAATACACCATCCAATATAATTTTTATGTGAAGCATGTAATAAAGATTACTGAATTTAGTTGTATATGATATGGCACACGTTTTCCTTATAAAATATAAAAAAACCAACTGCATAACATCTAAAATTTTTAAGATTAAAAATTGTAACGTTACGGGTTCCACCTAATCCAACAAATTATTACCCTACCTGTCTTGAGTGTAAAAATGCGTTCAATTTTTTTAATATAATAATATGTCGGAAACGGAATTTTGTTTATTTTTTTATGAAAGTGAATATAATTGATGCTAACACACATATATATTATGTAAATTTTTTTTATATATACAATTTTAACAAAATCTACTTTAAATTAGCTCAAATTTAGTTCGTCTCGTTTTATATACCAAAGTAGTTAAAATGAATATGAACTAAAGGATAAAGCAATATCATCTATATTTCAATGAGCGCAGTCTTCAACCACTGTAAATTTTTGATAATGTCCGTCGAATAGGCGTATGAAGTACCGCAATCACCACGACTCAATATCCCCATTAGCTTGAGTTGTCCGTTAACTGGACATATCAGCGGGCCTCCTGAATCACCCTATTATAGGTGTTTTTAAAAATTTAAATTAAGTTGTAAATTTTTATTTTAAAGCCCTAAGCTCCCGATTTTACCTTATACAATGTAGTCATTCTAACTTTTTTTTTCACACGCAGTAAGGAATATGCTCCTATAAAATATGTAATTTATAGTTCAAACCGGGCCGTGAGAGTGCGCCTATTCGACGCATTTTTTAACTTAGGCCGGCCCTCCCTCCAGTTTGGCCTATATAAGGCCCGAAAATTTTATATTACAGGCTAAATTTTTTTGTTTAATCAATAAAATACTAAGTCTAGAAGCAATACCCTTTATTGTGTGATAACCCAGGTCAACAAATATCAATGGCACAACCGTGAATTTTATGAAAATATAAAAGAATATATCCCCATGATGGCCTTATCTAATATATATTTTGTTTTTCTTAGTTTTTTCCGGCTTCGGCTTCTTACAATCGTCCATATCGAAAAAATTGCCTATTTTGACCGAATTGACAGATAGAGAATACCCTAAGAAAAAATATAAGAATATTTTTTTCATATATAAACCCCTTGTATTATATTTATCATCTCAAGTAAAGAAATAAAATTTTTTAATATATCAAACTCTAATGTTTCGCGTCCAAACTTAAATACACGATAAACTATCGGTTTTAAATAAAAGTTTTATTTGAAGTTTGAATTTAACAGTTTGCTGTTGTAAATGTGCAAATAAAATTTCAATTTATTTTTGTTTCAATCTTTGTTTTTTTGGCATTTTTTCTATAATTTTCAATGTTTATAGCTGACTAAATAAGTATGATTAGAAAAAATGGTAAACGAATTTGAAAATCCCTAAGATGGCAGGTTTGATCTTCGTAGTAAGCTCATAACTCTCAAAATTTTGTTGACCTGTTATAAATCTATCTTTTTTGTCCTTGTTAGATAGTTGAAACAAAATTAGGCAAAATGTGATTTGGAAAATCGGCCCAACACTTAATTCAAGTTTGTCACTTAAGGCCCGCCTGTTCTAGATTTTAGCCCGGCCCGGCACGGGTCTCGACTTTAATTTCTAATATAAGGGCAAATACATTTTGTCATAATCAATTTCAAAGATTTTTTGACAAATATTGCGGAATTATGGTCATTAACAAACATCTATATGGACTACCGAGCAAGCTCCACGCGTTAGCGAAATGTTGTCATACCCAGAACAAAATAAATCGCTGATGGGATCAAGTGAATCTTCACAATCTGAACGGGATCGAGCTGGTAAACATACTTCCTTCAAACTTTTCCAATCAATGGGCGTATAATCGTTTTCTTATATATTAAAAAAAAATAATATTTTTTTATATTTAATTTAATCTACAGTCAATCGCTAATAGCTTTTGAAAAAAGCTACAAATATCCTATTAAAGTCGAACTAAGTATTAACGTTCGCAAGTCATCAATCTAGGCTTTGAGGCCTTGCCTACGCTTTTACTTTAGGCATGCTGAAACCTATTATATAAGTCGACCACTAATTTTAAAGGAGTGCTGCATATATTTAAAACAACCATAGTAAGGCATTGGTGCGGCCTCGAAAAGCAGTTTGCATGCAGTATTCCAAAAGCGCGTATTTTAAATAACGCCAGGAGGTGAATTTTGAATGCATAGTAACTTTAAATCGTGTAAATTTAAACTATTTGAAAAAAAAAATGAAAACGCAGTCATTGAGAAAAACACTTAGGGATAATGAGTTGAACAGCTCTTAGAAAATTTCGATGATTATGTCATTCATTTCCGAAGTGCTGATTTCGAATTAAGAGAAAATTGACACGAGTTTATATAAAATGTTCATAGAATTTTTACCCATAGTTTTTCCCCACCCAGCTGCATAGCAATCCTGCCCTGGACTGAGGCTGTCATGTTCTTCGGGTAGACATAAAAGATTTAGATTGTCGGATAGTTCAAAAGGTCTTTCTAATCTAGCCAATGCCACGTCACTCCTCCATTGATCGTAGGTAGGCGGTACTAATATTTTAGTTATTTTTCGCATTGGTTTATTTGAACTCCGCATACTGACAATCCCACCGTAAATTTTAATTTTCTCCAAATTTCTAAATTTAGATGTATAACACAGGTCAACAAATTCCGATATGAGGAAAAATAAATTTATGAAAACATAAAAGCATGTATGCCCATAAGGGCCTTATCTTATATATATTTTTCGTTTTTCGTAGTTTCTTCCGCCTTCGGCTCTTTAGATACGTCCATATCGAAAAATGGCCTTCTTTAACCAAATTGACAGATTTTGCGACCTCGGGAATACCCTAAAGAACAAGATCAAGATTGTTTTTTTCATAAAAAATTCCTTATAAATTATATTTGTTATCTCTAATAATGAGAAATAAAATTAGTATATAAAGCTCTTACCAGCATTTAAATAATACAGAATATTTCGCGTCCAAACTTAATTAGGACACGATATATTATCGGTTTTTAATAAAAATATTTTTTGAAATTTAATTTTAACAGTTTAGCTGTTATAAATATGTAAAAAAAAATTTATTTATGTTTTTAGATGTTTTTTTTTTACATATTTTTAAGTTTTAGATGTTAAGAGCTGACTTATTTATTGTAAAAAACGATAAATGGATTAAAATTCCCTAAGATGGCAGGTTTGATCTCTGTAGTTAGTAACTCTCAAAAATTTGTTGATCTTTGTAATCAAAAATGCTGTATATTTTTGGAGAATTCAAATAACACTGGACAACAAAAATTCAAAGCAAAAAAATTATACTGGGTTTTATCGATATTTTTTTTTAAATTAAGTTGCCAAATTTAGGTTCTCTCCCAATGCCTTCAATTCTCATTGTTTTAAAGTAAAAAAATTTATTATATCCAAATATTAAATTTTCAAAAAAGATTTCTTGAAAATTAAAAAAATTATTTAGTTAATTTTTATAGCAATTTGCGATGTTCTACTTCAAAAACGGATATGACGAGAGTATTTTTAGTTGTAGAAGAACAATATAAAATGATACTAAGAATTTTCAAACGCTATACGTAATAATTATATGTGTTAACCTAAATAAGTTTTTAAACATTTATTGCCAACATTAAATAACTAAAATATGTGGCATTGGTTAGGATTCTGATTTCATAAATCAGCACACATGACCAAGTTGCTATAGATATTCTCTAAGGTCCATTAAAATTTTTATTTAAAGATAACACAGGGTAAGCTAGAGGCCACTTGGCCTATCTCTTAATGTTTTTGGCAAAAAATAAAGAAAGACTGGCAGCGTATAATATAAGATTGTATCATAGAAAAATTGGTAATGCCATGTTCGCTCCTGCAATGTAAAATTGGGGCTTGCTTTATTTGTCACATTTTCCAGGCTTTTGTTTAATAATTATTGCTTTAAAGTTTCTGTATTTACTGTATTTTTTTGCATTTTAGATTAGAGGACCTCTGACTTGGTAAGCCTTTGCCCTAGCTAGAAAAAAAAATTTTATTTATTTTTTTTTATCTAGCCTTTTAACTATTAAGTTAAATAGTTGAATATAGTCGACCTTTCAAATTTAATTTAAATCTAAAGTACATTTAATCGTAGCTAACTAAAACTATCAACCGAGGGTGAAACTTACATTATGCAACTTTATCAGTGTTTTTAATTTATTATAAGTTAAATTTGCATGATTGGTTGAAAATTTAGACAGCAATATTTACGAAAAAGATCTATTTCAATGTTAATATGAATGATATCATGAATGATTAATATAAAAATGTCTGAAACATCATGTTTCACTTACTGATTTGCCAAACAATGAGCCGCAGTGATAATCACATCGGGTTTTATTAACGCTCCTCCACACGTTTTTCCGTTTGTCAGAAGGAGCTGAATGAAATAGGATAAAACAATGTAAAAGTGGTTAAAAAACATTTTAAGCGATAGAATTTTTAATATTTTGATATATGTGAATTTAATAAAACATGTATACTTAGAACATTTAGGATTAAAAAACTATGTGTTAAAATTTAAAAACCCAAATTTTAAACATTTTAAATTTTCGAAATTTTTGATAAATGAATGAACTCTGAACGCGCCTTTTATAATTTTATTACCTGTAATTTTTAATTCTTACATTTATTGATTAAGGAGGAATTCAAAAAAAAATTTAAGTGCGTTTTTATTAGATTTTTGTCGTTGATACTATTTGTTTTTTGTCATCATTGGTTTGATTGGTTTTTTGAGGCTTTTTGTTTTTGTTGGTATTTTGAAAATCTATTTGATTTTATGTATTAATAATTTTTTGTTTTGGCAAAAAATTTTTTGTCTTTGTTTTGTTTATGACATTTGCTTTTGTATTTGACCTTAGGTTATCTTTTTTACCATTTAGGCTGCTACCAATTTCATTTGTTCGGCAAAATTTATTTTTGAATTATCATTATATAAAAGCCTATGGGTCTTTGTTTGCACCGAGCACTAATAGAGAGTAAATTTTATTATTTCATATTCATAAATTTTCAATTTCAACCTGACAATAAAGATCAATCCCCTTTATACTTTTTTAAACTATATACATATTTATTAATAGAGGTATGATTGATCAAATCGACCAGGCCTCATATTCGTTTTTGTGTATATCCGCTTTTCAATTCTTGCTTAAAACTTTTCATGGTCAAAAAGACTTGAAACTTAGTAACACAACATTTTCTATACTAATATAAAAATTATATTTAAAAAATTGGTTGTGCCAGAAATTCTATCATATACATTAATCATTTATAAATGATCAATTTATTTATTCCGAGTTGCTTTATTTTTTATACCGAGTAAAATTTGGACGATCGGCATCATTTTAGGCAACCATCGTTATAGTTCTAGTTTTTGGTGCTGATTATAAATATGAATAAGTATCAGATTCCTAGATATTCGGTGTATGGGGCATTTGGGCTTTTGTATTTTAAAACTTGTAGATGAAAGCAAAAATTTACAAACATATTTAGATTTACAAAACGCTCCTTAATAAGTAACGTTTGCATTTTTTATAAATTTTAATTTTTGATTTTCTAAAAATAGGTTTTCGTCATATAAAATTCGTTTTTGATCTTAAATAACTTAAATAGTATATTTCACATAATTTTGGAAGTTATTTTCATCAGATTTTACAAGTTATTAAAATATAAATGGAAATCACTTTTGATTTTAACTTTTAGAAAAATAATATCAAAACTCTGACCATTATTCGCTAAACGGATTTGACAAAAAAATAACATTAAAAGGAGATATGCTTTATTGAAATTCTTCGTCGGGCTATTCGCTCTATTTATAAATGACTTAAATGGGTGTAACTTGTTATACAAATAAATGGCAGTCAGATAACAGCAACATATTAGGTGATCTCTCTATATATAATAAATTAGCTTGTCGAATAAAACAAGTAATCTACTTGCCAAGGCCAGGTTCCCAAAGATGCCAAATCACCACCTACTATATTTTGCGAGGCAATTGAACAATTTGGAACAGAGATAGGGGTTTTTGGCTTGAAGCAATGGTCCATGTTAGAATGACTCTTTTCCATTTTCGGTGCAGGAGGTGTTGCTATTGTCGTTATAACCGTCTTATACTTGTTTTTGATCTTGAAAAAGGCGGGGTTTAAGCCCCCACGATATGCTAAAATATTTATCCCATAATTTAAACTTTAATAACAAATCTTATTTTTAAAAATATTTCTTAATTAGGGCTTTGGAAACTGTCCACTGACTGCCATTTCTCATTTGCTGTGCTGCTAAAAATAAAACAAACATATGACATTTTTGGTTGCAAATTTTTTCAGTGTTTAATTCTAGTAAAGGTTAGGCGTTAATTTATTTTTTTTTATTTTTTTTTGCTTATTAGCTGAAGTTTAAGCGAACCCCTAGCCCTTAAGAATATTTTTATTTCTCTAACGGAAATATCTTACCACCCAAAGCCCCAAATCAACATTTAATTTAATATAAAACCCATTTGGTAATCTTCCTAAGACAAATATTTTAGAAATTAAAAAGCTTTCGGATAAAGTCTAATGTCAGGGCGGTAGGGATGTGGGCCTAAAGGAGCTCGTGTCCGATTAAAGCAAGTTTTTACTGATTTTCTCTATATAAGGAGATCTATATTCGAGCTTACTGCCCAACTGCTATGACAACTTTTATCCCTCAAACTCAAAGATATTTCATAATCCAAAAAAAATTTATTTATTAACATTGTCTTTTAAATAATACCAAGAATTTCAATTTCGATGCTAAAAATCATAACATCTTAAAAATATAAGATTTGGTAGCATAATGTTCTAATATTTTTTTTTTGATTTTTTTTGCTAAATTTGATTAATAATATGTAAAATTAAAATAAGTTATATATTTAAACAGAATTACAGCTGGGCTTTATATAATGAATTTTTTAATATAAATATAAATAGACCAAAATAATATTTCAATTCAAAAGTAAATTTTTTTATATTAAAGAACTTGTAAATAACATTATTAAAGTCGCTGTGTCATTTTTGGCATTTTTGTGATATGTTGCGCTATGTAGGAGAATGATAATTTATCTGGTGTCTAAAACGGAAGGATAAAAAAGGTTGCTTTTTTAATTTATTTTTCTTTATTCTAAACAAAATAATATGTATTAAATGCGATATAATTATTTAACGAAAAGCTTATGTTCTATTTGCAGCAATAAAAAAACAAATTGTGTGGATTTGAAATTCGTTTTGTAGTATTCCGAATTGGGTTTCGTACAGACCCCACCATACCATTCGACAATTTTCTATAACTGCCGCGGGTTATTAACTGACGCAAAAATTAAAGGTTTAAACTTACTCTCATGATTTGACGAATACACTATGGCTATGCTAAGAATATGTGCGAGGTAATATATAAGAAAACCGACCAACTTCATTTTACTTCAGGTAAAAAAAATATATGGGTATATATTGTTAGATTTTAAATTATAATTAGCTTTCTATTCTTCTATAAGGCAGCAATCGCCTTCAAATATAGGTCAAACAGGTTATACAAAAATGCAATACTATTTTGTTTATTTGCATTTTGGTCACTTATTGTTGCCAATATAATTTAAATCTCGAGTCGGTTCTTTACGGGTTTGCCCTTAGGTTTCTATATACATCAAATGTATTTATACCCAAAAGAAATGTGTTACTGTTGTATAAAATATTTAGGTCAATAACGCGGTGTGGTTAGTAAAACGTTAGTTTTCTACTTAGATAATCTAATATTTCAACCTCTTTTCACACAATATAAAAATTGAGGTGTTTTTACCTTTAAGAACCCTTGTCAGGTAATTTATCATTTTAAGAAATTTTGCTATTAATATTTCGTTTCTTTTATTATGTTTAAAGAAGTATTTTTAGTGATATTATGGCAAATAATTTTATAGATTTTCCTTTTAAACTAATTAAATTCATGGTCGCTGGCAGTGAAAGGCAGTGGCCCAAGCTTTATATTTACAAATTCTCTAAAGGAGCCCCACTTGAGACAAAGTTGTTAAAGCTAAAGAATAATCACTGTTATCTTTTTTCATATCATTGTTTACATTATGATTTTTTTCATTATGTTGTTTTTTTGGGTCTGGTAGACCTAGCCCGGCTGGTTAAAGATTGATTCAAATAAATATCAGGTCTGGCTAAGTCGGACCAAAGACTTATTTTTTCTTCAAAATGTTATATAAAATGGCAAAAAACACCTCATTCCATATTTTTTCGTCGTTTATACTTATTGTTTTATTTTTGTTAAAATAGCATTTTTTTCTTCCTTATTTATTTAGCCCGACCGGGTGTGCCAAATATTTTAAGTATAACCGGGGCGGGGGGGGGGGGGGTAGAATTATAAGATACTATTAAAAATTTGACTCCATGGACCAAGCATTTGGTCGTTATTTGATCTCTAAAAACCTAAATATAGTTATTTAAATGTAATTTTATTTTAAACGTTTTTGTTATGCTTTTTTAGGTAATAAATAAGTGGTTTAAGCCGATAAATTTTTCAATTTTTTTTTCGCTCATTTGGTTTATAAAAAAGGTTAATGCCCATGTTTATAATTAGTAAGATTTCTTTCTATAATTTAAAAAGACAATTAATATTATTCTTATTAAAAAAATTATAGTAATTATTGATTTGGAATCTTTGTGAAAGTTGTCACTTTGGCTTTTTTGCGACATACTAATAAAGCGGGCAAATTTGCAAAAAACTGAAAAAGAGTGATGATTGGGAGTTAGAATTTTGTAATTGTGGTGTAAAATTAATAACGCAACCTTAGTAGAATATTGTCCACCAGTGTAATATTCGGTATTTACCAAGAACTTTATAAATGTCAATCTCGCTAGACCTTAATCCATTCTTTTTCAGAAAATCATTCCACAAATGCTACAATGCAATAAAATTTTATAGGTGTGTTTTACACTGACTGGGTTCTCAACTGTTTTGTATTGTACGGAATAAAAATTCCATGTCTATTTGCTCTCTTATTCTAATTTAATTTTTATCGGCCCTTCTAATATTTCCTGGCGTGCCAGCGAGGTCTATGTGTTTTAAAAATATAGGAAAAAATATATAAAAAATTTAGTATTAATAATGAGAATTTATTAAACTATGATGGAAACAATAGTGAGAACGAAAAATTTGGTTTAAAGTTATTTGTCAGAGATATATCAAGAAGTAAAAAAGAAATTATATTCGGTTAACCTGGCTCGTTCCATTTCTTAACTTTTTGTCCCGGCCAGCTAAACTCATTTTATTTGCCAGCCCAGACCAGTATGTCACACTAGGGTGGATGGGCTTAGCAGACCATGTGGAAATCACTCACCCACTGTGTGATCTGAAGAGAATGATTCCCAAAATAATAATTGAACTCATTAAAAAATAATTTGTGATATGTTTGCGGTGTTGTAAAATTTGGCGGAAACAGCCTTGTTTTTTATGATGTATATCAGAGGTTAAAACACCCGATAGGCTCAATATCAGTCGGTTTTTGGCGTTCAGCTCGGCCTTTTTTCTTTAAAAAACGTTATTTTAGAGGATTATATAGAAGATTTATTATTGTTTGGAGAGGTAACGGTTTGATAGATTTAAGTCGCTTAGGTAAGTTAGGGTAGTGTTTTGGTATGAGTTAGGATAGGGATTGCTTAAAGTTAGTTTAAAGGTAAATTAAAGTTGTATTGGTAAAAAAATTAAGGTTAATTTTATAGTAAGTTCCGGCTAAGATTTAGATCTATTAAACAATACGGGCTGGACCGAGCTTAACGTGAGAAATATGTTGGGCGGGCCGGCCGAAATGACCCGGTTTTAATTCTAGTATTTAAATAATTGTTTTACAATTGCATCAAAAAATATTTTAATTATGCCCTGCTTAATTCATTTTAAACATTATATTATCTGGACCATGCACAATTTGTTCTTTCTTAACCTAGCCGTTTGCAATAGGATTAAGTTTTTTTAAGCGCCATATACGTGGCATATATATTAAAGTTCTAGCCGGGCCATGATATCCCAAACCTGGCCTAACATATTTTCCAATTTATGCCCGGCCCCCCTAAACCTCGGCCCGGTCCGACCCGGCTCTAAATTACCCAATTATTATATATTTTAAGATATTAATTTACAATAATATGTCGAAGTATTACACTTCAACGTGTAATATAAAATTTGTTTATTTTAGTCTTATTGTGTCTGAACTTTCCCCCATACCTTTTCTCATATGTGCCATACCCATTTATGGCTTTAACCCTCTAAGCCAAAGCCAGTGTTTAATTATTTGTAAGAGTTGGAGTTCAAAATATTTGGCAAAATTAGCCATATTTTGAACTCAACTCTTTACCATTTTTTACCCCCCCCCCTTATTTGAAATAATTTAAATGAAAAAAAATTTCCTTTCTCTTGCAACTAACCTCAAAAAAATTCCTAATTGTAAAAATGAATAATTTTCAAAAAAAATGCATTTTGTTTCTTTTCTCCTCAAATCAAATGGCTTCTCCGAACAAGCTGAATGAACTTTAAGATTATCATAGGGAACTGCTGCCAAATTTGTTATAATTGCTTTTGAATGTGAATTAATTAAAAACGGCATTTAGTACCCAAGAATACCAAATTAAGGAAATATTATTTGAAAGTTAATAAATTTGAACTTGGTTTTTTAAAAAACTTATGAAAATTTTAATTATTTTAATAAAATTTAAAAATAACAAACATGAGTTTGGCCATATAAAAAACTAAAGTTTTCCAAAAATTGCCCAGAGTACCTTACTCCGACTCATTTGAAAAAATTCCATATTGAAAAAAAAAGAAAAGAGGTTCATCAATACTATCAAAACTCCGTTTTACCAAAAAATAAAAAAATTGAGTTCTTTTTTATTAAAATAAGGAATATTCATTTTTTTTAAATGAAAATTTTTCATTTGAATAGTTTTCACCCCCGTGAAAAAGTGAATTCCCTCATATTCACTTTTTTCTTTCTCACCATTCACTAGAATTGAGGAATTCACTGCGGCTGAATTCGTTTTTATTAAACACTGGCCAAAGCTATCAATATTACCGACGAGTAACATTTATTCGTACGCTGGCGACATATCTTTTAGCTTAGAGTCTCACTTATAGGCATATCGTTTGGGGCCTACTGCCTAAGCACGCGACTCAGCAGCTTTAAAGTGGTTGCACACATGTATTTTCGAAAAAAAGCCGTCTATGCAAAAATTTAAATCCAAACCTCGAGTGTAAAACAAGGATGTTTGCCACTAAGATAGATTGGCCCGAAATTATATCTAAAGTTTCTATTTTCGTAAAATTTTCAAAATTTTGAAAAAAAAAATTTTGTAATAAAACGCAAATTTTTAAAAAATAACCAAATTTAGTATATGCACATAAAATGCTTTTTCTAAAATAAAAATTTTTTTAAAAAATTTTGAAAAAAATAAAATTTTTGAAATTTTATAAATTTTACGAAAATAAAAACTCCCTTTGCACGTGCCCTTAAGCCCGTTTATTTTTGATTAACCCGCCTCTTTTTTTCAAACAGGGACACCGGGTCCGGCGGGCTCTCGGGTCCGACCTTGATCTCTAATGTATTTCTTATTTGAACATTAAAAATAATTATTTATGAGATTTATGAGGTAAAAATTTTTTAATAATTTTTAAATGAATGTTAGTGCAATATTGAGATAAACCAAATTTATAAAACATTTTCAATGTTACAATTATCCTAAACCCGTAAAAACGTTAGCCAATTAGGACAAAATTGTTTATTATAAAGTTGATTTATATTTAAAGGGCTGTTTAAATATTAAAATCTTGAAATTTGTTCGCCTATTCATATAAACGAATATGAGATTATTATTTGTACAAAATATACATATTATATAGATTCTTTTAATGCCATTCACTAATAGGTTAAGAATTGGATTCTATGTTCTAAATAGATCGTTTGTAGACACAAAAATTTTTATTTAAAAATTTGGGGCTGTGTTTGTTATACATTTAGTTGCATCGCCCGTCAAGGCATTGGCGAATATGCCTATGCACAAACGATTGCAATTACTAGGTTGACACACTAAGGATGGCACGGGCGGGTTGCAATTTACGATAGCTGAGCATGGATTGCATGGTCCTACAAAAATGGTTGCTGGGTCTAGGCACACAGCAAAGTCGAGAATTATGGTGGGTATAGTGGATATGGGCTGAATTGTGGTCGTGGTCAATGGGGTACTCGTGGCATTGGTAGCTGGAGCGGCAATCGTCGTGGTTGTATTAGAAATAGTAACTATAGAGAAATAATGTGTAGTTGTTTAGCATTTAGCGGTTAAAAGGACATTATCTTTCCCTATTAATACTTCAAACCTTTATACCTATTAGGTAGTGGCTTACCTGTTAGGGCTTTGCCACTTTTGACTCTAAGATTTAAATGTGTAACACACGCAGGTGACCTAAATTTTTAGGCTTATGCTTTCAGAAAAATAGACGGCCTAGGAATTCGTTAGCGGTCAACAATCCACCTACTGCTTATGCTGCTTAACTGAGTGTAAAATACAACCAAATTTACATGCGCTCAAGGTCGGGTGGTGTTAAGGAAATTATCTTTAAATTGGGCATATCGTTAATACTTTGGTTTTATGTACATATAATCGTTCATAATTAGCAAAATCACCTAGAGGTATTTTAAAACAAACTTGACATCATTTTAATGACATTTTTAGGTAAATTGGATTATTAAATTTGGACAAACATTGTTTGTTATTCGCTAGAGAAATTCGAGGTATACACATAATTTAGATAAACATGCAGTAATAATAAATATAAATTAAAAATTAGTAAAATTATGGTTTAATGTATATATTTCGAAACTTATTAACTGATAATGCGTTTGGCATTTTGTGATGATTAAGGGCGCGTTCAGACTTCGTTCAGTTTTTCAAAAATTTTAAATTTTTACTTTTTGACATTGAACGCATTATAACAAAAAGTCGCTAATCTTTATTATTTGCATTTAAAATAATTTTCTGAAAATTTTTTTTACAAATATAAAAAAAAATAATATTTGTAAAATATTTCATAAAAATGAAATGAGTCTGAACGCGCCCCTAATAAGCAAGCTTTTTGAAATTTATAATCCGTTTTATCATTAAATTTCCTATAGACTTTTTCTAGAACTTTTCATTGCAAATTACAATTAGTAAAAGTATTTTCATAAAATTAAATTCGTAATTACCATAATTTTTAGTAAATTGTATTATTTTTTAATTAAATTTTTTAGTTTTTTTTTGAGTTTTTGACTGTTTGACTTTTTGGCTGTATTATACCGCTATATAAATATTGATTATTAAATTACACAAAACAATTCCTAATTTTTAATTTTTTCTAATTTAATTTCTAATCGTATCAAATACCTAAACAGATTAAACTAAAAGAAATCCGCAAATATGGCTCAGGAGAATTTTCGCTAATATATACAAAATACTGAAAATTTTAACTTCCGGAGCAAATCCTAAATTAAGTTGCAAACATATAGTTTTAAATTCCTAATTATTAATTTTTATAAAATAATGTAAATCATAACTCCTGTTTACAGACTGAATAATTTTAGTGACGAATATTAAGATTTACAACGCCTTGTTCCGTTTACGCCAATTGTTTTATTTTAAATTGTTGGAGGCCTTGGTCAATGGTGCCATCCTATGGTATTATTTGCCGGTTTTCAAATGGGTTTTCAGTGTTAGGGCTTAAAAGTTAATATGTTGACAAAACTCTCACTTTTCTCCATGTCAACAATTTTTAGAAACCAATATATGTAAATAAATTACGGAAATTCTTATAAATTTATGCCGTAAAAGGCATTATTAAGCATGATTCAGCCAGAATTACTTTTATACAGTTCAGGTTGTCGATAAATGAGGGCAATATAAGGAGTTTGAGATTATTTTTAAGGGGTTTAAAAAATCAGATATATCGAAATTTTTTTGCATAAATAAACCGAAAGTTTAAAAATTGTTATAATTTTTATTCTTAAGGTCACCAAAAACGTCTCTTATATCAATTTTTGTTTTTAATTTATAAAGCAGACGCAAAAAAGGTAATGTGAATAGAATATTTAACATTTGTACCAGGCCCGATTCTAGCTTTTCCATTTTAGGGGGGCAAAAAAAACTCGTGGGGGGGCAGAAAAATTTTTTTTGCCGCCTTCGGCGGCAAAATTAGCCGTGACCTTCGGTCACGGCAAAAATTATACATGTACAATAATAGAATCCATGTTCAAAATTTTTTAACAAATTATAATTTATTATATTCTTAATTAAAAAAATGAGTTTATAA
Source organism: Acutogordius australiensis (assembly GCA_030555515.1). Classification (NCBI taxonomy): domain Eukaryota; kingdom Metazoa; phylum Nematomorpha; class Gordioida; order Gordea; family Gordiidae; genus Acutogordius; species Acutogordius australiensis. The sequence goes on along the minus strand of CM060245.1, from coordinate 16,038,516 downwards.
ATTGAATATGTGAATTTAAATTAATTGTTTTCACTAAAATCAATTGCTTAAAAATATGAGATTTGAATTAATTGTAAGTATAATTTTATCATTTGGCATCATTGCGCATGAAAATTAAAAATATGATATATATGAATAATAAAAATGAATTATATTAAACTTTGGATTTTAGAAAATGAAAAGTGAAATAAGATTGATTATCATGAAAACAAAATGTATAAGTATGCTAATTTGGAAAAATATATATGAAAAAACAATGGTTATATATAACTAGTTTTTAATATTAGGGTAAAAAATTAAATAAAACATGGACATAAACGTTAAATGCGCATAAAAAAAGTTTGCAACCATGTTAAAATAGTAAGCAATAATTAGCTGATTATGTGCAGTGTATTGTATTGATCAAACTATTTTTTCTTAGAGGATTTTAATTAAATTACAATATTCATAAAAATTAAACGCCCCTAGTTAATGGTTTTTCGTGTTCTAAAAAAACCAAATCACCTTTAAGCAGATCACTACTTGTCAGCCGTTATTATACTTCTTAAAGAAGAAAATGTGGCCTCACAACTCGACGTTGAAGAGCCAATTAACAAACTTATAGGAAAAATGTTAAATAGATTAGAAAACGCATCATTGTAATCATATAAAAATTTAACAAAATCAATAGTAACACATTCTTTGTAATTATTAAGTTTCTTATTAAAAAATTTTTGGCTACGTCAATTTCTTTAGATAATGAATTTTTATCAATATTACTTATTTTTAAAAGAGGCTCTAATTTATTTATATCTAAAATAAAGGTTAATCAAATTTATAAAGGGAATCTAAAGATTTTAAACAACTATTATCGGTAAAAAATCGATTATTAAAATATAAATGAATTAATAATATTAAAAGAAATACTTTTTACTTCATCATTAATATTTAAAATATAAATAAAAATCAGAAAAATCTATAGGTTTAGTTTTTCTTTTATCCATAGATAAATTATTGTCATTTAAAAAAATATTAATATCAAAACAATTTTTGAATAAATCTTCAAATGTACTTTTATTTCTTAATTGTTTAATTTCTAACAAACAATGGTGTATTAAATCAGAAGTTTTAAAAACATAAATCGTTCTGCATTGAAACTGATCTATAATTATTTTTAATCAATAAAATAATCTTTCAATTAAATACAAAAAAATAAATAGATGATTTTAAATATAGTCAAAACCCGATTCGGCCCTGACCTGAAGATATAAAAGTTTTTTATTTTTAATTTTTAAAAGAGTATTAAATATTTTTGTGCAATTTTAAAAAAAAACAATGGGCAGGTAGTGACCACACCACCAATAAGGCAACAGCCGATATGGTCCCGCATTCACTAACTACCTTGATTGCATCATGTTGAAAAAATTTATGAAGGGAAGAAAAATTATCAAAAAAATCTTTCCCTTCACTTAAAATAAGACAATCTTTTACAACAAGATGCAATCGGTGGTTAAAGCAGTGAATATACGGGACATGGTGTCCAGCTATTTTGCTTATAAATACTTGAACACCATTTTTTTCCCGGGCATTACGTCCGCCCCATCGTAGCATTGTGCGATCAGGTTCTTTGGTTTTAGATTATATTCTAACAAAAGATTGTTGTTAACTGAGAAAATTTCTTAGGCATCCGATTTATGAATTGGTTTCACAAATAAGCTTTCTCTAAAATCAAATTTTTCTATATATTTCTGTTAGTTTGATCTCTCTTGCGGATGAGAAGTATTAATGAATAAAAACAATTAAAAAAAGTAAATATTTTTTAGATATTTTTGACGGAGCAAATTTAATTATATTATGTGGAAGAAATAAAATTACTATGTATTTTTGGGGGGGCAAATTCACTTTTGGGGGGGGGGGGGGGGGGCAAACATAAAATTACTATGTATTTTTTGGGGGGGGGGCAAATTCAATTATTTTTGGGGGGCAATCAAAAACTTTTGGGGGGGGGGCACTGCCCCCCCCAAAAGGGGTCTAGAATCGTGCCTGATTTGTACATAAAGTAGCAATAATCTTAATGGTATTAATTTGTAAAATTTCTAACCAACATTTTAAAATTTATCTATAATTAAATAAATTCCTACTCTTCATTAATATTGATATAATTAAAAAACGAGCGAGGCTCGGTGGACCTAAAAATTACCAATTACCTGATTGAAGTTACAAGAAGATAAAAAAAATTCTATGTAAGAGCACGCGCAAAATGAACTTTGGTTTTTTTTTTCAAATTTGAAAAACCGCATTTTAAAAAAAAGTTTCCCAAATTTAATTATAAGCACCGAACACCCTTTTTGTAATAAATATTTAAAAATAAAAGAAAAAGAAAATTTTTCAAATAGTAAATTCACTTTGAATGTGCCATAAATACGTCAAATATGTTTTTATAATTGTTTTAGTACCCACAAAATATTTTCTTGAAAAGCTAAGACTTTTAACCAAATATTTACCATTATATTTATTAGGATATCGAAATGCATAATGCATTTATTTTCTGTCAGATTAATTTTTTTCTAACGGCAAAATGTGACAAAAACCATTATCATCGTATTACTTTGGTCTGTATTAAAAAAACATTTTTACCTATAGTGGGATCAGGGCAACAGCATCCATAAGTATCACTAACTTTTTTAGTTTGAGGTCTCTTATCACAAAAAAAACCGTCCGGACAAACGATGCCACCTTTGATTCCACATATTGCATTGCGTAAAGCTTCTCGATTCGGACATAATCGGCAATCTATCAGGCATGATGAGTAAAAAAAAAATAAAATATTACAAACCTTATATATGTAACAGATGTTCATGAGCGTCAAAATAGTTTGGTCATGGACCAGGACGTGTTAACGTACAACTTGGATTGATTGCCTTTTTTCGTCATAGTTTTTGTTCTCAAAAAAATTTTGTATGACCGTGCCCCATGTAATCAATATTAACATGAAAAATTAATTTTATTCAATTTCATTAAAAAATCTAAATTATTATGTAATTGGTCTATTCGCGATATGCCCGTCTGTAAGGATTCAACTAAATTAATGTAATTAAAGATTTTTAAGGTGAAAAATTTAAATAAAATTGTGGTTTATAAGCTATTGGCGAAATTATCATAAAGAGCTCCCATGCCTGCCAATGGTCGTGTGTATAATACCTTGAATAGTTTAAACCGGACCGTTCGACTAGCCCACACATATTTTTAAACAGCACGGCCTTGCTCGCTCGAACCTGCGTGTTGGCCCGGTCCGGCCTTGCCCAATTTTTTGTTTCGGCCAGACCAGTCCAGAAATTACAAATACGACCCGAAAATTTGATATTTTAAACCATAAGCCCTGCCTGGTCGAGCCCAAAAATATTTTTTTCTATTTTAGGTCCTTCGGACCGTTTTAAATTTTAGCGGGAGAGCTTTCGGGTCACGTTTAAATTTTTTCTATCAAAAATTGAATAGTACAGCTTTTCAATCTTCAGCATTGCCCTTATACAGATTAATTATTTTACCTGGTCTGATAAAAGCTGTTAAAGAGTCTTCCAAATTTTTTGACGATTTCCATGCGATAGGATTGTTTAAGCGTAAAGAACTTATGTAATTTGGTATAAGAGGTTGTGGAATTTGAAGATTTTCCCAAAACTGGTGCGAATTAAGCGACCGATGTTGAGGTGAAACATCCCAGTCATTATCATAGTTATAGCCGTAAATATCACTTTTCCCATACCTCCAATGCTGTTGTGGTGGTGGTGGATACGATAGATGATTAATGGTGTCCCAATCAAAGTTTTGATTGCCGCTAAAATCGTATTGAGGCTCGAACCTGTGTTTGTGCCTAATTCTTTTAATATGAAGCTCGGAGTTTGGACCTGCTTTAGGAAATATGTGCCTAACAGATTCTTCCCCTTTGACGATCTAAGCAACATATTATAAAAATGGGTTAAAAATTGATGATGAAAATAATAAATGTTAGATATACATTAGAGTTTGAACGGCCCGGTCCACACGAAACATGAGGGCTGACTTACACGACCCTAATAATCGGTCACCCAAAATTTGGTATTTAATTTTTGGCCCGACCCGGCCCGGCGGTTCTGAATTAGCCGCCCCTATATTTAAATAAGTTTTTTCTATAAAAGTGTCAATTAGATACAATGTGAAGTGTTACATTTTTAATGAAATAAAAAATTTGTACATTTTAGTCCTTGTTAACAATAGCCAAAAGCAATGAGGCAATTGAGAGATAGCAAATCGGCCCTCCTATTTCTAATTAGACCCAGCCCAAGCTTATTTAATTTTAATTTTTAGTATTTTTATAGATGAACGCTATAATATAGCACAAGTCAACGAATATTAATGTTACAAAAAATAAGTTTATAAAAAAAATATAAGCATGCTTCCCTATGATGGCCTTATCCCATATATTTTTTCCGTTTTTCTTAGTTTCTTCCGCTTTAGGCTCCTTAGATCCGTCCATATCAAAAAAATAGCCTAACACATTTTGCGACCTTGAGAATACCATAGAAAATTTAAGAATTTTTTTTTATATAAAAATCCCTTGTTACTTATTATATTTATCATCTCAAATAATGAGAAATAAAATTTTTTTACTCTTCAGCATTTAGATAAATATATATAGCAACGACACGA